>OY998144.1:4512272-5046254 GCA_963921925.1 Sphagnum tenellum
TCTTACTCATTATTATGTTAGAGTTATGTGAAAATATATCCTGATTTTTAATAGGAAGACTTCTTTTCCTGTCACTGTTTGGTGAGACGTGGTGCAATCAAATCTTGGGGTAATAGTTGCAGACAAGAATGTAGGGACCATGAAACATGGAAATTTCAATCATGTAAATCTTCAAGAGATGCCCACATTGCTTGGCAAGCTCTAAACTTGGGTTGGTGGGATGGGGCTTGACTCATAATCAAAATTTCTGATTACGGATTGTGTCGTGTCATTGTCCAATTATTTTTCAGATGAGTTTCATATGTTCCTTGTAATGTCACCCTTCGGGTTTGTTCATATTACAAGCCTTCATGCAAGATGGAATGCACTAGTTCATTAAATCCTATTTGTCTGAGATAGCATATTCGTTCAATGAAGAACAGGGATTCAAGGGATAGGTTCTCAAGCCCTTGATGACCAGTACTATATGAAACATCAAAATTAATGTATGAGTGAAAACACACTAAGCCTCCCAAAAATTGTAATCGCAAGTGTAATCTTTTTGCAATTTTTTTGGGGGTAATGTATAGACACTACATCTTGAATTATTTTTGCTTGTTTAAAATATATTTGATTAACCTAAATTTTAATTTAATCAATTTTTAAAAAAATTCAACAAACAATGAAAAACTCGAATGTGTGGTATATATTTGTGACAAAATAATACATGTCACAGAGTTTGAAAAAATTGCATATATATTTCAAAACTATGGTTGTAAGTGGGATTCTTGGGTGAACTTTTTAATGGTTTATAATATTGATATACATGAATTAAATTAGGACCATTTAGATATTTAAAGTTTTTTCGATGAAATTTCATTCAAAAAATGTGTGTTTTCTACATTTTTGAACAACAAATACATAATAATATCTTCTCTTAAAGAAAAAAACCACTACCATATCAAAGAGGAAGAGATTTATAAATGGACATTGCATTATTTTTTCAATTTTCTTTTGTTTGGTAATGTTTTATGAACCACAAACATGAGACCCTATGGCCATTGAAGAACTCTAAGTTATATATTATGTGTACATTAATTTTATCGAATCTTCTTCATCTAACTATTGGATCAAGATTAATTTTAATTTAAAATAAACTTTGAGTTTCAAAATGTTGTCATGCAATATTTTTGCATATGTTTAAGATAACCAAAAGATACCATCAAGATTCTTACTTATTGATTATTATAATATTTGTTATACACCATATTTTTTGCTGAAAAGCGGTTCACCTTTAATGTGTTTTCACCTGTATACACATTTTTCCAAAGATAGATGCAAAAATTGACTAAATAATAAAGTGAAAAAGGAATAATGAAGCATGAACCTACTCCAAAAGGTTTTCAAATATTTGGTTGTATGGTGATAAAAGGACAAAAATCAAACAAATAAGCAAACAATCCCCAAGCTAAAAAGCAAATGCGTAGTTCAAAAAATTTAACCAAGAGAATACAAAAGCCAACAACAAAAAGGAAACATAAAAACCCTATCAAACTAAAACACTCACACTATTCCTACAAAATGTGTACTATCCAAGTGTCCTTTCTTTTTTAATTGGGTGAGAGGAATACATGGGTTGCGTAAATGGGAATGTCCATCCATAATCTGAAAAACCCAATGAACACAAGTACCATCAAAGTAACAAACCCTTCATCTCTTGCCTTCCAATTTGCCCAATTGGAATCCTAAATTGTGAAGATTCCTTTACATTTTTTAACTAAGCAAAAACCACCATAAAGACAAATATTTCAGATAATGTTGTAATGTTTCCTAACAACTTGTGCCACAAGACATACATGATTATTTTTTAAATGGAATAAAAAAATCACATTTACTAACAATTCATGTATTAATTGCCATAGCAATATGGAATAGATGGTCCAGTATGAAGCCTTAATAAACATGCCCCCACCCCCCCCTCTTGTGGTCTCTTTCATGTTGTTTGAAAAAAGTTTCTTGTGCCACTATTTACATTGGCATATAAAATTATGTGTTAAAATATGAAAGCCCAACAAAAACCTCATAAATTCCATATGTATTCAAACACAAATAAACTTCTTGTGGAAGTGGCCTTGTGCACTATCCAAAAATATGGCCCTGTGGTGAGGCCATGGCGCCTGAGTTATTCCCCATAATACCTTGAGACAATTTCATTATAGCAATGTTTTTTTTTTGATGAATTTTCATGTTGTGGATACAAAAAGAATTGGAAATTTTTTTATTTTTTTAAATGTAATTTTTTTTTTTAGTTGTGAAACTTTTGAAACCACAAAAATGGATAAAGCAAAACTTGCATTGTAGTTACTAAATAGTGTTCCGAGAGCTTGGCCCTGCAATCAAGTTTTCATACTCATCTCGGAAGGGCTGTGAATGAATACAAGGAAGGCAAGGAGGTAAAGATTGTACTTTTCCCAGTATTCAGTTATAATACACTGTTTTGTTGTGGACTTGCTGTGACAATTTGTGTACCTGTTGTTGGCCCCAAACTTGGTTCTTCTTAATGGAGGTGAAGTCTTCCTTGTGATATAGCTTCTAATGTCACATGCTTGTTTATGACAGCTTGGAATTGAGACTGTCCCAGTGCTTGTTGTGCTTGTTGGCCCTGTTACATACCAGCTTCTTGCTAAGGCTGAAAAGAGTGCCCCCAAAGTCTTCGATCTTTTGTCACTTGTTGACTCAATTCTACCAGTCTACAAGTAAGTCTCAACTCCCTCTAACCCTTCCATCTTTGAAAGACTCTATGGTGGTAGAGTAGACACTGGGAGCATAGGTCATGCTAGAAATTTATTTGTATAATTCAAATAAATTTCTGATGGAAGTATTCTTGTAAGTCTCATCTCATAGATTATGGTAATGCATGCAACAGGGAAATGATTTGAGAACTGAAGGAAACTGGTGCAAAGTGGGTACAGCTCAATGAGCCTTCCCTTGTTTTGGATCTTGAGGCCTCCTAGCTTGAGGCATTCAAGAAGGTTCTTCAATCCTCGGAGCAGACCTTGGTGGCCTGAAGCTACTTTTGGAGACCTACTTTGCTGACATCCCTGCTGCCGCATACAAGTGAGTTCTTTCAATGTGCAAATGCTGTTCAATGAGTTTTTTATGTGCAGCTCCTGTGAGCTTTCTAGCAATTCCTGTAGGTTTCTTAGGTCCTACAGGAATTAGTGCTTGAGTGTTGATATTGTATTGCACACAGTCCAATTCACAACTGCTAGTAATTCACTCTGAAGAACATCATGTCATGGTTCAGTATAATAATCAGGACATTTAAAACTGGAACTGGCTATGCTAATTGACCTTGCTTTCTATCTGCTTCTTTTTCTACTTTCGGTAACACCTTCTGTATTGTGTGCATAACTTACCAGTGATGCTATGGATGTTGTGCTATCTGGTCAGTACCATACATGTTGATATTGCTGGTCACTGAACATGTGCATCCCTGTTGCTGTTTTCCAAACTGCACTTCATTCTTGATGTCTGTAGGTTGGGTCTTCTTTTTGTCTTTTGTTTATTTCTGTCTTTTCCCCAATCACTGATATGTCATCAGATTTGAAATCTCTATGACCATATCATCAGGTTGTCGTTCAATTCTGTTGAGGTTGGCTTGTACTATAAGTATGGGGAAGTTTAAATTACTTACAAAGGTAATATCACGTAGCAGTGATGCCCGGTTTGCTAACCAGTTCTTGCAATGTCAGGACACTCCTGGGGTTGGAGCATGTGTCAGCCATTGGAGTGGACCTTGTCCGTGGAGCTAAGACACTTAGTCTTATCAAGGAGTTTGGTCTGCCTGGAAAGATTCTCTTTGCTGGAGTTGTAGATGGCCATAACATCTGGGCCAATGACTTGGCTGCCTCTGTCACTGTCATTGAAAAGATGCAGCATGCTCTTGGTAAAGGTAAATTCTTGATGTACCCCTTTCTCTGATGATGTTAGATAGTGTAGAATGGATCTACTCCGTGGAAGAATGACTGAATTTTACAGGTAAGTCTTATTGATGCAGTTAGTCTTGGGTTTCAAGTTTCAACATGTGACAATTCTCCTCCTCCCCCTAGTTTCACTGGTAGTTTTACCATGATGATACATGGTCACTGTGTCTGTGTTCCTTACAATGCTGTTGCAAATCACTGAAAAATCCTGTGTTGTGTAGGAAACTGTCATGTAGAATTGTCTTCTAGAGTTTTGTCTGCAACAAAAGAACCAGATTGATCGAGCCATTCCTCATCATGGAAGATAATTAAATTACTTGTTTTCCAAGATGTTAGCTCCATAATGTCAGTATTATATCCTACTCATGTCAAGAAACAGACATGATAGAGTACAAGGTCAAAAGTTGTAGCAGCATGTCACTCTTATTGTCCAGCATGACAATTGGATCTCATCAGAAAACATTGGGGTTGTGCAGAAAATGTGGTGGTGCCAACATCATGCTCTCTGCTCCATACTGCAGTTGATTTGAAGAATGAGACCAAATTGGATGCTGAGCTCAAGTCATGGCTAGCATTTACTGCCCAGAAGTTGTTGGAAGTTGTTGCACTCGCAAATGCCACAGCTGGCAAGAAGGATGAGGCAATTCATACTTTCCCTTAACTTCCTATGCTATTGCATATCTGCTTGTTATGCACCTGGCCTCACTGTTCATCTTTACCTACAACCTACCAAATGAATTCATCAACAAGTAGATGGTGAATTTTGGATGGGTTCTCAATTGATTGGATCAACATTGTGCACTGAGTCTAGAATGGGTACATTACCTCTTTTAGGTTCGGGTCTTGCCATTGACTGTAAACCCTGTGTGGCAGGGCTCAAATCAAGAACTTGTTGTCATGGTGATCAGTATTTGCCTTTGTGTTCTCTCTTGTCAACTATGTCATGGATCAGTGGTCCATGCCTGTGGATCTCACTCTCAATGAGATGTCCACATCTGCTAACTGCTTGTGTATGTTATTGGATGGAGCAGCATTTCTTTGCTGCCAATGCTTCGGCACATGCTTCCAGGAGGTCTTCCCCAAGGGTGCACAACAGGGCTGTTCAAGAGGCTGTAAGTACATTCAAAAGGAAATTGATTGTCTGTAAATCTTGGAAATCTCACTGTTTTTTATAAAATTGTTTTGCATGTAGTCTGCAGCCTTAAAATCATAGAGCTACTCTGTTGGAACTCACTTGGAGGAACAGCAAAAGCATTTGAACTTGCCCATTCTCCCCACCACCACCATTGGGTCATTCCCACAAACAGCTGAGCTCTGCAGGGTTCGCCAGGATGTGAAGAGCAAGAAGTAAGTCTATGTTAGACCATATCCTGGTTTCATTTTGTGGGCCTCTTCACCTGTCTTTCATTTCCACTGCAGAGATGATCTTTACACCTACATGTTTGCAAAATCTGGGCAATGGATTTGTTTTCACACTCTTCACTAATCTGTGTTCCTTGCTTTCTGTTTTGACAGGATCACTGAGCAGGATTATGAAAAGGCCATCAAAGCAGGAATTGACAGTGGTGAAGCTGCAGGAGGAACTTGACATTGATGTTCTTGTACATGGAGAGCCTGAGGTGGATGTTTAACCTTCTGTTCTTGCACTTATTGTGTTACAAGAGTACTAGCTTCTGATGGTAATGATATCTGCAACTTCCACTTCTGTTTTCTCAGGTGGCAGTCTGCCCTGTCAAGACACTACTTGGTTGGTGTGCTGATGTGCAAACTGAAGACTCCCTATGCTGATGTCTATTTCCTTTGCCTGTTGCAGAGAAATGACATGGTGGAGTATTTTGGCAAGCAACTTGAGGGTTTCTGCTTCTCTGCTAATGGGTGGGTGCAATCTTATGACTCCTCATGTGTGAAGCCACCAATCATCTTTGGTGATGTGAGCCGGCCTAAGGCCAAGACTGTCTTCTGGTCACAGTATGCTCAAAGTGTTACAAAGTGTCCCATGAAGGGCATGCTGACTGGCCCTGTCACCATTCTCAACTGGTCTTTTGTTAGGAACGAACTGGTGTGAAGGACACCACTGAGGTTTGTAACTCTCTTCATAATCCACACAATTTGAAGACTGGAAGAGCATCTATAGAGATTTTGTCGTCAGTTATAAAAACTGCAATCTTTCATGTGAATGTCCAGAATCATACTAAAATTGGGTTATTGGTTGCAGATTCACACCCACATGTGCTACTCAAATTTCAGTGATATAATACATTCCATTATTGACATGGATGCTGTTGTCATCACAATTGAGAATTCCCGATCTGATGAAAAGCTTCTATCTGTCTTTCATGAGGGAGTTGCGTTTGGTGCTGGTATTGGCCCAGGTGTTTATGACATTCACTCCCCACCTATTCCATCCACTGAAGAAATGGCTGAGCGTGCTCGCAAGGGAAACATGTCTGTTAATCAGTATTGTTGAGCCACCTGCTGGTACATGCGTGAATTCCTGAAGTGATCATTTGAAAGGAATGGATGCCCAGCATTTTCTTGCATGGTCAAGTTCAAGTCACCAGTTGGTTTCCAATTTAGCTGTCCATCTGCTGTATGTAATGAATCATTTGGGTAACAAACTAGATTACAAGTATCATTCTGAAAAACTAGAAAATGCATGGTGCAGATGCTTGCTGTGCTAGAATCAAAGGTGCTGTGGATCAACCCTGACTGCGGGCTGGAGACCAGGAAGTATGCAGAGGTTGTTCCTGCTTTGACCAACATGGTAAATGCTGCCAAGCAACTATGGACTGAGCTTGCCAAGTAAATACCAGTTGCAAGTTTCCAGAATGAGAGCCTTGGGATTGCTGGATCTTGAGTTCACTCAGTTTGGATGTGGTCCTTGATTGATTGACCAAGCTTGCCAACAAAATGTGAGATCCCTGCTACCTACTACACAGCAACCCAAAGGAAACAGACCTTTAGGACTGCAGAGTATGGGCAGGGTGAAACACTTTCTTTCACACCCCCCCTTCCCATACTCCCAAAATGTGTTTTGACTCGGTTTTGGAATAGAAGAAACTCCCAGTACCCTTCACTTTAGCACCATGTCAGTTGGCCAAACTACACTTTTGCTTAGTCCAATTACACTTTCACTGCCGGACACAGCTGGAGTTCTGAAGTCATGTCAAAACTTCAAAAGAGCACGCAGATTAGGGATGCATTAGACAGTGGAGTCTCTAGTCTTGGGAGGATCTATCGTCTGGATCCAATGTATCACTTTTCTCTCTTTCTTTCTTTCTGTTGTGCTCCAGATATGAAGTTTTCTGAAAATATGATGTGCATTTGACTCATAATATTTTGGTACACATTTCTTACATATTTCTTTCTGGCAAATATGTGCACAAAGTTGCATGGGGGTTTTTGTTTTCCAATTTTTGTGATGTGGCCAAATTTGCGATCATCTATAAGAACATTTAGCCAAATTTGGCAATAAGAAAATATAAAACTAAAAAAAATCTAGCATCTTTCTATATTTTTGGCTACTTCGTGCAACTTAGGATAGAATCTGGGGATTTTCTTAAAAAATAATTTTTCTTCTCAAAATTTATAAAACTATAAAACTCAGAAAACACCAAACTTTCATCAATTTTTGACCATTTGGCTAAAGTTTGCCAAAAATAAAAACCTTGGCACAAAACCCATCATTAAACTACTGATATTTGAGCCTGGGTAAACATGCCCATGGGCATGACAAAATTGTGTATTGTTCTCCCAATTCTAGCATGAATGGCTTCTTATCACTAAAGGAGGACTGCCTGCAAGCAGACATACAGGAACTGGAAAAATCAAAACCCATGACAATCGCAGAAAGCTAAATTCACTTCCAAATGTGCTGCAAAATTTGCCATTCATGTAAATATGGGGTGCTCACAACAGTGCAGGCAGCCTAATATGTCAAACCTAGCTTATAAGCTGCTTATGGTGACATTGGGAAAATTATTTTCATATGTGGGTAGTGTGCATAGACTTGCAATTTTATCTTTATGTACCATCACAGTAGGGGTTGAATTCAAAGGACTCCATGTGCCCTTCACACATGAAAGATGGCTTGAGAACCTACCCTTCACAGTTGAGGAAAGTGTCCTTCACAACTGGGAAGACTTGTCCATGCCCGAGGTCCAAAATGAACATGTGAGAAAATTTGACACTTGCTTGGCCCATAATTTGTTGTGCTCATCCTCCCCTATCTAGGACAAATCTCTAAACCTTTTGACAAATCATTATTGCTAATCAAATTTCCTTTACACGGAGTCTTGCTCAACAAGAATCGTTTTATTCGCTTCTACAGAACTATTATCAAAGTTAAACTTACAATCATTCAAAATGTGGGCATTAAGTTCTAATTGCAATTGAAACAACTTTGCTTCTCTTTATGTAATAAGCATCAAACGATAATCAACTTGGCCTTCAACCTTTTTGAACTCCTTCTGAGCCTCATATTTTAGTGTATGTAATGAAGAGATTCATCCTTATAATGCTAGAACGTCTCATTGTATATTGGAGACATACTCTTGCCACTTTGCAATGCATAGGACTTGACTAAAAGCATGAATTTGTTGTTTGCTTGGTGGTTTTGACATATTGTTGTTAGGCATAAGTCCTCCTCTTCCTCCTTGTCTGAATCCAAAAATATCTTGATCTGCTACAAACCTTAATTTCTTGCATTGTAAAGCCAATTCCAAATATTGCAGCCTACAGAGCAAGTCACAAATTGTCCACTTTGTTAGAACACACCAATTCACTTTTTCCCCTATTTTAATCTCATACACAATCCCACAAGCTTTAGCTTTATTGATCATCCGAGTGTTAAGTTCATTGATGCATGATCATCCACAATGCTTCTACCCTTGAAATGAAAGCTTCATCCTCGTTGTGACAATATCTATAACCATTATGGTTACAAGGTCCAAATAAAGCTTCCACCTCCTCCTCTTCTATCTCCTTCCCAATCTTCAACCTTTTTTGTGTTATCCTTTGGTTGTTAATGCCATATTTTTGTGTGGAAACTTTTCTGAAAAAGTTCAATCTTCCTATCAAAGATAATGTTTGGCTATGTTCCATATAAGGGGTCTACATAACAAACATGTATAGTAGTTCCCTCTGTTTTTACATTGGCGTGTTTCCCATTTGAACCACAACCACCATTTATTGATAATGACATTAAACAAATGGAGTTTGTTGTTGTAGTTTTTAGAAGCTACACATTACAATCCTAATACTTTCACTCAAGTGCTAACTATGTGTAAGTTATAAATCAATGATCTACCACTACATTGCACATGTGCATGGTGCATTGATTTTGCTCCAAAGTACTGCAACAAGCGCAAATACATGAAAAATGTTTTCCAAGTTCGTCGATGACTAAGATTTAAGTGGGAAAAAAAAACCTAAATCCATGGATGACGAAGATGTAAATCACGAAGAAATTGACAAAAAAAAATTCAAATTTCCATGTTCCCTACCTAGGCAATGTACCACTATGCCTACCACAACATGACATCAATTCAACCAATTAAAAGCAAGCAATGGCCAACTCATATCTATCCCAAGCTTGAGTTTTGACCTCTATTGAATGTAAAAGTTGCCGAAACTAAACATTTTAGTGTCCATAAACCTTTTTTTTTTTGTCATGAAGATACATAAATTCACCAAAAGAAAAACACGCACACACACACATTTTAACTAATGATTAAATTTTGATAAATTTAGTCATTTCTACCCCAAAACTAAAAAGATATTGATTTTTAATGTATATTCAACTAATTTTGCAATTTCTTTCATATCATCAAATTGGAAAACAAAACCCCTATCTTGACAAGTAAAATTTTGAAAACTTCAAATGCATATTTCATTCAAAGACAATTTTATATCAATATCCAAGGGTGAATTTTAATGATTAGTCAACTTGGTATAGACCAATGTTGGGTAGACACCTATTTTGGCAAGGCAAGGCAAAATCTCTAGCTTTGATTTAAGTTAGTAAAAACCAAATTGGAATTAGTTTGATTTTTAAAACAAAAACTCAAATTATATAAAATAAAATAAAATTAGATCCGAAGATAGGTTCTTAGTTCTATTTATGTGTGGAAGTAGAATTAGAATTAAAACCAAATGAGACACAAAGGGTCCATGGACCCTCTATTGGTGGGAGGAGAACGCATATTCAACAATGGTTGTTTTTTGGGTGAAGTCATGATATGGATGGAAAAAGTTTTATGTGTGCAACCCCATGTACATGAAATTTGTCGCAAATTAGATGCACGAAAGAAAAAAATTGCCATTTACAAAACTTGCAACAATTCCAAAGCAAGTTTGAAGTTGAGAAACAAGGTCTATGGAGTGAAGTAAAAACCAAAAAAACATTTCACATTGATGTTGACTATAAACATCTAAGGCCTAAAGAATTCCTGTAATTTTGGGGTGGGTGGTTTTTAGTGGTACCACCGAAATATGCCTTCACCCAAATGGTAATGGGGAACCTTTTTTGAGAATATGGCAAAAATTCTAAACATTTCAAACATTGTAAAAATTGATGTTTGCCTTATAACATCCCTTTAATGACAAGCATCAACAATTTTTGAGAGGCCATCATAATTTTAAATAAGTCATGAATTCAAAAGAGGACTTAAGCTCACCTTGCATGTGTCCATAATATAACACAATTATCGCTTGCCATTTCAATTTGACCTTGTGTGTAATACCAAAAAACACCCCCACATATGTCATAGTCTAAATAGCAAAGGGAAAATTGTCCTACATTGAACTTGCAACAATTTGAAAATGTTGATCCCACAATCGGCAATCAACAATTAAAAGGGCCAATAAATCTTGGGAGCTCACACTTCTTGACCTACTTTTCAATGGGCATTGCCACTAAAGGCCAAAAGCACATATGCTTGAAGTTAAGATCCTAGCATGGTATGAACATCGTGCAAACAACCCCTCACAAAATACAAATCCCTTTTGATTTTATGGAGTTGCATTTTAATTGTAAGCATGTGATATAAGGTGACCAGACACCAAGCTCTTGCAGAAGTTTGCTTACCCATCATTCATAAAATTCCACGCAATTTGCACAAGTGCATTCATAGCCACCTAAAACTTCCTAATGGCTACCACCACTAGCTTGTAGGGATGTTGAATGTTAATATCAAAGTCCAATGTGGTGAACACCAACCTTTTTCCCAATAACATCTTTTTTTTTAATACTTCGTAGACATCTTGAACATCTACACACAACATAATCATCATCAATACCCAAAGTTACAATAGACCCTAATAATAAAAAAAATGAAAACCACATATTCAAACCTTATGCTTGGCCATGATTTTCGAAAATCCTTAATTAGCCATTGGCCATTTTAGAAGTTCATTGATGCTTTTATCTTTTATGCTTTTACCTTATGCCATGTACACCATGTTCAAGAAATCCATCATGACAATGCATGTTTATTTTTACTGATTATATTCCTTACCTATGGTTGGATGGGACAAGAATGCAACAAAAACCACAAATGTTGCAAGCATGAATAGAATAATGGTTGCTTCATATTGCAACTTCACCATCTTTCTCGCATCAACGACTTTAACTATATGTGTTATATATGTCGTAGCAACAACTCTTCTTGCCACCATCTTGTTGTTTTTACTACTTTCAAATCCCCCTTCCCAAACCCTAAAACACACTTATACTTGAAAACTTGCCAATGATGAAAAATCCAACATACCACAAAGGTCTACAAATATCTTCATTATCTTCATTAACCTTGTCTAATAGGGTTTGATAGGTTTGTGAAATTTTTTGGAGGCTGATGGAATTGCTAGAAACATACCTTTTTTTTCAATGCTCAATAGAATAGGGTTACATGTAGGCCTAAAGATTTATTTTTTCAAACCATTGAGATTATTGAATTTGATGGTTTATATATATATATAAGAAAAGAATAGTCAAAATGTGTAATTGTTATTTACAGATAAGGTTCTAATAAAATACTTGTGCACTTTATTTTAAAGATCTCATTTGAGTCTCAATTTGAGGACAGAGTGACGTGGCCTCACGAGCGTCCAATATTTCTGGAAGGCTCTGAAGGCCTTCTCCTCAAATACATGTCTTTTAGAAAACAAGTGTCTAGAACCAGGGTTAATTGACAGGTTAACCATCAGTTCTGGTCTGGGTTAGTAAGAACCGGACTGGAACAGGATCTAATTTACTGGGTCTGATTTTCAGAATCAAAACCAAAAGTTATTTGTTTGAAGAATGGGACCTGGAGCTGGATTTTGGGTTTCATTTACAGTTCACATGGTAAGCTCGCACAGTTCAACATTTACCAAATGATTATAAAATTGACACTTTGACTTCAATTGCACTGCATGCCATACCTTAATAATTATGGCCCCACCAGGTATGGTCCTCCTGATGGCATCTCCAGATTGGAGGGCAGAGTACTTCCCCCAAATTCAACATCATGCAAGTTGTTGATCTGGTGGAGCCCCCCTAATAGCAAGGGGAAGAGACCGTGCATGTTTTAGGTTGCATGACTCTGTAACCCACTAGCAAGAAAAATTATTCAAAGTCCAATTCTGCCCCAGCTTAGGTCTAAAAATCACAAAACCACCACAAAGACAATGTCCTTCACAGATGGAGTTAATCACCCAATTATCAGTGTTATCTTCATGTTCATTGATTCTTTCAAGTTTCAATCTACTTTGTTTTGACAATTTGCTCTTCTTGAGCTAGTCTACAGCACTTGTCATTGTTTACAAGTAGTGAGAAGTTGAGTCTACTTTACTTTAGTTCCATTAGGGGGTGCCCGTGACCTTCGGCCACTGTGAAGTCCCCCAGTTTCTTTAAACTTGGTTCATGTTTTAGTTTTTTTTAGAAACTTTTAACCTTTTTTATTTTTTTATTTTTATGTTTTTTATTTTTTATTATTATTTATAATAAAAATAAAGTATTTCTTTTTCACTTTTATATATATTTTTATTTGGATGCAAGTTTGAAGTTTGGAGAAAGAAGACACACTTCATTTTTTTTCAATTTTTCTTATTTTTTACTCTTTATTTGATTTCTTCATTTTTGGAATTTTTTTCTTTTACAATTTTTTTACTGTATTTCCCTTTCCTTGTTTCATTTGTTTCCATTCCTTTTTTATAGTTTTTTATTTGTTTCATGTTTTTATTTTTTCTATTCTTATTTTGTTTATCTTCATTTTTTTGTTTTTATATATTTATGTATTTATTATTTATTGTCTTTCTCAAAAAGATTATAGTTTTTATAATGAAAATAATAATATTTATTTACTTATTTATGCCCTCCCCTCCCCGGCCCGTGCTGGCCCCCCCCTGCTGGCCCCCCCCCCGCCCCGTCGTCGTCGTCGTCGTCCTCTTCCATCTAGGGACCTCGATTTCAAGACCTGGTCCTGTCCGTCCGTCGAGGTCCTGAAACCAAGATCGGCACCTGGATGGACGGACAGACGGACAGACACCATGTTGTAATTATATAAGAGATACTTACTGAAATATTATTAACTTCGCACTTTTACATCTTTTTATGCCAGGTTGCATTTGCCTAGCTCACTGAAAATAGCATGCCATGCCAAAGTCCAGGCCCTAGTAGTTGTGGGACCCATTTCCCCTCCTCTCTAGAAGCTGTGGGATCCATTTCCCCTCCTCTCTAGAAGCTGTGGGACCCATTTCCCCTCCTCTCTAGAAATGACCAACTACATGTCCACAAATATAAGTGTGTTGTATGAAAGCGCCTTCTAGTCACATACAACAAATGGTCACTGACTGTTATTGACCCATTCTGGGTTTTTGGTCAGTAAATTGTAGTGACAAAACTGGTTTGCCTGACTTGTTCCAATGTTAGATCGTATGAAGCTACATTTAAACAATTTTAGCTCACAAGAGAAAATACATCCTTGTGAAAAGAAAGCATTATAAGTCTTGTTGGACCTAAATGTCATAGCCTAAAATTGTGAAATTCTTAGCTTGGCTTGCATGTCGCCAAATGCGGCTTATGAAATAAAACAATGTACAACAATGAGTGTGAAATTAGCATACCAGGTGGTATCTACTACAGCTATCTACTTCACCTTCCAAGCTCCCCGACACATCACAAGAGAAAGGAAAATTTATATATCAATGAGAAATTTTTTATTTGATAAATTTTAGTAGGATTTTCCAATCCATATTTACACATGACTGCACCGAACTTACTCTTTAATTGGAATGTGCTCCTAGATTTGTTTCTCCTAGATTTTGGGTTTTCACAAGCCTTTGCCACTGCTGCCACAAGGCAACTTGAAATTACACAATGTTACGTTCTCAAAAAAATAACCCCAAACCAACAAGTTCCCCCAGGCTTATTTTTATCTAAGACTCCTTCCTAACCCATTGTTTCCATGCTTTTTTTTAGTTTTCTTTCTTGGTTCGGAAAAGGCTTTTGCTCCATCAGATCCCCCTCATTGAGGGCTTTCCAGAAACACCAAAAGAACACCCCAATTTCATTAATAAAATTAATTCTGATTTTAATCTATTTTCAATAACAAAATTGTTCAATATTCAATAACTCTTCCACGGTAGGTCTAATTATTGCCAAACTGATTCTCTTCCCCCCCCGGCCCTTTCCTCCCCCTCAAACCTACCTGCCCTAAACGTCATGGAAAGCACGTGGCAACCCGCAGTTTGCGGCAGCCGCCCTGCCGTAAACCTCACGGAAAGCACGTGGCAACCAGCAGTTTGCGGCAGCCGCCCGTTCCCCCCTTCTTCCCCTCCCCGGGGTTCTCCTAAACCCTAAGTTCCCCCAGGCTTATTTTTGTTTAAGACTCTTTCCTAACCCATTGTCTCCATCTACAATTGAATTGGTCTCGCTGAGCTCCGAGTGTTCCAAGTAATATGTGTAGTGGGTTTCGATTACCGTCGTGAATTGGACTCGAGGGTTCCCGTATAGGAGATTACCGTGTTAACGTGAGATGTCGCTGTGTGGGGTGGCTCACATTTCAAAGTCAAGTCGTGATGCTTTCCGTGTGTGTCATGGAAGAATTTTATGGAATCGGGTGAAGTTTCGATTTTCTGATTGTTTTCTCTAGAACAACAGCCGGTTTGATTCACTTTTAGATTCCTGCTGTGAATTAACAGCATCGTTATCTCTTTCTCCCGTCCCCTCTTCTTAGCTTTCATTCTCCCAAGTCTATCCCCTTGCAGATGATTGCCGGAGCGGCAGGGGGAGAGTGCCAATGACATCCTAAACACGTCGCAATGGGTGTGAATTTGTTGCTACCCGAAAACCCTTAAGGCAAGGTACACTCAAACTTCCATCAAGTAATTGACTGTGTGCTGTGTATGTAGGGTTATCCTCTCTTAAGAAGATCATTTGGAAATAAGCCAAAGTCATGTCAAGTTTATTGTACGGAGACATGTTTCGACACTATGTACTTTTGTGTTCAGCAATCGATGATATAGAGTTAAGGTAAGTTTATTTTATGAAGACATGTTTGGACACATGTACTTTTGTGTTCAAAAATCGATGATATAGGGTTTAAGGTAGGACGTTTTGTGTTCCAAACTGTGTTCTGTCACCTGCATAGACAAGGATCTACGTTATGTTCAACTCCGAGAACATATGGATTGTGGTTCTTGCAGAAATTTTTATGTCCTACTGACATCTAAATGTGAACCCGTTTCATATTTCATATACACAATGAGAGAGTCACCTAGTTTTTGTGTAGAGCTTATATTTTTTTGCTAAAATCATGAAGGTCAGCTGCCACTGTTAAACAGGACCAAAATCATATGAATACTCTTACAGTCAATAAAACCAAATTGTTTGTGCCTTGAAGACACAATTGTCTGAAGAATGTTTGAAGTTTGATCTTGTTCCACGGATTATTCAACATTATAATAGGTCTGGGAAATTGTCAAGGTCTACACTTTTCTTTAATTTGCATATTATTGGAAGCAAATTGATTTGAAATGAAATGTCTTCAGAATATTGCAGGGAAGCTCAGCAAGGTGCCTTCGACAACTTGGACACAACTTTTTCCCTAGAGACTTGATGCTGCACACGACAACATTGAGTTGTTTGGTCCAAGCCATGGGTTAAGTTGAACATTTCAAGGATCTTGTTCAATGATGTGAAAGATCCAAGGAAGTGGTTTTGATCTGGATTGTTGCCAAGTTTCGCATGTGCATTGAACATGCACATTGTTTAGATTTTAGAGTATTTAAGATGTCCAACACTAATGTTTGCAAGGAGTTTTTGTGATAGAAAAATATTACAAAACTGTGAGAAGCAAGTTGGCAAAGTCAGAGGGTTGGCGAGATACACCAGATGTAGGTGTATCTCTCCAACCCTCCAAATTAGAGTTCAACCATTGACAAGAGTTTTATGTCCTCACTAATGGCCCAATAAACAACTCTAGATTGGAGATTGCATTTGGTGAATATGGTCTTATAGGTGATTTTCTTTTGAAATGATAAAGTGAAACTAACACAATTCAACCTAATTTATTTCAACCTAACTTATCTGTATTATCTCACTATAGGTTTCGGGAAAAATATCCTGTACAAATAAGCTCTAAATCTAGGTCTTGTCAAGAGCACCCTGGATGTTTCAGACGGTGCCGCCTCCGAAAAAATGGAGAAGTGTACTATAAGTATGAGCCACGAGTCAATTTAAACAATAAAAGGCTCCCTCTTAAAGAATATGACACTTGGGAGGAAGCTGCCTTAGTTCATGATGTTGCTAAGTATTGCCTTGGCATTAAACATGGACATTTCAATTTTACTTTGGAGCAAGACATTGATCTTCAACAGATTCCTTCTGAACTTCCTCGTTATAAAATAGTGGAGTTAGTTCTAAAGCGTGCAAAAGATATCCGACAACAAAAAACATATCAAAAGGCTTGCAGTATGCCACCCTCAAATGTTTTTGACCCTCCGAATCCAAGTTTGATGATTGAAGATTTGGAAGTCTTGACGGAGTCACAAGATGTTCAGGCTTGTGATCCAACAAACAACTATCTCTCTAGCCCTTACAATCAAAGTTTAAGCATTGAAGGTATCATCATTTTCATTGATTTACAAGATGGCCCAACATGTAACCAAAATTTGAAAGACGTTTTGTGTATTATTTGGTGAGAACTAAATAGCATATCAAAAACAATATATGATGGAAATATTTTTTGCATATTTTTATCATCAAATTGAATCATTATTGTTTTGGGAAAGAGGTCAAACATATTCGCTTGCAAATAGAAGTTTGCATGTCCAGTCTGTTGACATCATTTCAAAGAGTTGATGCAGATTATGAAGACTGGGCTACAATGATTGATGGAACTACCTCAAACAGGGTGTTACCAGAATTTGACACAGGTGAGGGTTGCACCTCAAACAAATGCCTTATTCTAGGAATGCCCCCCTCTGCAGGCCTTACCTACCACATAAGGTGCCTTGTTTTTTAGGCGACATTATTAATGTGCTCTCCAATTACACTCAGGAAAGTCCTCTGTTAACCAAATATTTACAAATTAAAGTAAAATTCAAAATTCAATTGAATAACAATTTCCTACTTTTTGTCAAAATCTAAGAAACTTTAAATTATTTCAAATTTGGAAGAAACTTTGTATATCACAGCTTTGGTGAGAACCAAATACCATAACTAAAGTAGCAATAGGTAATGAGAACGTTGTGTTCACATTTTTACCATGAACTCAAAATTAATGTTCGTTAGAGAGAGGTCAAATAAGAATTTGCAACTCAAAGTTATTGACATCATTCCAAACAATCAATGCAGGATTTGAAAGTGGTGCAATGGGAGTCAGTGAAAGAACTCTTTGTGACCATGTTGAAGTACAACCAAATTCCATCGAGGATCAATCCACAGGTGCAGAACTTTTTCCTACAAGTAATGAAATTTTGTTCAATTAGGTCTTTCTTACACAATTTGATTTGACACAAGTTTTATGTATTGTTTGGCTAGAGGTGCAAATAGGTTCCATGTGTGTATTATGTTAATGAAATTGATAAACAATGAAGTAAAATTCAGTTGTTCAGATCAAACTACAATTACTAGTTGTTTCCAAAATTTGTAAAATTAGATTATCACAAGATGGCCAATAGATAATTATAATTTGGAGGATACTTTGTATTTTACATTTGGTGAGAACCAATTACCATAAGTGACATAGCAATAGGTGATGAATAGGTTATGCTCATGGTTTGTCATTAGATCAAAAGAAATGTTGGTAGGAAATAGATCATATGAATCTCTAGACTTATAAAGATAAGTTTGTAGTTGACATTTATTGGCTTCATTTCAAATAATTAATGTAACATCTAAAAAATGTGTTGCAGATGTCACTGAAAGAACTTTCAGTGAACATGTTGGAGCACAACAAAATTCCATTCACAATGAATTGGATAGCGCAAAACTTGCTTCTGCAGGTAAATACTTTATTGCCTATAAAATCTTTTTATTGTGTTTCCCTTTTTACTATCATAAATTTTATGCACACATGGGATGAGTATTATACAAATACCACATTGTGGGCATGTTGATGAAAGAGTTATTGAGTTCTTAAAATCCAATCATCTTAGTTCAACTACAGTCCATGATGTGTTCAAATTGAACTACAATAGATAAGTTCATTGAAAAACTTTCTAAATCATGCAGGTCCTGTGCTGTTCTCACAACACAATGCATATCCAAAAAGCAAAGATGTCAATATTCAAGAACCTCATGCAATTGATGAGTTGTCAAACTTATCAACCAACCCAAGTCCCACTCCATTGTTCCACATTGAGATAAGATCACCGCTTGGTGTTCAAGATGTCAGTGGTGAGTTCTCCAAGCTGAGCATATTTGTCAATGATGGATGGAAATTGTCAATCGACCCAAAGTGCCAAGCGCCTACATCTTTGCATGAGTCAAACCTTACAGTTGAAAGACAATTAGAAACAACCCACACTTTTATATCTTTGCAAAAATTTGGTGATGTTCGATTGGGTGATGAGTGGTTGGTATTGCAAGACTTTATTGATCGTGGTTGGAAACTCAGTGTATTTAAAAAATGAGCAAAGAAAAGTTGCATTTGAAAATCATGATTAGTCCATGACATTTGGATGTTTGACATCAATGTTCCAATATATTTTCCTATTCTCTTTCTAGTATTCTTGCCCCTTAATTTTCAAATGATAATAGCTTATTGCAATTAATTTTGGAATAACAACAACCAAGGTATGTAGTGTCATGGTAAGACCTGTTGTGTATTATGGAGTAACAATGTCTAATGATATTCTTTTAGATAAAGATTCAATGGTAGAGCGCAACTTTTAAAGGTTAACATCTGAAGTGATATGGACTCCACAATCCATGAATGTAAATCTCACTTCAGAGTTGGTTATATCTTGTCTTGTATGTTATGTTTTGATTAAGTCTGGAAAGAAATCACATTCTTGACATAGTAAAGATTGATTTTTCACCTCCCATTTTTATAATTGGTAACTTAGTTTTTTTTAGCTTACATAATATATCCAAAGAAATCGTGCAATTATCTTCCAGCTCTCCATGACACAATGGTCAAGTTATCATTTGTTGCAAGTCTATACAAAATTCTAAGAGCAACATCTAATGTGTTAACAATCTTGGGTGGGTTGCTTGTTGTTGCTTTTGACCAACTCCAACCATTCCACATAATAGCAATCATTGGCAAAGTGTGGGTATGAACCTGGGCCAACTATTTTTCTTTTAAAAAATTTCCAATTTTGTAATTTTTTTTGTGGAACGTTTTGGCAATTTGTCTCACTAGACAAATGACAAAACCCTTTGTTTGTGAATAGAAGAAGGTTTGCCAACATCCCTAATATAAGTCATTTGACACTTTTAAAAGGGACATACCTTTCTGCCACATACTATTTTATCTAACTTCAAGAAATCCAAACTTTGTTTTAAGCATGCTAGCTTTCTCCATATTAAAAGATAATAAAAGAAAGTTTGATTCTTGGAAATGTATGGATGTTGAGATTCAAAATCTGATAGTTAATTTTTGACATGCATCAAACTTAATCCATAAAGTATCTTTGGGCCCTAATTCGATCCTTTAATGCATGTTTCATCCCTTATTTGATTACAACTGTAAAGTGAGTGAAATAGGGCAATGTTTCATGAAACTAGCTATCAATTCAGAACATTTGCAGTATCTTATTTTGCAAGGATGGATTTAAAGAAAACAAGCAACAGGTAAGAGTTTGGTAAGGCAAATCCAAAATTAGAGGAGAAACTTCCCTCGGATCAATTTAAGTGAGAAAACTAACTGCATATGTCAAATATTCTCTAGCATGTCACTCTAGGACAATATTACAAGCAAAGCCCACTATAAACTAGTGTTGTCCAATTCTTGATTTCAAAAGAAGTTTCAATCTCAATTTTAACTTCTTTTTTTAATTTCTTTTCTGGAACTTTGGAACTTTCAATCTAATCTTGAGACTGCTTCTTTGGATTTTTTAAACTTTCAATTCTAGGATGTCAAGCTGAAAGACCTATAAGATCTGGGGAAATGGGAGGGAGATCGAGCTCGGAAAGGTGGGCGAGATTTGTGAATGTGGTGGCATTTGCCTCCAGAGTTATGTTTGAGTGCTAACATTTCTCATTTTGTGCGGTTAAGCATGATTACACTTGTAGACATAGTTTAGGTGTTTTGGTGAAGAGTGTAAGAACTGATTCTTTTTAAGCTTGAGTAGTTAGGGTTCAAGGTTCAAAGGAGCAGGTTGAGCTTTGGGGATCTGCGTCTATTTTCTTGATAGGGTTGTGCTTGTCCTTATTTTTTAATAGGTGTAAGGTGAGGTAGTTCGTGATGGCTTAGGGGCTTTTTGAAAGGAGATCTTTCACGGATTGTGTGTGGCAGAACGATTTTGGAAATGGAAGTGAGTTCATGGTTGTAGAGAAGAGGAGGGTCGACAACAGAAGGGATTAGAAAAAGCATGGTCAGTCCAATGGAAAAGCTTTCACTCAATGCCACTAAAGTGGCTCCCCGGGAAGTCTTACCCGTAAGCTATTCTTGCAGTTATGCAAGGTTCCTGTTGAAAGAAATCAGATGACAAATCAAGGTTAACCAAAAGGTAGTGAAGGCAGAAATGGTAGACCTAAGAGATCACATGATGATGGCTAGCTTTGTAAGGGAAAAACAATCACCACTTTTTACTATTTCATTTTCTAAATGCAATTAGGTAGTAATTATTTCATCTCTTAAGCTCTAGTCAATTATAGATGAAAAAATAAAAATAAAAATTTATTGTCCCATTTTGATCTTGAGCATAAAATGATTCATATTATCTTCCCAGTTGCATCATTTGAATTATTATTTTATGATGCAACATTTTTAGTATGAATGTATCGAATCTAAATAGATTGAAAAATTTAATAATATTAAGATTTATTAATACTAGATTCTACACTATATCATGCATTCACCTTTGAAATAATTGGCATTATGTGATTTATGATTTTCACGAGTAGGATGATTGTTAAAAGAGAATCAAGATAGTAACAAGGAGGAAAATACTTAGTTAAAGGATATATTTAGTAATATATTTTGAGTTTGGGTTTTGGAAGGAAGATTGGAAAATACTTTTTGATGGATTTGATTTTGGATATTACCATATTATGTTGAGTTTGAACTATTGTTTTTTTAGACATGTTGCAAACATTGGGTTTTTGACTGAAGATGAAAATGTTATAGATTAATTTTGTTTTTGTGCAAATTACAAAAATGTAGATATAACAATTAGGTGCTACAAATATAATTTTGATTCTAAATTGTGAATATTTTTATGTTAGAAGTACATTTTGATTTTGTGTTTGACTTATTATAGATTAATGATAAAAAATTAGTACTTCCCAATTATGTATTTTCATGATTAGGTGATATAAGGTGATCATCTGTTAATTTTGATTGTGTGTCATGTGATTTAGATGTCATCAAATTTGTATTAAGGCTTTTCAAAGGTCTTCAAATTATACATCTCATAATATTATTAATCCTTGTAAATTACATTGTCAAAAGAGAAATAGATATAAAATGTTATGCATATTCAAAGTTGTTTCATGTGTTGGTTTATGATTAAATGGTTGATTAAACAGTTGAATGATTGGCCTTTTTTGTTATAGTGAGTTAAATAATACTTGCTAATAGTAATGAAAGTTACCTTTGGATTTTAAATGTTTTTTTATATTTGTATTCATTTGTTTGATATTGATATGAAATCGTCCTTGAAACATGTGAAATAACAACCTTATTTTACTAAACATTGAAATTATTGGTTCATTTCTACCATTTCCATTAGTCTTTTAAAATTCTCACAAACCTATCAAACCTTATTACACATTTAGTTATTAATTCACTAAAAATATTATTATAAAATTCAAACTATCAAATCTAACAATTTCAATGGCCGTAACATTTTTTCTTCACACCTACATACAACATTATCCAACAAACTTGTCATGTCCCCCTTCAAAACCTCCCAAACCAATTAAATTAAAAATGAAGTTCCATTATTGCAATAGTAGTTGCTATCTACTACTACAAGTTGTTGATTATAAAATTATGGTAATATCATTTTAAAGGGATAATGAAAATAATACAATTTTGGGTGTGGTGTAAAAACATAGATATTGTTGACAAAATGACTTGAAAATGGAACCAAGATTTTCATGAAATAAAACAAGGTTGGAAAGGAAATGAAGATGAAAATGTAGATATTGAATCAATTCAAAATGTGGAACCATCTTTAACAAATCTAACATGTTTTATCATATTTTTTTTGTACTTTTCATATTCATTATGAACATGAATATTTTTTTAATTTTTCATAAGAAAATATTATTAATAGATGATAATTTTTTTCACAAACACTAAAACTTTTCATAAAAATTTCAAGTGAATAGGAATTTGCTATTTTCAAAATTTTTAAATGGACATGTAATTAAAAATATTTATGATATTCAGTATTACAAAGGTTGGGATTATGAACCCAAAAATCACTCTTTAATCATAAACTTAGACAACTTGATAATTACAAGCTACAATGATGATTCTAAAGGTCAAGTTTTTATGATCTTTATGCATATTTACATTGGTTGACCATTTAATTGTTGAAGCATATAGTGAATACTAGGTAAAAGATGTTCATGATGAACATTCAAAAGTTGTGTATTATGTACAATCCAATAGACACAAGACAATTCAAAAATCTTGATTATATATTTAATAATGAACCCAAACATATGTTAATTACATACAAATCATAAATATTTGAAACCTAATATTGTTTTAAATATATAGTTTTACAAAGGGAAAAACATGTAGACACATTTATGAATATAATTATTCTTGGTACCATTTAGGGTGAAAGCACACTATGGGTCAACCAATTTTCACCAAAAAAAGGTGATGTATAACTAATATCATCATATGTAGTAAGTTTAAATTTTGATGCCATCATTTGACAAACTTATACATAAGTAAAAAACTTTAAAATGTGCACAACAACATTTGAGAATTCAAATTCACTTTAAATCAAGATTAATCTTGATCCAACAATTAGATGAAGAGGATTGTGTAAAATCAATGTACATAACATATATAATGTGTAGTTTTTTGTATACCATAGGGCCTCATGTTTGTGATTCATAAGACATTACTAAAGAAAAGAAATCTGAAAAAATAATGCAATGCCCAACTATAAAATTTATTTCTTTTTCATTTGATATTGATATTTTTAAAATACATACATTATTTTGTTTTTATTGTTGAGAAAAATGAAAAAAACGCATATTTTTAATGAATTTTCAACCAAAATTTTTAAATTTCCAAATGGCCCTAAATTAAATTAATGCATATAATATCATTTACCACACAAAAATTCAGCAAAAAATTCTACCCACAACCCTAGTTTTGAAATATGTATGCAATTTTTCATACGTTGTGACGAGTATTATTTTGTCACAAATATATTCCAAATATTGAAGTTCACCAATGTTTGTTGAATTTTTAAAAAAAATGATTGTATTAAGTCTAAATCTAATCCAATATACTTCAAACAAACAAAAATAATCTAAGATGTGATGTCTATATTTACAACAAAAAAAAAACCAAATGCAGAAATGCAATATTTGTGATTACAAGTTTTTGGGGGTGTAGTGTTTTTTACCCTTTAAAAGCCTTGAGTAGGGATTTTCACAATAAAATATTTCATGTTCCAAGTTTTTAGATTTTTTGGAAAAAATGGTGATGGATTTCCATCCTTGTTTTTTAAAAATATATATACATGGTTTTTCTTCTCTATATTTGAACTCCACATTATTGAGCACTACTCGTGATGATCAATTTTATTTTTTTAATGTTTTCATATATATGGTTTAATTCACCATTGTTTATTTCAATGGATTCAAGGGATAGGTTCTCAAGCCGTTGATCATCAATAATGTATGGAACATCATAATTAATGTATGGGTGAAAACACATTAAGCGCCCCAAAAAATTGTAATCACAAATGTAATTTCTTTGCAATCATTTTAAAAAATTCAACAAACAATGAAAAACTTGAATATATAGAATATATTTTTGACAATATAATACATGTCATGAAGTTTGAAAAAATTCATATATATTTCAAAACTAGGGTTGTAAGTGGAATTTTTGGTTGAATTTTTTTAATGATCTATGACATTGATATACATGAACTAAATTTAGGACCATTTAGATATTTAAAGTTTTTGGACTAAATTTCATTCAAGAAATGTGTGTTTTTTGCATTTTTGAACAATAAATACATAATAAAATCTTCTCTTTAGGAAAATAACCATTACCATATAAAAAAGGAGGAGATTTTATAGATGGACATTACATTATTTTTTCAATTTTCTTTTGTTGGGTAATGTTTCATGAGCCACAAACGTGAGGCCCTATGGCCATTGGAAAAATGTGACTTATATAATGTGTGTACATTAATTTTATCCAATCCTCTTCATCTAACTATTGGATCAATATTATTTTTTATTCAAAATGAACTTTGACCTCCAATATGTTGTGATGCAAATTTTAAATTTTTCTGCTCATGTTTAAGATAACCAAAACATATTGTCAAGATTTTAATTTATTGTGTATTATAATATTTATTATATACCACTTTTTTTGTTGAAAATTGGTTCACCCTGAGTGTGCTTTCACTCGTATACACATTTTTCCAAAGATAGATGCAAAAGTAAATTGAATATTAAAATGGAGAAGGAACAATGAAAGATGAACCTACTCCAAAAAGTTTTCAAGTATTTGGCTTTATGGTGATAAAATGACAAAATCAAACAAATAAGTAAACAAGCCCCAAGCTAGAAAGCAAATATGTAGTTCAAAAAATTTAACCAAAAGAATATAAAAGCCAACAACAAAAAGGAAATTTAAGAACCCTATCAAACTAAAACACTCACACTAGTCCTACAAAATGTGTAGGATCCAAGTGTCCTTTCTTTTTTAATTGGGTGAGAGGAATACATGGGTTGTGTAAATGGGAATGTCCATCCATAATTTGAAAGACCCAATGAGCACAAGCATCATCAAAACAACAAACCTTTCAAGTCTTTCCTTCCAATTTGCCCAATTGGAATCCTATATTATGAAGATTTTTTTACAATTTTTAACTAAGTAAAAACCACCATAAAGACAAATGTTTGAGATAATGTTGTATTGTTTCCTAACAACTTGTGCCACAAGACATCATGAAAAATAAAAAAGATGCAATCAAAGAACCACCATTTAGTAACAATTCATGTGTTAATTGCCATAGCAATATGGAATAGAGGGTGCATTATGAGGCCTCAATGAGCATATGCTCCCCGCCCCTCTTGTACTCTCCTTCACGTTGTTTGAAAAAAGTTTCTGTGCCACAATTGACATAGGCATATAAAATTATGTGTTATGAGATGAAAGCCCAACAAAAACCTCATAAATTCTATATGTATTCAAACACAAATAAACTTCTTGTGGAAGTGGTGTTGTGCGCTATCAAAAAATGCGGCCCTATGGTGAGATGAAGGTGCCTAAGTTGCTCCCCACAATACATTGAAATGATTTCATTAAAGTAATGTTTTCTTTTTTAGTGACTTTCCATGTTGTGGATGCAAAAAGAATTAGGGGAAAAAAAAGCTTCTAGTGTAAATTTTTTATAAAAACTTATGAAACTTTCAAAATCACAAAATTGGATAAAACAAAACTTGCATTGTAGTTACTAGGTAGTGTTAATCTTAACAAATCTTTGTTATTTTTCATCATATGAGACATTTCACAACAAAGTGCAAACAAATGACCATATTTCACCATTCATTCAATGTTAGGGAAACCAACTTTATAGAAATATTTATTTACGACCATCTATCAATCTTACAAAATGGATCTTGCAAACGCAGTATGAATACTAAAGGTTTTAGTATATCTTTTGAGCATATTGGCATATCAAATGCCTATTTAAAATTCTAATCAAGTTGTTGTATCATGTGACATGTCCTTCTTCAACGCAACAAGGAGCACACACCCAAAAAGTTCTATAACACAAGTAGCATCCAACATTGTCAAGCAAGTCATTCATGGCTCACTATACAATATGTTTACCCTTTGGATATAAGAAGAAATACGACATGATTCATAGTACAATTAATAATTTGTGCATATATTGCACATTTGCAAATGAGGAAAATAAATAATTTTTGCAATCTACATTATAAGGATGAGCACACATTGTGTCATTTTTCTTTACTTGGTTTGTTTTCATCACAACATAAACATATGTTGATAGTACTTGGTGTTCAATTAATCTAGATATAATAAAGGTGTTAATTAACCTTTCATGGAATCTTTCATGAATCATTGAGTAAGATCAATCAAAATGATTGAATTTCAAAACAAATTTGGTTTCTTAAACGGTTTAATAACAATAAATCTCTTTCATTAGGTGGTATTGGTGTTCAATCCTTCACAATTTGGTTCTCCACATTTATCCTCAATACATAACTAATATGTTCAGTACAAAGTAAAGGCCACATAAGCACTAACTAGTTGTGTTGAGCTTTCAAACAATTGTTCCAAACAAAATGACAAGAAACTCATCATGTAATGACTATCCCTTATATGGTAGGTGCAAACTAGTGGTGGGTGATTATTAGAAACAAGAACAAACCCCAATGGTCATCAAGATGGTTTTTTAAATTCATGATCATGATTTTCAAAAAAAAAATTCAATTTAATATATATCCATAGTTTTCAATTTTTTAAACTAGCCATTTAAAAATAAATAAAATCATCATTTCATAATTGACCTTAAATTGCAAATCTCAAAAATAATAAAAAATAATCAAATAATTTAATTTGAACTATTAGTTGTTTTCCAAGTTTTTCATGAAACCCATCCACAATATGTACAAGGCATGTCAAAGCAAATATATACACCAAAACTATCAAAATAATAGTATTGAAGTAGAATACCTAATGCGAAAAGGGCATCTTGGATAGAGGTGCATTAGTTGGTATGTGTGGAAGAAATGAAAAACTATGATTAAACATGCTGACTCATCAAAAAGTTACACTGGCTTGAGCATACTGGAAGGCTATTGACATTCGTTGCCTATAATAACATATAAACGTTGAAGGTACCAAAAAGGTTTGCTGATGGCAAGTTATATTGGCATGGACACAAGAAATTAAAAAAAAATCAAAACAAGGATGGAAATAACCAAAGGTTTTGATGACTAAATGAATAAAATCATCTCTTGGCACTCGCTTTGGGTAGGATCATGCCTTCTTTTGAATGGCAATTATTGTTGCATATGTTATTGTCATTAAAACATGCTACACCAAATTGTATGAATCAAATAGATAATGACAACATCCACCAAGATCAGAAAATTATTTTTTGGTGATGAGAATATCCATTCATCTCCATGTATGGCAAGGGAAAAGGTGGGGAAACCTTTCTTTGTACGTGAGGTCCACTGTATAATGCAATAGCTACAATGTTCTCTCAAAGTGTATCATGGGTTACAATGCATTCATTACCACACAAGCCATGTAACAAATGGATAGTCAAATCTTCAATGGTATAACCACACTTACACCATGAAAAATGTGCAACCATAGGATGTGGTATGTTAAAAGCAATACATAACACTATAAGGAAATGGGCTTAAGATAAACAAAATGAAAGGTGCTAGGAGGAGCTAATAACCAAGCCCCTATTGTTAAACCTACATAGGAGCAAAAACATGTTCACATAACATCTAAAAAAATGTTGGCTAGAAGTGAACTAAATTTTAGCTCATAAAGTTGGTTCATAAAATGAAACTACATTTGAAAATAAGATTGCATCACTAAACTTTTGAAAGGCAAGACATGTGATCAAATGACCTCAAGGAACATTGCACGAGTAATTTGTAATATTACTTGGTAGGGATAAATATTAGTTTTTACATGTGCCATCACATTAAGAAAAGTAAAATGATCATCCTTATGGAAACAAAATATTAGTGCAAGAGTGGTCAAAGCCTAATATCTTACAAAGGTAGGGGCAACAAATCGAACCACTAAAGGAAGGCCTATTTCCCCTGAATAAGCAAAAATAGTGATGTCATGACCTTAACCTTGAGTTTGTGACCAAAGCAAAGGCATGAAAGTGTGTGAGATAAAAGTGCAACATGGGAGTCACATTTGCACTCTCAAGAGTGTAAGGAATGAACTCACACACTCCCAAGTGGACGCTCATTTTGAGAATTGGAGGCCCCATGGAGTCCCTAATCTTCAAACAAATATTTCAAGGGTCAAAATTCATTACATTAAAAATTTCCTTATATCGTTGAAAAATTATTGAAACATAGATGTCTAAAATGGGTTCACCTGACCCATTTGAGTACTTAAAACACAAGTTATGGCCAAAAAAAAGGTCGGGAGTCAAAGTGCCAATTTGACTTTCGACCAGTAAAAGTTGAAAATGGCCTTGAATTACATGTGTGCATGTGGCATGCCACATATCATTGGAAAACTCTCGATGATGGCTACAACTTTGCTTAGAATCTTGCTTCAATCGGATGTTTTCACAAGAAGGTATGGCCCTCCAAAATGATAGGAGCTACAATTTTGGGAATCTTAGGACTCCCAACTTGGGAGTCTAGAGACAAAATGACATTTACATGTAGCCCTTGTGACTAATCACAAAAAATATTATAAGGGGGAAGGAGGTGACTTCCCCCAAATCTGGGGTGTGGTTAGTATTGTTCGTTTGTGTATGAATGTGGCTTGTTTGTGCATCAAAAGTTTTCCAATTATGCATTAACCAAATTGTTGTTTGGTTTTTGCATGTTTGTGTGAATAATTGATTCACTTGTCACTCATTTTGATCCTTATCCTAAAGCTCCAACACACCCCTCTGCCCTTGATATGTTACGAGTTAAGGAACATACCTCAATTCCTTCTTCTTTCGTTATTTTCACTTTTAGACTTGCATTCAAGTTTTTCAAAGAGTGTGGGGTGCATCAAAGAAGCATACATTCACTAAAAGAAAAACACACATGCACACATTTTAACTAATGATTAAAATTTGACAAATTTAGTCATTTTTTACCCCAAAACTAAGGAAAATTTGGTTTATAATGTACATTCAACTAATTTTGTAATTTCTTTCACATCATCAAATTGGAAAAATTAACCCCTATCTTGACAAGTAGATTTTTGAAAACTCCAAATGCATATTTCATTTTTTTAAAATTTCAATTTAAAAATATGCCATATCAATATCTAAGGGTGAATTTTAAAACATTATGATTAATCAACACTAGTGTAATCCAATGTTGGTTAGATATTTATTTTGGCATGGAAAGGAAAAAATTTCAGCTTTGATTTAAGTTAGTAAAAACCAAACTAAAACTAGTTTGATTTTTAAAAACTAAAACCCAAATCATAATTTATTTTTTAAAAAAGACGTCAAGGTAGGTTCCTAGTTCTATTTTTGTGTGCAAGTAGAACCATAATTGGGACCAAACGAGACACAAAAGGTCTATGGACCTTTTATTGGTGGAAAGAGAGGTCTATTCAATAGTGGTTATTTTTTGGGTGAAGTGGTGACATGGATGGAAAATGTTTCATGCGTGCAACCCCATGTACATAAAATTCATTGCAAATTAGATGCACGGGAAAAAGAAAGTGCCATTTACAAAATTTGCAATAGTTCCAAAACAAGTTTGAAGTTGAAAAACAAGGTTTATGGAATGAAACAAAAAAACCAAAAACATTTCGCATTGATTTTGACTATATACATCTAAGGTTTGAAAAATTCCTATGATTTTAGGGTGGGTGGTTTTTAATGGTACCACCTAAATATCTCTGCACCCAAATGGTAGTGGGGAATTCTTTTTGAAAATATGGCGAAAATTCTAAACATTTCAAACATTGTAAAAACTGATGTTTGTTTTATAATGTCCCCTCAATGATGAGCAACAATGATTTTTGAAAGGCCACAATAATGTAAAATAATTCATGAAATTCAAAGCTCACCTTGTATCTCCATAATATAACACAATGATCATTTGCCATTCCAATTTGACCTTGTGTGTCATACCAAGAAACACCCCACATAGATCATAGTTTAAATAACAAAGGAAAATTGTACTACATTGAATTTACAACAATTTGAAAATGTTGATCCTACAATGGGTAGTCAACAATTAGAAAGGCCACAAAATCTTGAAAACTCACATTTCTTGACCTACTTTTTAGTTGGCATTGCCATTAAAAGCCAATAGCACATATGCTAGAAGCTAAGATCCTAACATGGTATGAACATCATGCAAACAACCCTTCAAAAAAACACAAATCCCTTTTGATTTTATGGAGTTGCATATTTATTGTAAGCATGTGATATTAGGTGACCAAATGTCAAGCTCTTGCAGAAGCTTGCTTACCCATCATAAAATTCCATGCAACTTGCACAAGTGCATTTGTAGCCACCTAAAACTTCTTAATGGTTACCACCAGAGGAATGTAGGAATGTCAAATTTTAATATCAAAGTCCAATGTGGTGAACACCAACCTTTTTCCCAATAGCATTGTCTCCTTTTCTATTTCATAAACATTTTGAACATCTACACACAACATAGTCATCATCAATACCCAAAGTTACAATAGACCTTAATAATAAAAAGATGCAAACCACATATTCAAACCTTATGCTTGGCCATGACTTTGTAGAATCCCTGATTAGCCATTGGTCATTGTAAAAGTTCATTGATGTTTTGTCTCTAGTAAAAAAAATGTACACCATGTGCAAGAAATCCATTTAACCATCAGTTCTGTCTGGGTTAGTAAGAACTGGACTGGCCCAGGGTCTGATTTTCAGAATCAAAACCAAAAGTTATTTGTTTGAAGAACGGGACCTGGAGCTCGATTTTGGTTTTCATTTACAGTTCACATTGTGAGCACGCACAGTTCAACATTTACCAAATGATTATTAAATTGACACTTTGACTTCAATGGCAATTCACGCCACATCTTAATAATTATGGCCCCACCAGGTATGGTCCTCCTGATGGCATCTTCAGATTTTAGGGAAGATGGCATCTTCAGATTTTAGGGAAGAGTATTTCCCCCAAATTCAACATCATGCAAGTTGTTGATCTGGTGGAGCCCCCCTAAAAGACACAGGAAAGAGACCATGCCTGCGTTACGTTGCAGGACTCTCAAACAGACTCGCAAGAAAAATTATTCAAAGTTCAATTCTTCCCCAGCTTAGGTCTTAAAATTACAAAATCACCACAAAGACAATGTCCTTCACTGATGGAGTTAATCACCTAGTTATCAGTGTTATCTTCAGGTTCATTGAATCCTTTAAGTTTCAATCTACTTTGTTTTGACAATTTGCTCGAGTCTACTTTACTTTAGTTCCATACTTACTGAACTATTATTAACTTCACACTTTTAGATCTTTTTATGCCAGGTTGCATTTGCCTAGCTCACTCGCGTTTTCCTAGCTCACTCAAAGTAGCATGCCATGCCAAAGTCCAGGCCCTAGTAGCTGTGGGACCCATTTCCCCTCCTCTCAAGAAAGGACCGACTACATGTCCACAAATATAAGTAAGCTGTATGAAAGTGCCTTCTAGTCACATACAACAAATTGGTCACTGACTGTTATTGACCCATTCTGGGTTTTTGGTCAGTAAATTGTAGTGACAAAAGTGGTTTGCCTGACTTGTTCTAATGTTAGATCCTATGAAGCTACATTTAAACAATTTTAGGTCAGAAGAGAAAATACATCCTTGTGAAAAGAAAGCATTATAAGTCTTGTTGGACCTAAATGTCATAGCCTGAAATTGTGAAATTCTTAGCTTGGCTTGCATGCCACCAAATGCGGCTTATGAAATAAAACAAAGTACAACAATGAGTGAGAAATTAGCATGGCAGGTGGTATATACTACAGCTATCTACTTCACCTTCAAAGCTCCCCGACACATCACAAGAGAAAGGCAAATTTATATATCAATGAGTAATTTTTGATTTGATAAATTTTAGTAGGATTTTCCAATCCATATTTACACATGACTGCACTGAACTTACTCTTTAATTGGAATGTGCTCCCAGATTTGTTTCTGAATATTTTGGGTCTTCACAAGCCTTTGCCCATGTGCCACATGGCAACTTGAACTTACACAATGTTAGATTCTAAAAAAAAAACCCCAAACCGACAAGTTCCCTCAGGCTTATTTTTCTAAGACTCTTTCCTAACACATTGTTACCATGCTTTTTTTTTTTGGTTTTCTTTCCTGGTTTGGAAAAGGCTTTGCTCCAAAGACATAGATAAAACAATGAGGTAAATGGATTCTGGAGTCTTTTCCATGACATTCCGCTACTCCATATCTCACCTCTGTGTCTTCACTGTCACTGAGGAACCAACAAACAGCAAAGAATAGATACAAGATATGAGTTGCAAGGCTTCACTGGATAAACTTGTTATCAACCAATAATGCCATTATTAGTGGCATTCAAGGTTCCATTTGTGGCCTTAAAAGTGAAGGGCCATTGACTTTCCCCAGATCTGAAGTGCAAATGACAAATTCTTTAATGAGCCCTTTTTGAGTGTCCATGGTTCATTAACGCTACTATGGCCTGTGCTGTCTGCCCAACAACCATTCGCCAAGGGTGAATTCACTACCCAACTAATTTCTCCCTCAAAAAACCAGTGTTAATAATTTATTGAATTCTTACTGACAAAAATTACTCAAAATTCGGTATCTGTCACATCTTCGGTGTAAAAACTAGGCAATCACCTCCATCAGATCCTCCTCATTGAGGGCTTTCCAGAAATACCAAAAGAACACCCCAATTTCATTCAAAGAAATAATTCTGATTTTAATCTATTTTCAATAACAAAATTGTTCAATATTCAATAACTCTCCCACGGTAGGTCTATTATTGTAAACTGATTCTCTTCCCCCCCCCCGCCGACCTTCCTCCCCTCAAACCTGCCTGCCGTAAACCTCACGGAAAGCACGTGGCCACCAGCAGTTTGCGGCGGCGGCCCGTTCCCCCCTCTTCCCCCCCCCCCCAAGGTTCTCCTCCCCCTCCCCCCCGCTCCCCCGCCTCCTCGTGGTTTCAATGCTTTTCCACAGTTTTGGCGTATGCAGAACTATGCAGAACTGGCTCCGAAGCAGGTAAATAAAGCTGCAGAGGTGGCTTTCAGATGCCGTGTATTTTGAGAGAGAAAGGTTGCTGCTCAGAGATCATAGTGTGCATCATAGATTTGGTTCATCAATAGTGCGCCACAGAAGTCATTCTCTGATTCTTTGTGCAAAAAAGGAACCCATAATTACTATCTACAATTCAATTGGTCTCGCTGAGCTCCGAGCGTCCCAATTAATATGTGTAGTGGGTTTGGATTACCGTTGTGAATTGGAGTCGAGGGTTCCGGTATACGAGATTTCCGTGTTAACGTGAGATGTCGCTGTGTGGGGCGGCTCTCATTTCAAAGTCAAGTCGTGATGCTTTCCTTGTTTGTCATGGAAGAATTTTATGGAATCGGGTGAAGTTTCGATTTTCTGATTGTTTTCTCTAGAACAACAGCCGGTTTGATTCACTTTTAGATTCCTGCTGTGGATTAACAGCATCGTTATCTCTTTCTCCCGTCCCCTCTTCTTAGCTTTCATTCTCCCAAGTCTATCCCCTTGCAGATGATTGCCAGAGCGGCAGGGGAGAGTGCCAATGACATCCTAAACACGTCGCAACGGGCGTGAATTTGTTGCTACCCTAACACCCTGAAGCCAAGGTACATTCAAACCTCCATCAAGTAATTGACTGTGTGCTGTGTTTATAGGGTTATCCTCTCTTAAGAAGATCGTTTGGAAATAAGCCAGAGTCATGTCAAGTTTATTGTCTGGAGACATGTTTCGACATATGTACTGTTCTGTTCAACAATCGATGATATAGAGTTAAGCTAAGTTTATTGTATGGAGAAATGTTTGGACACATGTACTTTTGTCTTCAACAATCGATGATATAGAGGTTAAGGTAGGACGTTTTGTGTTCCAAACTGTTTTCTGTCACCTGCATAGACAGGGATCTACGTTATGTTCAACTCCGAGAACACAATAATGGATTGTGGTTCTTGCAGAAATTTTTGTGTCCTACTGATATCTAAATGTGAGCCCATTTGATATTTCATACACACAATGAGAGAGTCACCTAGTTTTTGTGTAGAGCTTATATGTGTTTGTTAAAATCATGAAGGACAAGCTGCCACTCTTAAAGTGGACCAAATCATATGAGTACTCTTACAGCCAATATAACCAAATTGTTTGGGCCTTGAAGACACAATTGTCTGAAGAATTTTTGAAGTTTGATCTCGTTCCATGGATTATTCAACATCAAAATAGGTCTGGGAAATTGTCAAGGTCTGCACTTTTCTTTAATTTGCATATTATTGGAAGTAAATTGACTTGAAGTGAAATGTCTTCAGAATATTGCAGGGAAGCTCAGCAAGGTGCCTTCGACAACTTGGACACAACTTTTTCCCTAGAGACTTGATGCTGCAAAGGACAGCATTGAGTTGTTTGGTCCAAGCCATGGGTTAAGTTGAACAGTTCGAGGATCCTGTTCAATGATGTGAAAGATCCAAGGAAGTGGTTTTGATCTGGATTGTTGCCAAGTTTAGCCTGTGCATTGAACATGCACATTGTTTAGATTTTAGAGTATTTAAGATGCCCAGCACTGATTTTTGCAAGGTGTTTTTGTGATAGAAAAATATTACAAAACAGTAAGAAACAAGTTGGCAAAGTCAGAGGGTTGGAGAGATACACCAAATGTTGGTGTATCTCTCCAACCCTCCAAATTAGAGTTCAACCATTGACAAGAGTTTTATGTCCACACTAATGGCCCAACAAACAACTCAAGATTGGAGATTGCATTTGGTGATTATGGTCTTATAGGTGAGTTTCTTTTCAAATGATAAAGTGAAACAAACACAATTCGGTCCATACCAGTTCAGAGATTCTCTTTCACAAAAGCCAACCATATACCAGTTCAAAAAGTCAGGTCTCCTCCTGGATGTTTCATACGGTGTCGCAAGCGATGAAATGGAGAAATTTACTTTAAGTTTGAGCCACGAGTCAAATTAAACAAAAAAAGGCTCCCTCTTAAAGAATACAACACTTGGGATGAATCTGCCTTAGTTCATGATGTTGCTAAGGTTTGCCTTGGCATTGAACGTGGACATTTCAATTTTACTTTGGAGCAATACATTGATCTTCCACGGATTTCTTCTGAACTTCCTTCTGATGAAATAGTGGAGTTCGTTCTAAAGCATGCAAAAGCTATCCAACAACAAGAAACGTATCAAAAGGCTAGTAGTACGCCACCCTCAAATCTCTTTGACCCTCCAAATCCAGGTTTGATGATTGAAGATTTGGAAGTCTTCACGGAGTCACAAGATGTTCAGGCTTGTGATCCAACAAACAACTATCTCTCCAGCCCTTCCAATCAAAGTTTAATGATTGAAGGTATCAGCATTTTCATTGACTTACAAGATGGCTCAACATGTAACCAAAATTTGAAAGATGTTTTGTGTATTATTTGGTGAGAACTAAATACCATATCAAAATAACAATATATGACGAAAAGCTTGTTTTCATATTTTTATCATCAAATTGAATCAATATTGTTTTGGGCAAGAGGCCAAACATATTTGCTTACAAATAGAAGTTTGCATGTCCAATCTCTTGACTTCATTTCAAAGAGTTGATGCAGATTCTGAAGAATGGGCTACAAAGGTCGATGAAGCAACCCTCAATGACTATGTTGAAGCATTAAAAAACTCCTTGGAAGAGCCATCAAATTATGTAGAACCTACTCTTACAGGTAATTGCCTTATTGTGTACTTATGACTTTTTACAATCTCTTTGTTTGATGATCACAATTTTCACACATTTGTTACTATATTATTCAAATATCACATGGGTGTGTCTATGAGAGTCCAACCTTGAATTTTGGTGTTGTCTCCCATTAATTGGCCTTACCAATCATAGGGCATAACCCAAGAACATTATCATAACCCATAAAATTTCCTCTAGTGGATTTGGAGGGTAGCTTATATCCATGGATATCCATTATAGAAAAGACGAGGGCTGCTATGCCTACATAAGTCATGGTAAGGTCCTCAAACAGGGTGTTACCAGAATTTGACACAGGTGAGGGTTGCACCTCAAACAAGTGCCTTATTCTAGGAATGCCCCCCACCCTCAGACCTTACCTACCACATAGGCGCCTTGTTTTTTATGAGACATTATTAATGTGATCTCCAATTACACTCAGGAAATTCCTCTGTTATCCATATATTTACAGATTAAAGTAAAATTTAAACTTTAATTGAATAACAATTTCCTACTTTTTGTCAAAGTCTAAAAAACTTTAAATTAATTCAAATTTGGAAGAAGTTTTCTATATCACACCTTTGGTGAGAACCAAATACCATGACTAAAGTAGCAATTGGAAATGACAAGGTTGTGTTCATAGTTTTACCATGAACTCAAAATTAATGTTGGTTAGAAAGAGGTCAAATAAGCATTTGCAACTCAAAGTTATTGACATCATTGCAAACAATCAATGCAGGATTTGAAAGATGCGCAATGGGAATCAATGAAAGAACTCTTTGTGACCATGTTGAAGCACAACCAAATTCCATCGAGGATCAATCCACAGGTGCAGAACTTTTTCCTACAAGTAATGAAATTTTGTTCAATTAGGTCTTTCTTACACAATTTGATTGACACAAGTTTTATGTATTGTTTGGCTAGAGGTGCAAATAGGTTCCATGTGTGTATTATGTTAATGAAATTGATATTCAATGAAGTAAAATTCAGTTGTTCATATCAAACTACAATTATTAATTGTTTCCAAAATTTGTGAAATTAAATTATCACAAGATAGCCAACAGTTAATTATAATTTGGAAGATACTTTGTATTTTACATTTGGTGAGAACCAATTACCATAAGTGACATAACAATAGGTGATGAATAGGTCATGCTCATGGTTTGTCATTAGATCAAAAGCAATATTGGTAGTAGATAGATCATATGAATCTCTAAACTTATAAAGATAAGTTTGTAGTTGAGATTTATTGGCTTCATTTCAAATAATTAATGTAACATCTAAAAAATGTGTTGCAGATGTCACTGAAAGAACTTTTAGTGAACATGTTGGAGCACGACACAATTCCATTCACAATGAATTGGATAGCGCAAAACTTGCTTCTGCAGGTAAATACTTTATTGCCTATAAAATCTTTTTATTGTGTTTCCCTTTTTACTATCATAAATTTTGTGCCCACTGGGATGAGTATTATACAAATACCACATTGTGGGCATGTTGATGAAAGAGTTATTGAGTTCTTAAAATCCAATCATCTTAGTTCAACTACAGTCCATGATGTGTTCAAATTGAACTAAAATAGATAAGTTCATTGAAAAACTTTCTAAACCATGCAGGTCCTGTGCTGTTTCCACAACACAATGCATATCCAAAAAGCAAAAATGTCAATATTCAAGAGCCTCATGCAATTGATGAGTTGTCAAACTTATCAACCAACCCAAGTCCCACTCCATTGTTCCACATTGAGATAAGATCACCGCTTGGTGTTCAAGATGTCAACGATGACCTCTCCAAGCTGAGAATATTTGTCAATGATGGATGGGCATTGTCAATTGACCCGAAGTGCCAAGCACCTACATCATCTTTGCAAGAGTCAAACCTTGCAATTGAAAGACAATTAGAAACAACCCATACTTTTATATCTTTGAAAAAAATTGGTGATGTTCAATTAGGTGATGAGTGGTTGGTATTGAAAGACTTTATGGCTCATGGTTGGAAACTCGACATATTTCAAAAATGAGCGAATAAAAGTTACATTTGAAAATCATGATTAGTGCATGACATTTGGATGCTTGACATCAATGTTTCAGTATATTTTCCTATTCTCTTTCTAGTATTCTTGCCCCTTAATTTTCAAATGATAATATTTTAGGTTTATTGCAATTAATTTTGGAATAACAACAACCAAAGTATATAGTGTCATAGTAAGACCTGTTGTGTATTATGGAGTAAGAATGTTTAATGATATTTGTTTAGATAAAGATTCAATGGTAGAGAGCTACTTTTAAAGGTTAACAACTGAAATATATGGATTCCACAATCTATGAATGTAAATCTCACCTCCTAGTTGGTTATTTCTGTCTTGTATGTTATCTTTCGATTAAGTATGGAAAGAAATCAATTTCTTGACATAGTAAAGATTGATTTTTCACCACCCATTTTTATAGTTGGTAGCTTAGTTTTTTTAGCTTACATAATATATTCAAAGAAATTGTGCAATTATCTTCCAGCTCTCCATGACACAATGGTCAAGTCATCATTTGTTGCAAGTTTATACAAAATTCTAAAAGCAACATCTAATGTGTTAACAATCTTGGCTGGGTAGCTTGTTGTTGCTTTTGACCAACTCCAACCATTCCACATAATAGCAATCATTGGCAGAATGTGGGTATCAACCTAGCCCAACTATTTTTCTTTCCAAAAATTTCCAATTTTGTAAATTTTTTTGTCGAACATTTTGGCAATGTGTCTCACCAAACAAATTACAAAACCCTTTGTTTGTGGACAGAACAAGGTTTGCCAACATCCCTAATATAAATCATTCGACACTTTTAAAAGGGACATACCTTTCTGCCACATACTATTTTATTGAACTTCAAGAAATCCAAACTTTGTTTTAAGTATCTTAGCTTTCTCCATATTAAAAGATAGTAAAAAAAGTTTGATTCTTGGAAAATATGCATGGATGTTGAGATTCAAAATCTAACAGTTAAATTTTGACATTCATCGGACTTAATCCATAAAGTGTCTTTGGGCCCTAATTCGATCCTTTAATACCTGTTTCATCCTTTATTTGCTTGCAGCTGTAAAGTGAGTGAAATTGGGCAATGTTTCATGAAACTAGCTATCAATTCAGAACATTTACAGTATCTTATTTTGCAAGGATGGATTTAAAGAAAACAAGCAACAAGTTAAGGTTTGGTAAGGCAAATCCAAAATTAGAGGAGAAACTTCCCTTGGATTAATTTAAGTGAGAAAACTAATTTCATATGTCAAATATTCTCTAGCATGTCACTCTATGGACAATATTGCAAGCTTTTAAAGCCCACTATAAACTAGTGTTGTCCAATTCTTGATTTCAAAAGAAGTTTCAATCTCAATTTTAACTTCTTTTTTTAATTTCTTTTCTGGAACTTTCAATCTGATCTTGAGACTGGTTCTTTGGATTTTTTAAACTTTCAATTCTAGGATGTCAAGCTGAAAGACCTATAAGATATGAGGAAATGGGAGGGAGATGGAGCTCGAAAAGGTGGGCGAGATTTGTGAATGTGGTGGCATTTGCCTCCAGAGTCATGTTTGAGTGCTAACATTTCTCATTTTGTGCGGTTAAGCATGATTACGCTTGTAGACATAGTTTAGGTGTCTTGGTCAGGAGTGTAAGAATCGATTGAGTAATTAGGGTTCAAGGTTCAAAGGAGCAGGTTGAGCTTTGGGGATCCGCATCTATTTTCTTGATAGGGTTGTGCTTGTCCTTATTTTTTAATAGGTGTAAGGTGAGGTAGTTCTTGATGGGTTAGGGACTTTTTGAAAGGAGATCTTTCACGGATTGGGTGTGGCAGAACGATTTTGGAAATGGAAGCGAGTTCATGGTTGTAGAGAAGAGGAGGGTCGACAACAGAAGGGACTAAAAAAATCATGGTCTGTCCAATGGAAAAGCTTTCACTCAATGCCACTAAAATGGCTCCCCGGGAAGTCTTACTAGTAAGCTATTCTTACAGTTATGTGGGGTTATTGTTGAAAGAAACCAGATGACAAATCAAGGTTAACCAAAAGGTAGTGAAGGTAGAAATGACAGACCTAAGAGATCACATGATGATGGCTAGCTTTGTAAGGGAAAAACAATCACCACTTTTTACTATTTCATTTTCTTAATGCAATTAGGTAGTAATTATTTCATCTCTTAAGCTCTAGTCAATTATAGATGAATAAATAAATAAATTTTTTAGTGTCCCATTTTGATCTTGAGCATAAAATGATTCATATTATCTTTCCAGTTGAGTCATTAATGGTTTATTATTTTATGATGCAACATTTTTAGTATGACTATATCGAATCTAAATAGATTGAAGAAATAATAATATTAAGATTTATTTATACTAGATTCTACATTGTATCATGCATTCACCCTTGAAATAATTGGCATTATGTGAATTATGATTTCATGAGCAGGATGATTGTTAAAAAGAGAATCAAGATAGTGACAAGGAGGAAAATACTTAGTTAAAGAATATATTTAGTAGTATATTTTGAGTTTGGGTTTTGGAAGGAAGATTGGGAAATACTTTTCCATGGATTTGATTTTGGATATTAACACATTATGTTGCGTTTGAACTATTGTTTTTTTAGACATGTTGCAAACATTGGATTTTTTACTGAAAATGAGAATGTCATAGATTAATTTTGTTTTTGTGCAAGGTACAAAAATGTAGATATAACAAGTAGGTGCTACAAGTATAATTTTGATTCTATATTATGCATATTGTTTTGTTAGAAGTACATTTTGATTTTGTGTTTGACTTATTATAGATTAATGATAAAAAATTAGTACTTACCAATTATATATTTTCATGATTGGGTGATATATGGTGATCATTTGTTAATTGTGATTGTGTGTCATGTGATTTAGATGTCATCAAATTTGTATTAAGGCTTTTGGAAGGTCTTCAAATTATACATATCATAATATTATTAATCCTTGTAAATTACATTGTCAAAAGAGAATGACATGTAAAATGTTATGCATATTCAAAGTTGTTTCATGTGTTGGTTTACGATTAAATGGTTGAATGATTGACCTTTTCTTTTATAGTTAATTAAATAATACTTGCTAATAGTAATGAAAAATTTTACCTTTGGATTTTAAATGTTTTTTAATATTTGTATTCATTTGTTTGATGTTGATATGACATTGTCCTTGAAACATGTGAAATAACAACCTTATTTTACTTAACATTAAAATTATTGGTTCATTTCTACCATTTCCACTAGTCTTTTAAAATTCTCACAAACCTATTAAACCTTCTTACACATTTAGTTATTAATTCACACTAAATATTATTAAAAAAATTCAAACCACCAAATCTAACAATCTCAATGGCCATAACATTTTTTCTTCCCACCTACACACAACATTATCCAACAAACTTGTCATGTCCCCTTTCAAAACCTCCCAAACCAATTAAAATTAAGAATGAAATTCCATTATTGTAGTAGTACTTGCTATCTACTACTACAAGTAGTTGATTATAAATTATGGTAATATCATTTTAAAGGGATAATGAAAATAATACAATTTTGGGTGTGGTGTAAAAACAAAGATATTGTTGACAAAACGACTTGAAAATGGAACCAAGATTTTCATGAAATACAACAAGTTTGGAAAGGAAATGTGATGAAAATGTATATATTGAATCAATTCAAAATGTGGAACTAACTTTAACAAATCTAACATGTTATATCATAATTTTTATTGTACTTTTCATATTCATTATGAACATTAATACTTTTTATTCTTCATACGAAAATATTATTAATAGATGATAATATTTTTCACAAACACTAAAATTTTTCATAACAATTTCAAGTGAATAGGTGTTTACTATTTTCAGTAATTACCAAATGGATATTTAATTTAAAATATTTATGATATTGGGTATTGTAAAGGTTGAGATTATGAACCCAAAAATCACTCTTTAATCATAAACTTAGACAACTTGATGATTAAAAGCTACAATGATGATTGTGAAGGTCAACTTTCTATGATGTTTATGCATATTTACATTGGTTGACCATTTAATTGTTGAAGCATATAGTGAATATTAGGTAAAAGATGTTATGTTGACCATTCAAAAGTTGGGTGTTATGTACTATCCAATAAACACAAGATATTTCAAAGATCTTGATTATATACTTAATAATGAACCCAAACATATGTTAATTACATACAAATCATAAACATTTGAAAACTAATATTGTTTTAAATATATAGTTTTAAAAAGAGAAACATGTAGACACATTTATGGATATAATTATTCTTGGTACCATTTAGGGTGAAAGCACATTACAAGTGCACCAATTTTCACCAAAAAAATGTGATGTATAACTAGTATCATAATACGCAATAAGTTTAAATTTTGATAACATCATTTGATAGTCCTAAACATAAGCAAAAAGTTTTAAATATGCACAACAACATTTGGGAATTCAAATTTCACTTTAAATTAAGATTAATCTTGATACAATAGTTAGATGAAGAGGATTGAATAAAATCAATTTACACAACCTATATAATGTGTAATTTTTTGTCGGCCATAGGGCCTCATGTTTGTGGTTCATAAGACATTACTAAACAAAAGAAATCTGAAAAAATAATGAAATGCCCAACTATAAATTTATTTACCTTTCATTTGATATTGGTTTTTTCTTTAAATACATAAATTATTTTGCCTTTATTGTTGAAAAACATGAAAAAAACACATATTTTTAATGAAATTTCAACCAAAAATTTTAAACCTTCAAATGGCCCTAGATTCAATTGATGTATATAATATCATTGACCACAAAAAATTTCACCAAAAATTCCACCCACAACTTTAGTTTTGAAATATGTAATCTAAATCTAATCCAATATACTTCAAACAAACAAAAATAATCCAAGATGTGATGTCCATATTTACAAAAAAAACCAAATGTTAAAAATGCAATATTTAAGGCCACAATTTTTGAGGGGCATAATGTACTTTTACCCTTCAAAACCCTTGAAGATAAGTAGGGATTTTCATAATAAAATATCTCAAGTTTCAAGTTTTTAGATTTTTTGAAAAAAATGGTGATGGATTTCCATCCTTGTTTATGTATATATATATACATGGCTCCACATTACTATGCACTACCAATGATGATCAATTATTTTATTTTTTCTTATATTTTCATATGGTTTAATTCATCATTATTTATGTCAATGTCAAATTTAATTTAAATTAATATACATTTCACGGACATGAAAAGACACAGGTTAATTTGTTCTTTCATATCCATGTTGATGAATAGGGGAAAAAAATGAGGTAGTCATTTTTGAAATTGTTTATGGAATGGTCCTTGGACAACCATATGAAAGATTCCAAAAAATCCCCCTTAAACCAATTCTGATCACGTGTCATTATAAGGCCTTCTATATATTATAGATGGGGAAAAAAAAAATTATGAATGAATTTCATCCATTATTGATGAAAATATGATGTTCATCCATTAAACACATGTTCAACTATAAGAAATACCTCGCTTTTATAACTATAAATTTTTTTCTAATATATGTGTTGTGGCCAATGTTGGGGTTTTTGCTTGTCATCCATGGCATTTTATGGAATTCCCATGCTTGTCACAACATATTGATGAACTAACCCTGCCACTTACTATTGTATTAAAGTCTTCAAAATGTGCATGCTATTAAATTGTCATTGCCAAGATGAACTTGTATTGATGGTCAAGGGTCCCATCAAATCTATCTCCCATTTATCAAATAGTCACTAATAAATTCATATATAGGGTACTAAGGCACATTTATTGTAGATTTATTAACCTAAGCTTGATATGTGCAACAAAATTCCTGCATGCCTTGTGCAAATCCTTATGGAAAATCTCTCAAAATTTCAATAATAGTTAGTCACTAATGATGGTGCACCTTTGATTTTCATGCATTGTATTTATCCTATATGTTTTGCTCCCATTTCAAACACTTCATGTCTTCTAAAATCTATTTAAAAGAAAACCTTATAGTCCATTATACATCAACATTCACCAAGTTTGCATCAAAAAAATTATCTTCAAACATATGACCAGGGACCTAAGAATCCTGAGAGACCATCAACATTACATTTGCTTTTCCTACTGCTGATGAACAAACTTTAGATCAACCTCAAAACTCTCAATTTGATTTGGAAGTGGAAGTGGTCTCCATCTTCAATTCTAAGTCAGTTCCACAAAATTTCAAAGAGGTGAGAATGGAATCTTCTATTGATTAGGAGGATCTCCTTTTGTCATCTAAATATTTCCTCGATAATGAAACATGCTTAAATTACTAATTGTTGTTGTTGAACTGGATCCCAAGGAACATGCAACTATGGACAAAGGTTCTCAACCAGGGGTTTGTTTTCAATTTTGTGGAGGGAATGTTGATCATCAACAAGAGGACTTAACCAAATTTGTCTACAGGGCAGAGAGGAAAGTACAAATTTTCTGGCACCCCACTATATTTTGGTGACATGCTAGAATCTTTAGTCTACATCTGAGTGATTTCAGAAAAAAGGCTCCAAATACTTTGAGCCTTTCTTTCCAAAAAATATCTGTTGTATAACTTGCAGCCCCTTTTTTCCCATCACCAAATGGCAAAAATTGCCACAAAAAAAAAACTCTTCTCTCAACAAGAGCCAAGGGGACATTCATTGGCTGACAAACAAAAAAAGTAAATGAAATCATAGGTTCAAGATCCTTGGAAATTAGTGTTAAGAAGTTCTGACCTGTCTAAAAAGCAAACTCCATGTTCTTTGGATGTCCACTCCAATGAAATGCACAAACTTTTCATTGTAAATCTGTTTCAAGAATACCCAATGAAATCCATAAACCCAATGAGGTATCCATGCTGAGCCATGCGCACAGAAACCATTACTGAGCACAACAACATAGCAAGCAGAGAGCCAAGATATGATACAAACTTTCACACCAGTTCCACAACGCTCCACTGTGCCTGCACCAAGTTCCATAACAAAGTTCTGAATCCAAACAGCCACCACAATAGTTAACAGTCAAAAGCAAGATTGCTGAAGATTAGACAAATTTGCAGCAGTACTAAACACCACCTGATGACAAGCATGCATTCAGACTGAATTCTAGATCCACAATTACAACATTCATGTCACTACTTTTCTAGCAGCTAGTTTGATCAGTGCATTGCCATATGGAACAAAAAGCTATAAAGTCTATGGTGTAAATAACTTGCAAAATACATGCCACTTCCCTAAACAGACAGCAACATCGAACACTGCAGCATAGAGAGGCCTACATCAAGGGTAGCATGTGGGGCCTCCTGCTCTACAGAAGTGACTGGTGACTCCTTGGATGCAAAACCCAGAAATTCCCAAACTAGTCCCCATAGTCAAAGTCTATGCACACCACTGGTGACTACTTTAGTGCAAACTGGAGAATCCCAAACTAGTTCTCACAATCAAATCTATGTATTGTAACTGGCAAGAAAGAGCATTGCAACAAAGCAACTCAAAGAAAAATAGTTCAGGTTTCCAGGGATTCTTGCACATGGATTTATTTTAACAGAGAAAAGAGACAGAAACAAAGGAAAAAAAGAAAAGAAGAGATTTTCATCACTGATGACATTTTTACCTGACAGGGAAGGGACATCTCTGGCAGAAAAAACTCCACTCAAGTCCAAGGGAAAAGACACCATAACAAACCAAATGTTTTTCAAAGATTCTGTGGTGCACAGACTGCATAGCATAATATTCTACCAATGCACAGATCCAAAAGCTCCCTTTCAAACTTGATGCCTATCAATAATTTGTTGGAAAAGTGGAATTTCTAGTACAGGAGTGAACAAAAGTGCTCCCAACCTCGGGTGGAAGTACCTCTCACGTACAGCTTGCCATCAAATTCAACATCTCTGCAAATTGAAAGAGATGTTGAACTCTCTTTCACAAAGAATACTGCATCATACATATAGTTCCTCTCTTGAACTTCACAATATTCTCCAAACCAAACGCCTTCTACTCTACCCTACCTTGCTATACTCATAAGGAGAGGCACACCAATTAGTTGCCATAATGGACCTCCCATCCTTCAATTTCTCCAAGGGCCCTAACAATTTCAACCTGTCAAGGATATCAGGCTTTCAACCCAGAACCCAAAACAATTTCACACAGCAGCAGAATGTGTTGATGCAGCAACATCAATGGATCTGAGAAAAATTTGCACAGCAAATGTCCTCATGATTTTCTGTCCACACCACAAAAACAGTTCAATGCTGAAGAGCACAATTCTGAAGTGCCAATGTCATGAATTTACAGTTTCCAGAGACTAAACATATCCCAAAAGCACATTGCATTCTCTTGTGAACAGTAAATACTTGCCATTCAGCCATTGCAATTTTTTTCAACACACACACACACACACACACACTCAGAGTTAGATTCCTGAAATGGCCTCAGGTGATACCAGCCTACTATTTCTGCATCCATGCACAGTCAGAACTACTGAAGGCACATAGCTTGCCACAGCATTGTTCCCACATCCTGCAGTCAACAAGTATCCATTTCTGAACACAAACCTAATCCAGGACATCTCTCAACATCCGTCATATTCAGTGACTTGTCACTGACTTGTCCAAGAAGTTCTGATCCTAAAACAGAAGTAAATAATAAATAGACCAGCCATACAATGTTGCAAGATACACCAGGGATAAGAAGCACTACAATGTAGAATTCTCAACTACACACAAAACAATTGCTGGGCAGTGAAAAGAAGGACAACACAGCCCACATCATCCCTCAATGAGAAGATTGCACAGCAACTGCAGTTTTGTAAAGTGTCTGATATGTTGAAAGCAGCCCACAGCTGTCCTCTTGCACATTCTTTGGCAAGCATCTGTCTCCCCAGGCCATGTTCACAACTACAACTTCAAATCTTGACACAACCCGAGATGCAAGATGAAGAGATCCGCTGCCTGCAGGGTCCTAGACCAAATCTTTTATAGCTAGGAATATGCTTCTGCAGATCTGATCCAAACTTGATTTCCAAACCTTGAGTCCGTACACATAATATCTGAAGCAACAACCGACATTTGCTGCTGCATCGTGCTGCAATCTGTGTCCCACTTTCCTCTGTACATAAGTGTATAGCTTTGCCCTTGAGCAAGCCTCCATAACAGATGCAGCATACCAGACATAATACATAAATAACCTACACGGAAACTGCAAAGATCATTTGGTGCATGCCGAGTCGCAGTCTCCGTGTAGGGTTGTTTATGCAAGGCGTCAGCATGCAATCCCACATTCATCATTCCACCTTCGCGTGAGCGTGGAGTACACAAAGTAGTATGTGATGTATTGAGTTCTTTGGCTAGATACTGCTGCTGAAAGGACTAAAAGAGGAGGAGACAGACGAGAACAAAGCAGCCCAGGAGGAGGAGAAGCCGTGACAGGAGGGCCTCTTGCTGCTGGTTTGGCATCATCGCTTGTGCTGTATGGCTGTGGCTACCAGCCATACCGCCTGCAGCACCGGCATGATGAGCTCCGCCCATGGAACCCGTGTCTGGAAACCCTTGATACTGGAAACCGAAGAGTGAAGGAAAAAGGCCAAAGCCAGCTGAAAGGGTGATGTTGCCAAAGCGTGCAGAAGCTGCAGGACCTGCGGCTCCGGCCACGAAGTTCAAGCCATGGTGCTGATGGTACTGATGTTCATGAGAGTGCCTCGCAGTGTCAGGCCGTTGTCCCGCAGGTCTGTGGGGAATGTTCACCCCTGGCACAGGCTTCGTACGAGGGTCCACGCTCCCAATTTTGCCCCTGCCATACAGCGGGATCACCTTCTCCTCCTCCACGCTCGCTTTGCACACGGGACATTCTTGACAGACGCTATGCATCTGCAGCCATCGGTAAAGACACGGCCAGCAGAACAAATGCCCACAAAGCGTCACAACGGGATCCTGGGCAAGCTCCAAACAGATATTACAATCAAAGCTTCCCCCTTGCTCACTACCACTGCCTCCAGCCACTGCCGGCGATTCACGCGCAGAAGCTTCATGAAACTCAGAGCTTGTCGCCCCTTCTTCTTCTTCCTGCTTATGCTTCATCATTCTTCACTTTCTCCGCTAAAACCAGAACCTAAAAAACTACCTTTCTTAACAGACCAGACTCCGATCATCACGATTTCCAAGACTCCGCGCGATTTCCTCCGACCAAACCCACTACCGCAAATGGGTCAATCTTCAAAAACAAAAACAGATACAAATATAAACGACCGCAACCTACTCACTCTCTCTCTTTCCGTCTCTCTCTGTCTGTGCAACACGTTGCACTTGCGCAATCTTTGCTGTCAGAAAACACAGTTAATAAGACTTTTTGTATTCGTCATTTGCCCCAAGGACTTTTCGGGATACCCGTGCCACTGGTGAGGACTAAAGATCGACACTTTATTCTGGGTGTCGGAGTTTTGTTTAGGGTTTGAAGATTTCGGATGAGCGCGTGTGTCCGTGCGTGCGGAAGGGATTGAAGGGAATTCTTCGTCTCGGATGTAAGAGGACAAGATGCTCGACGGTGCACGAGGTTTAGTACCTTGAGCGAGAGCTCGTTCTTTTTCTGTTTACTTGCAGAGGTTGTGGTGTGCTTTATGCTCTTAGTTAGGAGAAGCATATGACGACGGCGAGAGATATGCAGCCATGGCGGCCTGTAATGGAGGTCACCAAGCTTGCGTTGATGCAGAACGATGGCGCCCTGGTGTGGGGAGTGGATGTGGCTACCTGCTTGCACGAGGCGGGGGTCGGATTGCCCAGCGTAGAGCTGGCGCAGGTGCTGTTGCAGCACTTACGCGTCTCCGCCGGCAACGCTGCTATGTGGTCCTATATCCACCACGCTATGTCTTCGCAAATGGTGTCTTGTCTCCACATGCTTGCGCTTCTGACCCAGAGGTAGACCTCTCTTCTGACATTCTCAATTGTTGGCTGTGTTGTCCATTGAATCCGGATTTTTTTTCTTTCCTGTTTGCGTACCTGATCTCTGAATTTGGTGAGCTTGGGACGAGATGGAAGAGGGAAAGAAAATACCATTAGATTTGAACACCCATTGAAGCAGCACAGCAGGTCATTAGCTGGTTGTAGGCCTGTGAACTCCATGTTAGGTCAGGCAAGAGACAGAATATTCACACACAAGCACAAAGGCATTGTGAGTGAAGGTTTTGAAGAAAAGGAGCTGAGGTGCAAAACCTGGGGGGTTTTTCTTTGTAAATTTTGTTTGTGAGGTTCATGAGATGTGTGTTGCAATCCCCACAGAATCATACCAGAGAGACATCAGCAGGCAGAAATGTACACCTTCTATTTGGAGCTTTCAAGCACTTTCATATTCTCTCTTGCATCTACCAAGAGTATGCCTTGCCGAGACAGGTACATTCTTTGGTCATGTAAATGAAGGATTGACTATGGTGTGCAGCTCTTATGTGTAGATCATATCAATCTTGACCACTCAGGGAACACTTTGTTTACAGTCTATTTGATTGTTTTCATACTGGAAGGAAGTTGAGATGCTATAACATCCTTATATCAGGGTGGTACCTTATGGGGATTTATATGCATTCTGTTGTTATGCGGTCTGCAGGATTGTAAAAGCTGTTGATGAGGCTTTACAACTCTCGCAGTCAAGTGGAGCTTCCATCACAGAAGTAGGGACAGTCATTGTACATTTTCTGTTTGCCATAGTGGCCAGACTGGCAGATGCAGTCTCGGAGGACTGGGGAATGCGGACTGATAAGCTTGGCAAAGTATCTATGCATGGTCAACTGGTGAGCTTAGCAGATGGTCATGAAGACAGCAAAGAAAAGAAGCTGGAACAGCTCAAGAAGAACAATAGCTTAACAGCACTTCATCTTATGGCCAAAATTATGCAAAACAAACGTTCAGCTGGCATCCTTCGCCTTGCACGCGGGAACTTGTAAGCATCATGGTCTTGGGGCCACTTTTCATATGGTGGCCATTGCCCTAGGGTCTGATGATACTTTGGAGAATAGTTTCATTGCTACTTTTGGTCTCGAGCAAATGACTAAATCCTCTCTGAATACATGCCCTGGTGATCCAGGCCAGAGCAGTGGGGGAAGTTTGCACAAAAGCTACATCTTCTGGAAGCATTGACCCGAGATCCACTGTCAATGGCACCAAAGGAAGCTCCTGAAACATTGGGACACCTGGCTGTTGCAATTCAGCAGGGCCTGCGCCAAGAGTGGCGGCCAAATCAGTTGCCAGTGATTCAATCATTGTTGTCTATAAGCTCACGTACCTCATCTTTTGGGAATGGTAGTGGCTTGGGGAGAAGTGCACCATGGCTCCCTTTTGACATCTACATGGAATCAGTCATGGAACGACGACGTCTCTCAGTAACCTCTAATGCAGACACTCTTGCTGGTTTGTGTACACCTTTCCAGGAAATTCTCATTTTATATTTGTCAGAATGGCTTTTGTCATCATGTATTCCACATTATGGGAATGGCATAGCAAGCAGATTGATGGGTTGGGTGGCTGCATGCAGATGTGATGAAGGCTCTTCAGTCAGTCCATGCAGCAAACTGGGTTGATGTATTCCTAGGTCTCTGGACTGCAGCCTTGCGTTTAGTGTATCGGGTATGTATGTTTGAAGCACTTTGAGAGTGCAAGGTGGAGATTTGTAGTTCTTTCTGTGTTTTGTTTAAAATACATGAGGGTTGGCTGCAAGCTCTACTTGCGTTATTCACCTGCTGGGATTTACTTTGTGGGCAACACTACTCGCCCATTTGGTGGTTACAATGCTTTACTGCTGGGGCCTCATGTTCTGTGTCTTTAGACGACTGGTCAAAGAGCCTCCTATATCATTGTATCACATGGGCTCATCAGGCTTGTATCACGGTTAATTGAAGTTATAGTTTGTTGACTTGGATTATAGAAAGTATTTCTGGCTAATGTTTGGAGCACCTCATGATGCTGTGAATTTTAATTCATCATAGTGGCTTGCAGGACCGTGAGTCCACTGAAGGCCCAGTTGCACGTGTGGAATCGCGACTGTGCATGCTACTATCCATTGTGCCAATTGCTATTAGCATTGTCATTAATGAAGAAGAGAAGGGGCAGGCTCGTCCTGAGAGCACATCTGGAGATGAGAAGAAAGGGAGTAGACGTGCAGCACTGGAGTCCTGCCTGCAGGTTTTGGGCCAGTTTGAATCTTTGTTAGTTCCTCCTCCTGTTGCAGTTGTCACTATAAACCAGGTTGTGGTGAAAGCAGCAGCATATGTTAATTCTGGAGGTGGGAGTATGAGCGGTGATGGAGGAACTCCTGGAAGAGTTGCAGGTCTGTCATCTGTAGTCAGATGTTTTGTCGAATACTGTTGATTGGCCTCTCCCGGAGCTTGTATGGAGGGTTGAAGACTTGAGTTCCTATCACCTACTCAACTAATACATCAGTTTTCTACAGGAAAAGATGATTTTACAAGATAGATGTGTTCTTGGAGAATTCTGATGGTTATTGGGAACTATGCTAAAGTAGTGTGATACTTGTTTATTCTGAGAATGAACTTAGGGTACAGTTATGAATGGCTCAGGTTGCTGGCATTGAAGGGCAATAATGTTTAGAGTTGTGGTACTTCTATCTGTCAGTTTGTTGCTGACAGCTGTTTTAAGTTTTATGCAGCTGGAAATATGCGACACTTGATTGTAGAGGCATGCATTGCCCGTGGCCTGTTGGACAGATCAGCTTACTTCTGGCTTGCAGGCAGTGGGACAGTCGCCAATCTCCAAATCCCTTCATCTCCTTCCCAACCCTCTCCCTGGTCTGCATTTATGGAAGGGGCACCTCTGACAAGCTCTTTGCGCTCTGCTCTGATGTTGCAACCTGCTGGAAGGTATTGTCAACCTTTACATTTGAGACATCCATTCGTACACCAGTGTGCTCTTACTCTAGTGGCTGATATGTTGCTCAGTGCCAATATCCTAGCACAGAATGAGTAAATTCATGGGTTGTGGGTGGGTGTTGAAAAAGCTAACATCCTGGTTGTATTGCAATGAAAGCCAAGCAGAATTGGATAAGATATACACCACTGCTGTGTCTGGGCCTGAGGAGGAGAGAGCAGCAGCAGCAACTGTGCTATGTGGTGCCTCTCTCACCCGTAGTTGGAATGTACAGGTGTGCATGTCAGAAACCTTGTAGAGCTTAATTTGATAAATGCATCATACTGTGTTAAGTGCAAATCAAATGGCTTCCATTTGTTTTCATTTGATGTTTCCTGCTTTTCAGTAACCAAAACCTCAGTTGATTTTAATACCAGCACAGTTGACCTGGCATGGAAATTTTATTTCAGATTTGCACTGTCAGAGGGGGGCTGATGTGGTTCTTGGTGTGGGATTTGCAGGAACTGGCAGTGCAGTACGCAGTACGATTATTGTCCCCTCCAGGTGTGGCAGAACACCGTGGTGGAAATGCATTCCTTGCACATGGGCCCATGCTTCATGCCGCACTCACTGGCATGAGCACAGTTGATGCAATCAATGTGCTTTCACTTTTTGGCATGGTATGCTCTTCTCCTTTTTCAATTTTCAATTGGCAATTTTCTTAGAAAGATATTTTGCTGGTATCATTTTCCTATAATAGTTTACCCAGCTAATGCTTATTTGAGATGTTTGCAGTTTCCTGAGATGGCTGCATCACTGTTGCCCATATGTGAGTTTTTTGGATCACTCACCAATGCGAAGCCAATATCCCCACCAAATTCTGGGGAGGAGTTGTCAGCCCACATGCTGTTTTCAGTAGCTTTTCTTCAGCTTGTCAAGCTGTGGAAGTTTCATAGACCTCCTCTAGAACACTGTTTGCTGGGTAGTGGTGCTGGTCTTGGTGCCGATCTGAGTCTTGAATATCTCCTCCAGCTGCGCAACTTGCAACTGTCATCACAATCCGGTGAAAAGTCTGGGAAGGACGGTCTACCTGACCAGATGCAACAAAGCAAGCGCATGCAAGCTAATGGCACAGCTTACTCATCATCACCCACAAAGAATACCTTGGTAGTACTTGATTCTTTCCCTAAACTGAAGGCCTGGTACTTGCAGCACCAAGCATGCATTGCATCGACACTTTCAGGCCTGGTGCGGAACAATCCTGTTCATCAGATTGCAGATAGATTGCTCTCCATGATGTTCAAAAAACTTAATAAATCTGCCACAGCCCCGACCACAGGCAGTTCAGGAAATTCTGCTGGTCCACTTGATGATGTGTCAGGGAGGCCAATCTTGACTGCATGGGAAATCATTGCAGCTGTCCCATTTGTGATAGAAGCAGCTCTCACAGCATGTGCCCAAAACCGGCTCTCTCCTCGTGATATGACCACAGGTACTTGCTTTCCAAAATGAATCTATATTTAGGAGAATTGTTTATCTTTTCACAGATTCATTCATAAAGATGGTATTTCTCAACCTTGGACAGGCCTTCGAGATCTGGTGGATTACCTGCCAGGAACCATTGCACCTATTGTAAGCTATTGCTCAGCTGAGGTGAGTCGTGGCTTCTGGAAGTATGCATCAATGAATGGACAGGACTGGCCCAGCCCAGCAGCTAATCTTCTTATGATCCAAAGCGAGGTGAAAGATATTCTGGCAGCTACTGGTGTTCATGTTCCCAACCCAACAGGTAGCTTCTTCTCCATCCCCAATTCTTATTGGATTAAAGTTGTTTGTATTTGTTGTTCAATCCATCTATGGTTTTTTGTTGTAGGAGGTGCTAGTTGCAGATTGAGGGTTTCAGTACCTAACTAGAGGTAGCTTTGTTGGTCCTCATGTAACTTTGTTTGCAAAATGGACTTGAGTTACTCCCTAGATGCTGAATGAAAGAAAGCATTCTCTTGTATATTCAGTGTGCAAACTTGTGATAACAGGTGCAGAAGGTGGAAATGCACCTGTCTCTCTGCCACTACCAGTGGCAACACTAATAGGTCTGACCATCACCTTCAAGCTGGAAAAAGCGTCAGACCTTGTACTCAGTGTTGCAGGCCCAGGCCTGGAGAGTTGCTCAGGTGGAGGCCCCTTTAGTATGCAAGTTGTTGCTGCACTGTGGGCCCAGAAGGTACGGAGGTGGCATGATTATATTGTTCACTCAGCAGCATATTCAGTTTTCAAGCAGAACAAGGAGGCAACCTTGCAGCTATTGCGCAGCTGCTTTGCTGTCACTCTTTCCACGCCTTCAGCACTCACTAATAAGTTGCAGCTGAATGGTGGTGTGGGAGCACTCCTGGGCCATGGGCAACACTTTGCCCATGGACCTGAAACCATTGCCCCAGGGATGATGTACCTCCGTTCCTTTCCTCTCCTGCATGACATCATGTTCTTGAGTGATGAGACACTCGTGCTGGTGGCAGATGCAGCAAAGGATCTAGGGGCACAAGGTGACCTGGATAGTGATTCATCTGGACCACTACCTGGAAATGGAGGAAGACTGCGCTGTGTACAGCCATCTTTGGCCACTTGCATGTCACGAGCAGTGCAAGCAACCTCATTAGGAGCCTCGCTGTTGTATGTCTCTGGTGGGACAACATTAGTGGCAAAATTGTTCACCCAAAGTTTACCAACCTGGTTTCTGTCTGGTAGTGGATCAAAGAGTCCTCAAGCTTCAGGTAATATGGTTTTAGAAGGCTTTGTCATAGCTCACTTTGCAGTGCTCTCTGGTGCTCTTGCCTGGGGGGTCTCGGCATCAAAAGGCATCCAAGCATCTCCTGGAATGGCACCACTGAATATGCGGCGGCATTATGTCCTTGGTTTACATATGAACTTCTTGGCATCAGGAATGGGAGGTGAGATATCTGTCGCATGTGATCATACAATATGGAGATCATATGTGGTAGGGTTTATTGCACTGATGGTTACTTGTACACCTGTCTGGATTTTGGATCTTGAAGTTGAAACACTGAGAAAGCTTGCCACTGGCCTCAGGTTTTGGCATGAGCATCACCTTGCCACTGCACTTTTAGAACGAGGGGGACCTTCGGCACTGGGTGCTGCTGCTGAACTAACATTAGGGTAGCCATGTGAGGAAATTTAAGGATATTCATGTCATTGAATGTTGCCAAATACATTTTCATAGTTTCATGTTTAGATGTGCATACTTACAGTGCACATTGGTGTACACCAATTCCTACATCACACTGCAGAATGTCAAAACTGTTAACATACTAAATTGTAATATGAAAGCCTGATTTCATCTTGTTTTTGTGATTCTTGTGAGCTAGTGAATAGGATGCTTCAGGGGCTGGACATCACTGTTGTCTTCTCAGCTGCGTCTAAGATGTGAATTGTGAGAGGTTCTTACATTTCAGTGTGCTCTGGACAATCAGCAGAACGAGCCTACTACAAGGATATGATACTAACATGGGGCTCGATGGGAAGGAGGCGGGTGATGATCTCTGTAGAAGCAGCAATGCACTCTGCTCTGCTGATTTTGCTGAGAATGCTCACTCTCATAAGAATAAGATAAATTTAGCAGCACTCCAGAATGATGGCTGCTTATCATGGAGGTTTAGAGATCAACTTTGTGATATTGACTGGAAATCTTGCTGAGGCAATTCAGCACCTGTAAAGATTGGTACCTAACAACTACCTTGGATGCATTTGAGACTAGTATATGCCTAGTTCAATTGTTTTGCCTTGCACGTCTTCTCTTTTCTTGTATGATTGGTTGTCTGTGGTGTTGTCTCAGGGACTTTTGAGTAATGTAGAGGGAGAACACTCAGGAGAGGAACTCCAGACCCAGAGTAAAATGGAAAACCCTCCAGTTTTGGGTCAGGGGAATGTTTTCAAAAATTAAAACCTGTCTGATTCTGGGGTGTTGGTTCTGGGGCTGAGTCCAATTTTTTGGACTACTGGTTCTCAAGTCAATGGTTTTAGGCTAGGGTTTTAGGGTTTAAGGGTTTGGAATCTATAGGTTCTGGGTTCAAAGTTGGCTCCGGGTTTTTTTTAAAGCCATTGAAAGTGCATGTTGAAAACTGTTCCTTAGGAGTGTAGATGGTGACCATATCAAGAAGGGGTGTCATTGGCCCTTGTTTGCCCTTGAGATCCCAATCAAGCATGATCTTGACTTTCATACCCAATTCACTACTCTCATTTGTACCTGGCATCATTTGTTTCAGCTTTGGTGGATGATGTGAATCTAATGTCCAATGTCCACATGCTAGGTTGAGTTCGACACTATGTAAAGGCGATATTGCATCCAAAATATTGTGTAAGAGCCATTTTTGTGCAACATTGGAGATGCCCTTTCATATTAAAGCTTCGGCTAGGAGCTAGGACCTTAGAACTTAGACTTAGGACCGTAGAAGCTAGAAATCATAAACCCTATCTATATTTAGGACCTTAGTCCCTGTTGAACCCTATGACTTGAACCTTGAAAAGAAACCCTTAGGACACATTGAGTCTGATTCTACAGCAAGTCTGGGTCCATGTAGACTCATTGGGTTCCATTCTAAGACCAAGTTCAGGTCCATGTAGACCCGTTGAGTCTGATTCTAAAACAAGGTTTGGGTCCATTTTGATCTATTGGGTCTAGTTCTTGGTTGGATCCAAGCCCATGTAGACTCTCCAAGTTTGGTTCTTAGACCCAGACCTAGATTTGAATTCAAACTTAGGCCCACTTTACACAAGGAGTCAAGGCCAAGGTTCAACTCAAATCAAGCATTTCTATTGGTGCAGAAGTTGAATTCAGCCCCAAGGGCTTACACTAGGAGCCAACCCTAAAGTAAAAAAAGTCTTCCCCAAGTTACTACTAAATGCTGAACTTTATGGTGTTTTATTGGCCCCAAGGCTAAAAAAAAGGGATACCAACGGATTTGGGAAGGCAATTTGCAACCCTTGGGGCCAATGTCTCAGCATTTAGTAATATCTTAACATCAATGTTCTAGCATTTATTAGTAACTTGGGGCCATACAACAAGCCACAAATGCTCAAAGTTGACCTCAAGTTTTTTCAGTCCTCAATCCTAGTCTAAAGGGGGCCATAGACCTGGTTGGAAACTCGGAGTCCGTCAACATTGGTCCACACCAATGGTCTAGTAATTCATGGTACATTTCAACTTCATTGAAATGGACAATTTATTCATCCTTTTGTTGAAGATGTTATTTAGTATGCAATTGTGTCTAAGGAATTATAAAAAATTTAGTCGTATAACAATATTAAAAAGTTCTTTGCTGAAGGTCATCAACACAAGCAACTATCCTCCAACTAGCTTTTTGGCTATAAATAACTATGTAGGTTTCCCATGTTGCTTGCCCATTCAATAGTTTAAAATCATATGAAAACATGGGAAGTGAGTTTTAAAACTTTCTTTGCATTGAAATATTGCAACAAGATTATATTAATTTGATTAGTTTTTTTTTAATGGTAAAGACAGTACAATGTTATATATGAGGGTTGTATCCATATAACTCCACAATGTTAAACCAAAAATCCTTGCATCTTATGTCATTATTTCAACTCACACTTTCATTGATTTGAACCAAAGTTCACCTTCCCGGAGCTACACCTACTCTCCACAATTTCTTGCAACCTCCAATTTGTGGAGAACATCATCTCATAAAAGCATAACCAAAAAGCTTCAAACACAACCTTCACTACCCAACAACACAAATGAAATCCATCAATTACTCAAGTCATATATGTCACTCAAAACATGATATATATGTGCATGGAACTTGTTGGGTAGCATTTGGTAAATGAAATTGGGATGGAATTGTGTGAATTATATAAGTTAAAATGATTCATTTATTGGGTTAGGCAATGATGTGTCACAAATTTACATTTTTTATTTATGATTTGTGAGATTAATTGAGATTATGATAAATCATCAACAATAATTCATTACACAATTTAATATGCATGACTTGAACTAAATAAGTTGTTAAAAAATGTTATGACACAATTTAATGTGCATGATTGAAGTTAGATGAATCATTTGTAGTGCTAAACTTTAAGAATGTTTCCATGATGTTTCTTATTGCCTAGTATTTAAAGGGATGTTTGAAGCTTGTCAAAATATTTTTGGTTTTGCTAGGATGGATAATCATATAATATTTAAAATTACATAAAATATACTTGAAAATTAGAACGTTATGAATTATTGGACTGATGAAAAAATGTTGGACAACTTGATGCATAATTTTGTGAAGCATAATATTTACAGGAATGCCATCCATAACATAGTGGATATGCAGTTGAAATTAGATATGTGAGAAATTGATTTGTATGCAAAAACTATAAAATCACATAATTATGTAACAAATTACATAAATTCAATCCCTATGCCTGATTGTTCCTACGTGCACATGTCACATGAACTTGACCTTAGTTATGACCTATTATGAAAAGCCTTGAGGACCTCATGAGATAAATTCACCATAGTTTCAAATGTGCAATAACAAAAAAAACACCCTCTTCTTTCAAATTGAAGCAAATGATAAGAGTCATGAACTTCAATGGGGGAAAGCTGATATCATAAATAGCACTTGCCCATTTGATTATTGAAACAAAATTTTGTCAGCAAACAACAATCCAATGATCCATAGTTGTGAAATGCACATGACAAAACCACAAATCTATCTGTTGTAACTCTTTTTGACTTTTTTCTTACCTAATTGTGAAAGTGATCAAGCATCACTGAATTCATATTCCTCGAATTATACAAATTCTTATTCTTCAAATTTATTGTTGAGTTTTTCATTTCACAAGCACAGAAGTGTGAGGTCCTATTTAATATTTTTTCTTTTTCTAGCAATAGGAACATTATTTTGTTCTCTCTTTTGTTTTTTCTGGTTTGTGTGTTGCCCAATTATCATAATACATTGGGTTTGATTATGTTCTGTTGAGATATTTTCATTAGAAACAGGGTTATTATCTTGAAAGAAAACATTATGTTGATTTCAATGCACACTAGTATGGTCCGTGCCGTTGGCCCAAGTTTGACCAGGTTTTCAACCGATTTTTCCTTCCAAAACCTGGTTTTTTGGAATTTATTTGAAATTTCCAAAATCAATGTCACCCACATTCTGAATCCAAATTTACCAAATAAATTCCATTAAATCTTGCTCATCAAGATCTTTCCAAGAACACCAAAGGCACATTCCAATTCCTCCAAAAATTTCAGCTACGATTTAATTTCAGTGAAGAAATCATTCAATATTCAAGAACTTTTGCACCGCAAGTCCAAACACCATGGAACCAAGCCCATGCACCCCTCCTTGTCCAAAGGTTTGCAAGAAGACCAAGAAACACGATCTCAATCATCCTGGTTCGGAGCATCCTGGTTCCTGGTTCGGTGGGTCTCATCGAAACAAACAAAACAAAACAAACAAACTACCTTCCATCATATATAAATAATGCATTGCACAGTTGGTTTGACACAACAAAAGACATTGAAAAATCATTTACAATATACACTTTTTTTTGATGAATTCAAATGATCTATGTCGTGATCAAATCACTTTGAAATTTGCAAGTGATTTTTTAAAAGTAGTGTCCAACATTCCACTATATTAGTTTACATGTTTATGGTTGGGGCTTATGGAATAGTTAATAACCCACCTTGGAAGTGAGAAAGAGTTAGGAAACCCAAATATGGAGTATGAGTGGAGCTTATCCTCATTTCAGGTAATACTAGTGTGGCCTGTGCCGCTGGCCGAAGTCTTACCACATCCTCAACTGATTTTTCCTTCCAAAACCTGGTTTTTTGGAATTTATTTGAATTTTCAGCGGAAAAAATCACTTAAAAATCAATATCTCCCACATTCTGAATCCAAATCTTACCAAAGAAATGCCATTAAATCCTGCTCATTAAGAAATGCCATTCCATGATCACCAAAGGCACATTCCAATTCCTCTGAAATCTTCAGCTACGATTTAATTTAGTTTTCAGTGAAAAAATCATTCAATATTCAAGAACTTCTACACCGCCCTTCCGCGATTTTCGACCTGTTCCCACTACAAGACCTTGGGAACGTAGAGAGAAACTTTACTTTCGAATTGGCAAAGGGGACAAATTGAGTCAGCTTTTGGTACCTTTTATCGCCATCTTTCTCTAGGGTTTGTGCCAGTGCATCGACTTCTTGGCTATCGTGTTCTGATTCGTTTCTGTACCTTTACGAAAATCAAAGCATCCGGACAAATGCGTATGGGAAGCGCATTCTTCGTCTCGGATGTAAGAGAAACAAGAAGCTCTACGACACGAGGTTCCGTAGATAGTATATGAATTTATATATCTTTCTGTCCGCAAACTGTGGTAAGGTTTTTGTGTTTTTTTGCAATCGGTTTTTTTGGAGGTTGTTGGTTTTTCCTGGGTCAAATGTTCTGATGACGTCCGGAAGGATTTGGGAAGGGATTGAAAGGATGAAAGTCGTTGGTCACAAGGCTTTTTGAAGCTCTGCGCTCTGGGCAGGTGGAAATCTTGACGTGCACTTTGTGCTAGGGTTTCTGTTTGGCAGCACCAGCTGCAGCTTTAGGGTTTCTTGAATGTTTGATGAGGCCAGGAGATGTCGCGACTGTATTTCCTTAACGAAAAATATAGTTAATATTTTGGTGAACTTACGCTGGATTTTTGAATTTAGGCCTTGCAATCAGTGGTGTGATTTCTGTTTGTTTGCAGCTTTAGGGTTTGTGGAATTCTGACGAGGCCAGAAGGCGGGGGGTGCGGAAGGGATCTTGCACTGGAAATCTAATGAAAAGGTGGCGCAACGAGGCCTGATAAGTGAGTGGAATCGCTTTCTGCAGACTGCAGACTGTGGTAAGATTTCTGTTTGCTCGCAACTTTAGGGTTATGATGTTTGACGAGGCTTTGATGAGTTTTTATGAAGTTTTAGTAATAGGTGAAGCAGTTTGCCTAAGAAATCCGGTGGGAATTACTATCATATGCAGACTGCAATTTTGTGGTGCAAAGTTTCTTTATAGATTTAGGGTTTTTCGGATTCCAGCAGGTATGATGCCCAACTTTGCATAAAAGCTTAGTCAAAGATGGAGCAATTGCTAAACAGAGTCAGTGAATTATTCCTGAAAGAACTGCAGTTTGTTTGCAGTTTTAGGAATTTGTGAAATATTGAATGAGGCCACAAGGTGTGGGAAGGAATTTAATATGTGTCTATAGTGAGATATGCCAGTATCCTTAACCCGGAAGTGGAGCAATGGCTGCTGAGAGAGTTGAGAGGGTATGAGAGAGGGATATTGTGCAGAAATATGGTGAAATCCATTGGATAAGAGATATGACAGAAGTTACAGGAAGGGTGATCTCTGGAAGTGTCTTGAAAACTTTTTGCTATCATGTTGACCTGTATCAGCACATGTCCTTCACATGGAAGTGGAACAACTCCTTCCTGAAAAATGTTCCATGACACAAGGGCATGTAGTATGCTAAAAATCTGATGGAAGCCACAAGGTGCAGCAAGGAATTGTTGTCAAAATGGAGTGAAAGTTTCATGACATGCCTTTCTGCAGGGTCTGAGCAAAAGAAATTTCTCACTTAGTGAAGGGCGGACAGAGGAAGTTACCTCATTTAGATGTTTTCAACTCGTGTAGAGGGAGAGACTGTGAACAGTTCATGAAAGGATTACCTCTCCACTAGGAACCTTTTGCCCAATTTTTGTCATCCTGTAGCAGGTAACTAGTTTATAGGTTTGTAGTGGGAAAGTTTGTGCCTCAGCTAGATATTTGTATGAATGCAGACTGAATGCAACTAGAGTTGCCTGGTCACAGTTCAGACAAAGCCTTTAGCTAAACAAAGCTGATTTTCAATTTTTTAGTTCAGTTTAGGAGATGTCTGAAAATAACAAGTTTTCTCATTGGGTGTGTCATGCAGATAGGGGCAAAGAGATAGGAGAAGAGTGAAGTGCAGGGGTCACAAGAAAGACATTAGAGGATATTGTAATCAAGAGAGCTCAAGAGATGGTGCTGTCACAGAGGCTCCATGAGGCTTTTAAGGGGGCAGTGGAGAGGATGACAGGGCCCCGAACTGTCTCAGCTTTCAAAGAGAAGGGTGTACTTACTCCTGATGAATTTGTTGAGGCAGGCGATAACTTGGTGTCAAAATGCCCAACTTGGTCATGGTACTTCCATCTCACACGTACTATGTTTTCTTTGGAACAATGTTGTGGTGGCATGGCAGTTATTTGTATGCCACAATCACGTCAGATTTCAATACATGCCTTTGAGCCTGTACTATGGTTTGGTTTCTACAGCATGTCTGCTCTTTGCAATCTAAAAGGTGCTATTTCTCTCAGGTTGTAGAATTTCTTTCTGAGGGCAATAACACTAGCAAATTAATTCACCACCTTTACCTGACTGGGATTGTCATCTCAGAAAGAAATTTTATGCTGCTGTGTGGTGATTGGGAAAGCTCTTTGGCTGAAGCCTTAACTCAAGTAACTAATTTTCACATCATCTTCACACAATCTCTTCATAGGTTGTGAACTGTCTGATTTGCAGAAGTGAATTTTTTGGTAGAGTTATTTGAAATGTGTCCTTAGTTCTAGCATCTTACCAACTGTATTCCATTTTCCAGAGTGTCAGTGTAGTATGTTACATGGAAACAAAGGGCCTACTTGTCAGCCCTTTTCTGTTTGGTTCTGATTGTTAGAACCAGTGGACACTTGGTGAACTTGTATGAGATAGCTACCAACAGAAAATACCAGGATTGACTTCACAAAATATGTTCACTTTTGTTACAGGAGGAGAAATGGTAGGAAGCATATGTTTTGCATTGGGATTCTTTCAACTGAATTTAGTTGCAGATCATACATTCTATTGAGGAAACATTTTCATAGTCTCAAGGTATATTGGTGCCAGGGAAATGGGTGATCCAAGCAGCCGGAAATCGTATCTTCCTCCAGACAAACAATTTCTTATTACACGCAATGGTATGAACACCATTCTCATGATGCACCCTTACACTTCTGCTTCTATCAGCTGCATATGGGACATGAATCATGCCTTAGTAGTTCAGGGCTTTTGATCAATTTTTACTTTGTTGCATTAACATATGGTAACTTACTTGTTTGGCATGCTCTGCATTCTTTCAAAGTTTTTTGGAGTGGGGATGTTTGCAAGTGTGTATTTATGAGGAGGAGAAGCCAGGAGATATGTTACTTCTTTCAGAGCCTGGAATCGGGCCACAAGAGAGATATATGTAGTTTGTAGCTTCCTTTGTCAAAGTTCCTGCAGCTGGAAGAAGAGAAGACACTAACACAGCAACACACAGTTCCATGCTTGCGCAGGGCCTCCAGTATAGAAGAAGAATACGAAGCTGCTGGAGATGAAGTGTTGCTTGACAATGATGATGACGGTGGATGGCTAGCAACCCATGGCATTGATAGAGGTATGGAATGGTGTTCACAACCAAATGTCTGTTGAGATGGTGAAACTGGCAAACTATTATCCATGACATTAGTGAAGAGAAGTTTGCAACTGCTGGTTCTGTAATATTGGTGACTTTTTTTGTGCTTGTAATGTGCAAAGATCATCATGCATCAGAACTATACTCGGTATGCTATGGAAACCGAGGCATGAATAAATCAGTTCCGCTTGGAAAAGGCTGGTTTATCATTTGCCTCAATTGTAAGAGAGAAGATTTCTGTGCAACGCGGTTGAAAATATGATCATGTCATCCTTGAGGCTTCTCATAAGAGGTGTTGACAATGTTGAGGTCGTATGACATGTGCACAGGTGTCTTGTCATGTCTTGGGTTGCTTGGTGCCATCTAGAACTTGGAATACTCAATGAATATTTTCCTGCAAATTGGGTGCTGAAGGTTGTGTTTAGAGGTTTATTTTGCTGCAATGAGACTAATTCTACATAGAGTTGCTGTGGTAGGAAGCAAGGGGGAGGAGTGTCTAGCATCCATTGATGCTGAAGAGCCTGCGAAGAGCAGCTTTAGACCTTCTATCCCACAGGATGATGAAGATAGTGATGTTCCAGACATGTTGGAATGTGAAGACTTGGATAATGTGGTGGAAAATGATGTGGTAAGGATTCTAAAGCCTTGTACAGGCAAGGAGGACTGAGTAAAGGAAATGCTACAAGTAGGAAAGGGCCATTTGTGTGATTGCCTGTTGGGAAATTTGACTACATGGACACTATGCTCCTGTAGTGTGCATATTAGAGTCATTTTCAACCCACCTTGAAAAGTGGTTAAAGATCTCATGGAGTTCCTTTTCCCCCAAGTATCTCTTCTGCAGGGTTATGTTACTGCAAAAGCATGAAGATATCAAGTTTGCAGATGTCTTGAATTGATGACTAAATTAAAGGACTTTTATTGAGCAGGCAACCCTTCAACCATACCTTGTAGCCTATGAGCCTGATGATGACCACATTCTCCGAACACGCACATATGATGTCAGCATAACGTGCGTTCTGTTCTCCTTCCCCTTTCTTATATTTTCCTGCAAAGAGTATCAAATATCTCCTTAATATGTTCTTGTCTGTAAGAAACTTCCCATTTTTTTTGTTTGATTGTCCTCATCCACCATGCTAATGGAACATAAGGTCAATGGTATCATCACATTGCTAACCCCTATACAGTCTTGGCATTTTGTTATATGTGCCTAATCTATGGTTGTGGGCAGCAGATATGATAAATACTATCAAACTCCACGAGTCTGGTTAACTGGCTATGATGAGGTAGGCAACCATCTCTGATTTTCCCCTCAAAAGCACTAGACTCATAAAGTAGTTCAGAATCAATTAAGTTTCATTTCATGGGTTTGATTTTGTTTTTCCAAGCAATTGGCATAGACCTCTATGTATTGTCTGTTCTCTGTGGAGGATCCACATATCATAGTGAGACATATATTGACTGTAAGACTTCACCATGTTGTGTGTGGTATGTCCAGACACGCCACCTATTGCAACCTGAGCTTGTGCTGGAGGATGTCAGTCAAGACCATGCTCGCAAAACAGTATGTTACACTCTCAATTCCTATGATATTCTGGAGCAATGTCACACCAGCACACACCTGTATTTGTATTGGAGAAGCAAGTTGAGGGTAGTGTATTGGTCCAGAATTGTGTTAATCTTTTCAGAGGTTCACATTGACAAAGGTGGAAAAGGCAGCTTGAGGTACATTCTTAGATTTTGCATCTGCAGGTGACTATTGAGGACCACCCACACATGGCAGGGAAACATGCATCAGTGCATCCTTGCCGGCATGGTGCAGTTATGAAGAAGATTATTGATGTTCTCATGTCCCGTGGTGTGAACCCTGAAGTGGATAAGTATGTGTCTAATCTCCCCCTCCCCCCTTCCCCTCTCTCAACAGATATTTGGGAGTGGAGGATGTAGATCTTGGCTATGATGCGACTGCCACTTTATTGGTTCTAGTGGGAATGGAAAGCATATGTGATGGGCTGCACTTAAGAAGATCATTTTTTGTTGTGCAATTTTGTGACAAAAGTCTTATAGCATGTGTGGGACTGCAAGTTCCTTTGTGATGATGGAGTTTGTCACACTTCCACTCCAGGAAAATGTTCTCTAATGGAGTCCTTTTTTGCAGGTACCTCTTTATTTTTCTCAAATTTGTTGCTTCTGTTATTCCAACAATTGAGTATGACTACACAATGGACTTCGATCTTGGGCACTCTTAACCCTACTCTCTTGGATGTCTATATCTTGTGTGCAGTTCTCACATTGAGTCTGCAAGTGGCACAAGTGGCAGTTCATGATGGGAGTTTATTGGTAGTTGGCAGGGTTGAAATGACCAAAAATAGACATATAGAGCCTGACAGTTGCTTACATCCTGGGCAGTTGGAAACAACTATGTCAACTCACAGGCAACTTTGTATATGCTTCTAAGCTGTGTTTAAAACTCATCTCACTCATATGTTTCTGTTATGTTGTATATGGGACTACCTACTTGTTACAAAGAATTGAGAGGATTCATCAAAAATACATAGTGAGTACCAGAATTTAGATTTCTTCGCTACAGATCCTGCCCTGGTAACATAGCTTTTCAGATTGTATCTACTTGGGTTAGATTGATTAACTCACAAAAAATGTCCACAGATTTGTTAGGCAATACACAGGTTAGGTACTGTGAGCATAAAGAATTTCATGTCTTGATTCTATCCATTTTATCACATTCTGTGACCATGAGGTTGCATATGACCAAAGAGGATCAGAAAATCTCTGTAGAGGTGCAGAATATCAATCCCTAAAGCTGTCTGAAGCTGTCTGTTTCACTGACACTAAGGACCACATCCTTTCTTGTCTGAAGCTGTCTGTTTCACTGACACTAAGGACCACATCCTTTCTTGTCTTCATGCATAAGTTCAAAGTAGGTCAATGAATCTCATCGATTGGCAAACTCAAAGAAACTGGAAGAAATTTAAGATGAATAAAAAAAATGATGGCTGTATGGTGATGTAGTGCTGTATTCTAGCTAATATGACCATGCCCAAGCAAGCAAGGCAATTATGCAATTATGGCCCAACACAGATAAGAAAATGCTCTGTTGTCCTTTTCCTCCCCATAGAACATGTGCTGTTTTGTGCAACTGCAACTCCATGGGCCATTAGCAGCACCACAACATTGATGTGCAATTGCAGCACTACTAAGTTTGAATGTCTTGCATTTAGTGTTGTAGTACAAGGTTGAGGTGGATCCTGAAATCATCCCAGAGTTAAACCATCTTTGGCCATGCACATTAGACATGCTGTAGCAACATTTTCATCCACCTTTAATATGGTTTCTAGCACTCTCTATTTCAATCTTGATCAGGATATGATCTTGCAAAGCACCTTGTAGGATAAATTCTCCACATTGACCAAAAGCTTGTTGGATTTCAAAGACAATACTTTACAATATCAAGTAAACTTAGAAAGAAAAGACTTGCCACAATATCAGAAGCAAAACTCAAGTCTTTTCATCTTGTGTATCTCAATGTGGTGTGCATGTTTCCTCAGGACTGTACTTAAAATTCAGAAAAGTTGAGGAGGCCATTCTCCCTTCCCCATCTCCTCATGATCCTTGAGATGTAGTCCACCTGCAAAGCTAACACTAGTGAAAAATACATGTACCTGACTTGTGGGCAACTGCATTTCATTTGAACTCAATTCACACCAAAAGAAAATTCGTTCAGAAAGTGGGGAAATTTATGCATTTAGTGCATACACACCTGTGAATTGTTTGTATTCCGAAGAAGTTCAAGAACCACTATGAGGCTTTCTTTGGGTTCTTTGCCTGATATCACCATCTGAAACACACCAATACAAGCTCCTCTCTTGCCCTCCCAATACTCAGGTGACTCATCCATTCTCTCAAGGCCATCAAATGCCTTTGCTGCATACAGGTATTGTCCAGTTTTGTAGCACTCATTTGCAATCAGCAGCAACAAGCTACACACCACAACATGCACTCTCTTAATGACTTCTCCCTTGTTGCCCAATCATGTCAACAACTCCTGCAACAATAAGAGGGAGTTAAGGCCCTTCATGTTGATTGTTTTCTACAAAGGTGATAATTCTTTTGCTTCAATTACCTGAAGGATTCCTCAGAAGCCTCCATTTGCACATTGTGATCCCAAGCAAGGCTTGCTTTGCCAGCCATGATGAAGCAGCGGCACAGCCATGCTTGATAGTAGTAGTCACTTCGATAGTGCTCATTAGAAACTAGCAACAATGCCTGTTCTGCTTCCTGGTATGCCCCCACAGCAGCTTTCGCGATGCCATAATTCCAATTGAACTCATCTTGTGCTTCCGAATATGCCTTAATAGACTGCAACTTATCAAAAACATCAATGTCATTATCCTGACTATTTGCCTCTTCAATTGATTCCCATGCATAGACTATGTCTTTGTAGACCAATGCTAACTGTTGTGAGACTGCAACAGAATTTGGGTTTCCAACCACATTAGAGCATCTTACAGCCATCAATCTTCAATCCACAAATGCCTGGACAAGGAGATGGATTTCTAACTTTGAGATAGATAAGTGCATCATCAAACTGCTTCAGCAAGAAGAAGCAGGACGCCATGCACTGACGACCTGGTATCGTATCACATTCACTGGCTGATGATCCCACTAATTGGAAGTAGTGTTGGGCTTGCTTTAGCATCTCAGCATTCTCTATCTCTTGGCCTAGACTGGCATAGGAGACAGCCTTTACTACATATTCCTGGGGTGTTGAAGGCTCCAACTCCTTGACCATGTTGTATGCCTCCTGCAACTCTGTTCCTTACAGTTTTAGAACTGGTAGCTATTAGCTTTTCTTTGACATATTACACAGAAAAGCAGCTTGTTGTTGACCCTCTAGATAACCAAATTGAGTAGGAAAGAAACCAGCCAGAGAAGGAAGCAAGGCTACTGACCATTATTCTGCAAGTAGTAAATAATGAGATTTAACTTGGCTTCGGGCAGGATACCAAGCAGGGGAGGTAGTGCCTGAAACAGTCATGAAAGTACGGTATCAAATGGGAATTGTTACGAGCACACATTCAAAGACTTTGCATTATGTCAAGTTACAAAAGTTGATTCCGGACATTACACGCATGGAAAGATATAGAAGACCAATCATCACTTGGGAGTGGTCATACCTGCAAGGCATTTTCACCACTTCGAAAAACTACATGGTTGTGCTTAACAAGCTCATTCTCAGTGGGACCTTTTAATGTTTCCTCCAAGGCTTTGAGGTCTGCTTCTGCTGCTTTCCCACTGAACAGCTTATAGTTGTTGCATGCCTGGCCATGCCAACTTTCATTTTCAAAGAACCATCTGAGTGTTGATGTCGTGGACAAGACTTACAGACAGATAGAACTATACTTTTCATGCTCCTCAAATTATAAATTGTTATTTGTTTGCTCTAAGGTTTTGGGACTTCACACTGTCCAAGGCTGGAAACAATTCAAGCATCCATGCAACTGAATGTAATGCCTATCTAAAGTCCTAAAACCAAGCAAAGATTCTCTATTTTGCATTTTGTCACTAATTTAGTTATTGTTTCTAAGCTGCAGATTGTCCACTGTGTTCCTGCTTTCATGTATTTTTGGTCATTTGGAAGGTTCTGCCCGGTTGCTCAGGTTCATCTGGACAACTTTTGCTAAGAGCTTGACCATATTGTGATACTATTGTTGTTCTGAACTTTCCTGTGTCCACATCCTATCCTCATTTCAAAACAGGGAAGTGATGCCTGGACCCTTCCCACTGCTGGTTCAGGAAGCTTGGCTATGGAAGACATTAGGGTTCCTCTTTGACATGCTCCCTTGTCCTCTGTTCCCTCATCTGAAGTATTTGCCATTTCCTTTTTGTACTCTTTCTAAAGTATTACACAACATCTGTATTCTCATGGATTGGTGAACATGGTACTTCAGGTGAGGATAGTAAATGGTTCCCTAAGATCACTCTACAATTTAGACAAATAAATCTATGCTATGTACAAACATAATGGGGAGCAATATAGATAGAGGAGTTTTAAAGAATTGGCATTGGTAAAGAAAAACACCTCAACATTAGAAAACAATACTGTCTCTTCGGTATCAGAAAGGTTGCTCAAGACATTCCAACATGCAAGAGATTATGAAGAGGAGAGACAATGTTGCACACCTTTACATTGACTGCCAGGGCACTTTCAGGATGGACCTGGTAGCACAGTGTTACAATACATGAGATTCATCATCAATCTGACTACATCAGAACATAGCTAGGAGTCATATTCATAGAGTACATACCCTACTACAGAACCTTTGGTCCACAAAATTCAAAATGCTAGGTTCCCTTTCTTTTGGTGCTTTAGTATAACATGCATGACAGTTAGGAAGAGTCTGGCCTGCAGACTCAATAGAAGTTTCAAACTACAATTGCCCTGTGAAACAAGCTGAAGTAGACATCATGTTTACAACAATCTGAGTTTCGGAAGTAGTTCGTGACTCATCCCAGTTTGCACCATGCAAGCATTTAGCTTGACAAAGAGAAAAACCAGTCAGATTTGTGAACTTTGAACACCAGTGAAGAAAATTGCAATTTGAGAGTTGAGAAACAGTAAAAGTTCTAGTATAGTACTGGTGCCGGAACTAAATGTTTCCCGATATGACAGGCTGACCACATTCTTGAAGTGATCACTGACTTGGTTGATACTAACCTGTAAGTATTCATCCAGAACTTCCAGGCTTACATCATAGTAGTCTAGATTACAGTAGCACAAAGCGATGTACACATTCAGTGCCAGCCAATCTCTGCAGGATCATCCATTGCAATTAGGTCATGATCTATGCAGATAACCACAATACTCTTATGGAACTTCACTTGCAGCAAACATGGCTGTGACAGGGCTACAATAAAATCACTGTTCATGTGAAGCCTGGACCTGCCTTGGTGGCAAAACTCAATAGAGAAAAATCCTAAATTTTGTAATGGAGGAAGACTACTGATACCCAGTCTACACACAGCAAGTTTCCAGTGTGAAGAAGACCTGCCTGTTTTCTAGCAAGATACGCTTGTAAATGTCAGTTGACTCTTGGTAATGTGTTCGCAGATAGTGAATGGATGCCAGACAGAGTTGATCCTCCATGCTTTCTCCAAGCTTAGCATGACATTCCAGCAACTTTGTCTCATCATTTTGTCGATGTGCAATTTGAAACTGTATACGTATTTGGAGCGGGCATTCTGGGCCTTGACATCTCCCACCATTGTCTCATTACTATTGCATGCGTTCTTGCATGCTCTTTACACACTTCAAGAACGTTTAGCTGGCCTATGGACCGTGCAAAAGATGTCAATCTATCTTCTTGTAGACGAAGTTGATGTACATTTCTCCAATTTACTGAAGAGAGCAAGAATACTTTCTGCAATGTATCTTTCCCAGGTCTAAGGTCAGAAATTCAACAGACAGCCTCACAGGTTGAATACCTTGAAGGGCAGCTTCATGTGCCTCACTGTAGTCGGCCATATAAAAAAGACAGGCTGCAGCATAGGTATGGTACATGGGGTCTGTATCAGGTATCTCGAGAAGCTCCTTATACAACAGGAGTGCCTTATCATGCTCGCCATGGTGGAAATGAGCGTATGCTAACCACTCCATCAACTTCCTGTCTCCTGCATCTTCCTGCTTCATACCCCACATTTTCATTGGCCTTACGAAAGAGCATGCAAAAAAGCAATTGATCCAAGTCTCTGAAATTGCTTGAATCCTACTTGATCAGTTCTATATCTTTGGAGCTCATGTGCAAAAGAACATAGAATTCACGGCCACTTGTTCTTCAACACAAGGAATCCAATTGAGAAGTTCTGTTTCAAATTGCAAGGAATTCAAGGCTCTGGATGCAAGGAAACAGCGCCAGGAAAGGCCATACACGGTTGACTAATCAAATCCATCACGGAGAGAGAGACGAATTTACGAAGCCAAAAAGCAACATGGAGTTAAGGATAGAGGCTTGGCTTTCGCAAGAGAGGCGAAGAATTGAGCCTGTAAGAATTGCAACAGATCTGTTCTCACCAGGCGCTTGAACTGCAGCAAAGTGATGGCGCCAGTGTAATCCCTCGCCTCCAGGAGACGTAACAAGTCAGGGACGCTGGCTCTCTTGCTCTGTGAGCTGCTATGAAGTTTACTCCTGTCCCCATGCGACGATACCGACGTCCTTGCCTTCGACAATATCATGGTGCAAGTCCTCTCCGCTCTACTCTTCTAGAACAACTCCGCAATTCTTCGTCAAATCAAATCACTCTCAAAAGCCCCAAGCTTCACTGCGCAATACCAGAGCCATCACACACACACATTTCCGATGCAGGGTTCAAAGGAAGTTGTTTGTGGGTACAACCGCACCAAGGAGCATGGAACACATCACTACAACGGCCACAACACGAATTCCTCACAAAGAATTGATCCAAAGAATCGAGGAAATCTAAGAGAACTCCGTTACCTTACATGCATGTATATTTCATTAAGACTCATTTAGCGATCTTACGAGGTCACCATCTTGCGATTCTCGATTGCATTTCAATGCAAATAATTGGAGTTGAGAAAGACGTTTATGCATGCAGCAAAATTGCAGCTTTTAGTAGTAGCAAATTGCAATTTGCTGGACTACATTCAAAGTCTACATGCACATGCACAGTCGTCATGGATTGATGCAAAATCAGGGATTGCAACAGATTTTGATACAAATTCTTTAGTACCAAAGAGGAAAACTCAGCCCACGGCTGCATGCTGGATATTTTTGGTTCATGCACACAAACGGAAATCACTTACTGTGTGTGATGGCATTAGAGCATGTTCATGAGAGTTCATTCTCTGGACTTACAAGGAGTCTATGGCCTCAAGCCATTCATGAATGTTGTGTGTGCCCTAACTACCTCACTCCTTTCCCCTACTCACCCTACATGGATAAGAAAAGTCCCGTTAACTTTATGACTATGTCTACTTTTACAATTCTTTTTCAAATATCCTTTCAAAACCTTCACCTCTTTTATCATTATCTTTACCAATGGAAATCACATCCTGTATGTAAAATGCAGTTGAGAGTATTCAGAATTTGTGATGATAACCATCCTACAGATCTACAGACTGCAACAGCACACTAAGAATATGAGAACATACCAAATTCACACACAGCACTAGTGTTAATTGTATCATGCGTTTGCAAATACCATCATAAGACTAGAGAGCTTCTGAATACTAATGATTGAAAGTAAACAGGAAATATGGTGATCTTTTATTTACAAAGTGTAGTACCTTGTACTGGGACAGGACAATCATTGGGTTTCTCTTCCACCTTGCTTGCTTGCTTGCCTGAGATGGAAAATTAATAGTATCACTGTTGAAGGGCTGAATTCAATAGGTCAGTCAAGAGGTCAAATGGATTCTTACTGGTAAAGAATGAAACCAGCTGAAAACCAGCACCACGGAAATGACCAAATTCCTTTCATGGAAACTAGTGCAAACCAATTCTTAATGAATGTCAAGGACATTCAGCCATTTGTGAAAATGCAATTCCACTATGGACAATGACAATAACAAATGCAAGGAGAGAGTGCATAGGGATGACCAAACTGTGACGGTTAAGGGTAGTAGACTGACCGCCTGATCAGACCTCCAACCTCAAACTTGCCAAACTATCCTCACCTACAGAACCCTCCCCAATTATACATCTCTTTGTCATACTAACAGAACCACATAAAAGAGAGCTATGAGCTCTCCATCTCACTTTCCAACCCTTCCTTGGGATACACTGGGGGCTTCTTCTCCTTTTTACTCTTTCCCTTTTTCTCTCGCAATCGTCTCTTTTTCTCTTCCATGTCAACCCAAACATAATCACTGGGAATCAGGAATGGGTCCACTTCCTCATCAAGCTGCTCCTCTAGACCATTCAGGCCACCTCCCTTTGTTAAATTCTGTGAGCCTCTGATCCAGTAAAGCCAGGACCCATTTGTTCCTGTTGTAGGCACCTCTGTATCCACCTTTGCATCCTGAAAATGCCTAGGGCTAGAGAGTGGAGTTGAAAACTCTTCAGAAGGTTTCAATTCCTCAAACTTTGTAAATGTGACCACAACTCTGATAGTGGGGACCACTGGAATAGCCACCTGCCCATTGCAACATCCATTTTGTCATTCAGCTAAGAGCTATCTATGTCAATTGGGACTTGTTCATGATCAATCATCACCAAAATCAGGTGCACACCACAGCAGAGACTTAAAAAAAAGTGGCACTTGCAGGATCCAACAGACCTTAACAGGGAACGTTCCTGAAGGCAGCTTGGTAGTAAGAAGCTCCCGCAGCCTCCGCACAGCCTTGACCTTGTTTGCCAGAATATCTAGCAGTGGCAGCAACTCCTCTGTCTTCAGAGGGAAATCAGGTGTCAACCAAAGGATAGGTCTCAACCCTTTCTTGTACTCACTCTCTGAAGGGGGCTCAGGCTTTGCTGTATTTCGACGAGTCTTACTTTTTGACAACTCTTTTTGGCTGCCATTGTTAGGGCTGCTGTTACTGTGGAAGTTGTTTCCTTTTATGTCCTTGCCCTTTCCTTTTGCTAACAGAAAATCATCAACATTAGAGGCTCTCCTGTCCACCGATACCTGCTTCTCAACAGAAGAAGGAATCTGACTATCAACAGACCTCCTGGAATCAACAGACCTTCTTCTGTTTGCCTGCTTCCATTGACTTTGACTTTCTGGTAGTGGAAGTCCTGGACTTGGCTTGGCCTTTCTAAAGGTCTCACTACTGGAACTGTATGCCTCAGACAGTCGTTCATTTGATTTGACCAACTCCAATCTGTTAGCATCCTCACGCTTTCCACCTTTCTTCGCCCAACCAAACCAACGTCCTTTCTTCTCCTCTTTCACAAACCCTGGGGACTCCCTGCCTCCATTCTGACTAGATGTCTGACTAGGTGTTTGCCTTGGATCTGAATCATCATCTGGAAATGGGTAATCATATTCCTCTGTCAAGTAGTCACCATCCTGGATGCCTTGCTCATGCCTTCCCACACCATCTGAGCCTTCGTCTCCATTGGCTAAATTATCAGATTTCAGGACAGATTCAAGCTGCTCTCTCTCTTCTGGTGTCAGCAGATTGCTGTAGTCTTCTTCAGCCTCAGTTTCTTGTCTTTCACTTTCAACTGCAAAGAGCTCCTCATCTGTCATTGCTCCAGGAACCCTTCTAGACCTAACACTCACCTGTACATGACCACAATTGGCATATTTTGAAAATATTCACGGTAGTGATAAATCTCTTAAACAGACATAATATAAGTGTCTGATACAGTAATAACCCTCATGGTATACTAATATGTTTCCACAATTCCAGTCTACATCAGGCTCACAGATTGCATCCACATGAACTCAACGTGAAAGCAAAGGGCAAAACACCAACCTGCACATTATGCATGTCATAGATTTTGGCCTTCCAGGCACCAACCATCTCTGTTTTCTCTTGGCGCCTCCAAGTGGTCTGAGCTATAAGCTCTGCCTGTGTGACATCAATGCCTGCACAAGTAGTTCCCTTCAGTCATGTGTCCCTAAAATGACAGTAAGTCTTGCATGTTTGCATACACAATGACAATCATACTCCTCTCAATTGGTGTTCTAATACTGACATCTAGGACACTTCCACACACAAACTACATTGAGCAGACTTCCTTCTGGTTTAAACAAGACACATTCTAGCTTCTAATGTTAAGTCTAAAGCCACCTAGTCAGCTCTTGAAACCAGGTTGGGATGGCATAAATTCAAAGACTTTTCTATTCAGTTTGCAGATACAGGGAAGACCAAATGCATATCCAAACCTGATTAGAGATAAGGGTGGACTCTTTCTAAACCGTTGCAGCACCTGCTACAACACATAGCAGTAATGCCTCTGGAAGCTCTGTGATGGAAGCATCCAAGAGGAGACAGACAAAATCATGATTTATAATAACCAAAGCAAGAGCCATAGTGGCATTGCACAATACATATCCACCTCAACAGAGCTTGTTAGGGTCTCCCAACTTCAGTTCTGGTCCACAGACCAGAGCTTAAGCGGATTGAGCTAGCAATGAGCATGATGCTAACCTGGCCTGTACATATTGGTCCGGGACATTGCTGCAACTTCTTGCACAATCTCCGCCTCTGATGGCTGGACACCCGCCCCTTCCAAAGCATTTGAAACCTCCTTATCTTTGTGAGTTAAGACACAAAGTGTGCCTGGGTCTAGCTTTCCATCCTCACTACCATCCCCCAAGAATAAGAAACTCTGGTCTGACCTATGGATTCGAAAGCCATCAAAGCCAGCAAGAGTCATGTCTGCCCTAAGATTTGAACCCTGTTTCCATATTCGATAAGTGTCAGACGGAGCAATGCGACCTATGAAAGGAATCACTGAACTCTCAAAATGGAATGTAATTTCCATGTAAAAATCCCGCATGCGACGCATAGTGGCTGAAAGGCGAGGGAGACGACGGCACCACTTGGCCCATGCCATAGGCTGGTAATGCCGAGTTATGATGATTGCAATCTCCTCCTCTCTTGCACAAACAGCTTCCTGCAATGCACTCCACCCTTGCTCATTTTGAAGGCTCCAGTCTGCCCCTGCACTCATCAACATCGCCACAGCATCACTGTCGCCCAGACGGACAGCAAGGTGCAAGGGTGTTTCACGACCAGGCACATCACGCCTATCAATCACTTTCGACACATTGTCTGCTCGCTCCTCTGCTGCCACTGATTGTGCCTCTGTGGTAACCTCACCAGCTCTTGCAGGCTTTGGCAGTGTGGAAAGAATGCGGCACAGGGTAGCATGGTCTTGCTTGGCCACAGCAGCATGCACTGGGCTATGAGTGTACAGTGCACAATCAACTCCCACAAACTGAGCCATGTGGTCGTCTTGTCCACCTTTCCAAGTTGTGGCACCGCACACCAACAAGAACCTCCCCCCTATTGACAATACCCCATACCTACTACTAAAGCCTTCCTAATCAAGAACTGTTGCTCACCAGCACACTCCATGGACACCAGAAATATTTATTGCCCTGGACACAGCAATCACAGTCTCAACCAATGCGACTTTTGTCATCACCAGCAACAGACTCCCTAAAGTTTCTTTTGTTTAGCAGGCATATGAGCCCATAGTGGAAAGCTGTAACCATGTTTAAGACATGTCCAAGGCTCCCCAACCCCTCTAAACTTAGGTCAGATACTCCTTGGGTTTACAGTGACACCAGCCTTACACTGCTCAAACACCCTAATCCCAAAAGCGCTGAAATTGGAGCATCATCCAGCAGATGCAACACACTGCCTCCTTCCCAAAAAGGCATACATCCCACGTTCCTTCCACAGTACCAGAAACCAACTTGACGTTTTTCCTCTTGCTTCAATGAATAACTGGATTCCACAACCACTACATTATATGTCAGCTCATACCCTAATCCCTAACTTGTGCTGTGCCCCCATTTTTCCACCATATTCCAGAAAAAAAAATTTGCATTTTCAGCTCACCTCTCCACCTATTGATACAACACAGAAACATAAAGTCCAAGCAGACTAGCGAGAAAAAATAACTGCAGTGCTGTAACAAGCTAAACTAAACTCCCATAAGTTTTAGCAAAATCTGAACCCCACACTCTGAACTATGATCCTCCTCTCTCTCCCTTCTATTCCTTCTCATTTCTGTTGCTTTAACACCACCACCTCACAACACATTGCCTGACCTAAAAGCAATCCAACAAGCTTACCGACAAAAGTAAAAAGTCTCATACCATACACACTCTCTTGGAGGGCTCCTCTCTTCTCCAAGTGGCTACTACTACACTCCATATATCACCACCTTCTTTCTCATACTTTTCTCCTTACCCTAAAAAAAAAATGCTCTACCAAAACTCCCCCAAGATTGTTTCTTTGCTACGAAAACACCCGGAACGCGGTTGAGAGCCTCAAAAAAGAGACTGCCAGGGCCATCATGGTAGATTTTTTTCCCGAAATCAAAAACAAAACAGAAAACATTGCTGCACAGAAGCACAAACACCCACTCCTCACGCAACGCAAGTTTCGGGAGGAAAAGAGGCTCCTCAGGAGATCAGAAGAAGCTCAAAGGACATGAAAAAAAAAACAGGGGAAGAAACCCCCGCCCCCCACAAAAAAAGCAACAACAAACGCAACAACTTTTCAAGCACAAAAAAGGCCATTTACCTGCTCTGAAGCTGAATCCGCAAAACACCAGCAACACGCCCTCCTGCTCGATTTGCATCACAGCGTCGATCAATGAGCCAGCAGCGGCAGCGACAGCAAAACCACAAACCACAACAAAACGTAATGCTTTGCTGCCCTCGGAACCACCAGCTCTCGTTCTTCTTTTTCATCCAATTATCATTCATCCATCCTTTAGCTTGTGATGCTCCAATAGGTACTAGTGATGTTAACTATGCTTTTCTGCACTTGGAAACACCACCACCTCTCCTTTTTTCTTTTTCATCCAATTTTCATCCTTCCATCCATTAGGTTCTGATGCTATATAATATTAGTTTATTACCTCACTACAAAAAGAGTTGTTGAAAACCATTGGTTGGCTCCAAATTTGGGGTACTAAAAGTTACTTCTACCACCAGAAAAAAACTACTTTTTGACATTACCCCACATCCCTAGCAATTAACCACCTGGGAATGGGACAAAAACTAATTGACAAATACTATTAATTGCTGTATCTAAAGTTCAAAACTCTTTCTTTCAAGGCGTTTATTTATTTGTTTACTTATTTATTTATTGCAAATCTTCCAATTAATTCCCCTAGTCTATTTAGGGTTTAGACCCAATTAATACTCAAGTTTAGGGTTGAGGCCCAAATGTCCGCAAGGTTGTTCCACATTCTAAGGCTTGGTTAGTGAGAATGGTAGTCTTGTCTTGAGCAACCGCCACAAATCATTGCATAAATCATGGCGCTGCCAGTAGGATAGGCTTTGCCTTAGCATGAGCTTAGATTGTGCATATGTCCTCTTATACTTGGAATGGAGTTTCGACCAATTGGAATTTTGGGAGGGATGTTCAAAAGTTACTAGGTACTCGAATCCTTTTCAAGACATCACCAAAAGTTACGCCCAAAAAACCCCAAATTTGAACTGGACCGCATTTTAGACCAAAACCCTTGCTCAAATCCTTTTCAAGACATCACCAAAAGTTACGCCCAAAAAACCCCAAATTTGAACTGGACCACATTTTAGACCAAAACCCTTTTCTTGTTTTCTGGTTTATTGGGGCAAATATAGCATGCAAATGATGCAACTTTTTTCTAAGGACCTTTGGACATTTGCATTTCTGAGAAGGCTTCCAAGGATTGGAATTGGGAGGAACCCTTTGGGTGAATACCAAAACAGGAAAAAGGATCAGAATCTGAGTTTTTCTTATGCCACATGCATGAACTTCAGCAAGAAATATATTCGTGCAGTTGTGTTGGGTAATTTACTTGTTGGGAAAGCGTTCAAAGGAAAGGCTTAATTTGTCAATTTCAGAGTGCCTTAGTCACTTTTTGCAGTTGTGTTGGGTAATTTACTTGTTGGGAAAGCATTCAAAGGAAAGGCTTAATTTGTCAATTTCAGAGTGACTTAGTCACATTTTGCTTCGACTATGCTTGCTTCTCTTAGCAAGGTGCTCACTTTCTAACCATCTTGACTACAGCTCACACGGCTTTCAAAAGTTGGACCACTAACTTACCCACATCATTTTAGCTGAAAAGTTTGCCCAATACCACATATTTAGGCAAGGACTGGATATTCACGTGGGCTTATAATACCCTAATCCTAGTTGGAGCTTGGATGCTATGGTGAGGATATAGGTATCATCTTCAAATGCACCTACAACAAGCCTTTAAAATAGGTAAGAAGTAAATAAACTTGGCTAAATATTTCTTAGTTCCAATTAGAACCTAACAAATTTGGTATCTCGCTTTAATTCCTTCTTGTGAAATTTTGGGTTTAGTTGTAACTTTGAAGTTTAGAGTTTCATGTTTGTATATGGGCACTTTATTTGACAAGTAAAATCATTTTGTCCATGCCGTGAAAGGAAGAATTCTTATACTTATATATCTTCCATAGGTTAGATTGATTAGTTGTTGACGTTCCACATAAAACAAAGCTGTCATTTCATATCAACTCAGGAGTAAGAAACGGAAGAGATTATTATGCATTAATCCTTTTCCCCTTGTCCACACAACCAAAGTTGTTTAATTTTCTCAAAGCATGCTCAAATTATTTCCTTAGGTTTCATTGTATGCTTCCTGTGGGTTACCTATTCAAAAGCATGTTGTAATACTTTCTTGTATGCAAATTGTATGCTCTTTTCAACTCCTCTTACTAGCATTCTAGTCAAGGTTTCTATGAAAGAACATGGCAAATACATTGAAATAACCAATGAAAACACGGTGAACCAATATGAGACCTACACCCATGTATCTCTATAGATTGGTACAAAACATTGAATTACAACTTGCCTTATGTTTGAATTAAGTTATGTGTCAGTTACCAAAAGCTTTGAGATACACATATCACAAAGGTTTCCCTACTTATTATATCACCAGCACCCAAAAGAATAACTTCATATCAAGGATACATAGTAGGAGTACTCCCATTGAGGCTAGGACCAAAAAATTGTTTTTGAGAAACGGTCATAAGAAAAATGTGGAACATGTGTCAGTTTGCAGGAGCTGAAGTCAAGTCAAGGATGTTGCAAGCTTGTAGGACTAGAACTCCTTATCACAACAGAAGCTTTAAATAGTGTGCAATTGAACTAGAATTCTTAATATGTCAACTGCCCCAAATCCCTCACCTACTATCCAAAGCCTAAAATAAATATTTGATATCATCCTAAAATGGAGAGAAAGACTCTAATCCCTCTTTACTTTACTCTTTATTTCTGCTAATTTTGGGACATGCAAAGTTATTCCATGGGCTACCTTTTTTTAGACAGATTTTTTTTCGGCTTTACAGAGTGAGACTTTGAGTGTCACGTTTTTTAAATACCATAGCCTAGGGTCAGTTTCCACATTGACAAAACAAATAATTAATATATTTCAAAAACGGAATTTGTTTTTAAAACTTGAAATCATAGATATATATATATATATTTCCAACATCCACTATAATATTGTGATATGGGTAGTGAAATTATTCAGAATATGGCATATGATAATTATGATGGAACTGACCATGGGGTAAGGTACATCATTTTGAGAGACATTTCCTTTCTTTGTCCTTGGATTTTGCTTATGTCAGGTGCAAAAGCAACCTTGTAAGAAGACTTATATAGTTTTTGAAGCTGACAGTTGCGTAGGAAGTGCAGGGGTACCCCGTACTTTACTCCCAAAGATACACAAAACCAGATCACTCTGCAAGCTTTTACACAAATTATGGACTGGTGGTTAGTGCCTCCTTCAATGACTTACAAAGTATGCAGAAGAGGCAAATGTCTCAGTATGCATGGTTTTAAAATGCACCAGTCTGATCTTCAAATGAATTGCGGACTTTGACTTTAATGGAAGCTCTCCCCCAAGATCTCCATTCTCAGGTAAGCATCAGTGATAGACAGGGTGGTGAGTGGCCATGCAAATATCTGATCCAAATACATGTCTGGCTGCTGGCATCCATCAAGTGGGTCACTGAAATATAGTGCAGTCTGCAACTCGGAAGCTCTCAAGTCCTTCCTAAAGATTTCAAGTCAAACATAGGTGGCACTGGATTTGAAAATATCTGATTAGTAACTTATGCATATCTCAAATCATCAAGTGGGTCACTGAAATGTATTGCACTTTGCAATTGTAAAGTTCTCAAACTCCTCATCAGATGGACAAAGCTATGGGGGACCTCTTAGGAAACAATTGGGCCACTTAATGATAATTCACTCTTGGCTTCTGGGAAGCTCTTCTAAGGTCTGTCCCCAGCTGGAAGCTACCTAATTAAATGATTCAAGTTTGTAGACGGGTTGATAGTCTATACAAAAATGATTCTCTTAAAAGGTCACAAGTATTGACTCTTAAAATCCAATAATCTGTACATGAGACAAGCTTATCACAACATTTACTTAAACCCAAAAGAGAGGCCTCTTCTAGGCTTGCTGTCCTTCCAGGTCTTTTGCCCATCTCTTGCACAACTTCTTTCGTGTTACTGGTGATGGGTTTAGGTCCTACATTTGGTGATTTCTCCTCTTCGGGCTCTCCCCATTGTGCATTCTGTGCTTTGGGGTGTGGTCTTTTGTTTGGACTTAGATCCTTTCTTTTTTCTTCTCTAGTTTCCTTGCTTGCTGGGTGTTTTCCCTTTATTTATTTATTCACAAGACCACAGGTGTTCATTGTGGATATAGGGGCTCCAGATTTCATATCTAGGGACAAAATTTGGATGGCTCATCATCACTTTCCCAAAATACATTATCAGAAACTCTCACCTACTCCTTCACCTCCTCATTCCACACATTCAAAGCCCAGAAACTCTCCGTTAGTATGCCCTCCTCATTAGGGTGTCTTAGTATATGTAACACCCTTAACCGTTTCTCTGTAATAAAAGCTAACGCAAGTACAGCATACTTCAACAGGCTTTTCAGCTGCCAAAGAAAGTAGTAATAAGCTGTTTGTCTCTGACACCATGACATAAATCCCTCTTTCCCTCTCTCTCTCTCTCTCTCTATCCCAGGCTTCATCTCTGAGTCTGGACTCTGGAACATTGACCAGAACAAGCAATGACAACTTTTGCTTTTTGGAGGGAAACAAATTATTGGACATGATTATGAGAAGACTTTTTATTTGGAGGAGAATCGATATATTTCAAGGGGGGAATTTAGTACACTTTCAAGCATTGATAGGAGAGTTTTCTTTGAAGGAATACAATGTTTTTCCAACTTGTTGGGTCTCACTGTGACCAGCCTTTTTTTAACTGGCAATATACTGTCAAAAAGCGAAATTAAAAAATGAAAGATCGAAAAAAGTGGTTTTTGGAGATTTTCAGTCCCCCAGAAGTGAGGGGAAAAAAAATTTTAAATCATCAGATTCTTGTTATATGTGGTTTGCATTGTATAGCCAAACATATAGAAGCATGATCAAAGATTTGTAGTTTATAACTGGTTTATAGCCAGATTTGGCTAAATATTTCTAAGGATCATCATCACTTTTTTAACATCTTCCACCACTTTTTTTTCACAATGTCCACCACTTTAGCTACAAACGGAAATCCGTAAACAAAACAACAACCATGACCCCTCTTGTATAATAATCGACACCAGACAAATATGTCTATTTAGAATAGCTAGATTTTTTTTTTACCTGCCATTGTTTATATTATGTGCTATAAACAGGCTAGGATTTTCTCCTGATTTTAAGGTTCTTTTTTCCCAATTTTGTCACAAAGTGATTTTCTAAATTTATTTTAAGATGTTTTTGGGTCCAAAAGTTATTCTAAAATATTCATTTCCAGGAGTTGCTCCCCTAGTTGAACAGATTTCACACACACTGAGAATACTATGTTCATAGTGTAGAGATGTGGTGACCATTGAAGGAGGAAGGGAGCACATAAAAACATGAAAACATGGTCTAGACTCTGGATCAATGCCCATGGTAAAGACACTGACTCTTGTACTATAGTAGCTAGTGCAAAGCTCAAGATGAAAATTTTGTTGAGTCCCGCAAGCATCTAATAAGTTATAACTGTACTTAAGAGGCAATTTGTGAAACGGCATTGGTGTACTTAGCATTAGTGCAATAGAATGTTCCAGTTGCTATGCAAAGGTACAATTTTTCAGTCATTTTTTCACAGTCTAGGTTTACACAAACGCCTTCAGAAAAGCCAATTACTTTGTTTGGAGACATCATGACTCATGAGTCACAACACCAACCCCTCAACCTGTTAATATCCATCAAAATTGGAATACATTCTTCAAAAATGTATCAACAGCAACCAAGAATCAAACAAGGTGGCTGAAATGTACAATCTTCAATGAATTATCTTTGGGGATTGTACATACAAATGATGAAATAGACAATTTTTTTGGTTGGAAGGGGTACACACTACATGCTGCATGTCTCCTTTCTCAAAATATGCATAAAAATTAGGCAAGATGGCAGGCCTGAAATTCTTAGCCAGGCTATAAATGTGTTCATGTAAAAGACATATCTCTGTATTCTAGGGTCAGACACTGCCTTTACAACTATGAACTTCTGTAAATGAAGAAACGACAATATCTTTTGTACACCATTCAACTCTCTCAGATGATAATGAGTACTGTTCTCATCATCAATACTTTTGTTATCAGCATCATAATCATTCTCTGATGAGTGGGTGGGCACTGAGTTCTGTTCTTTCACTTGCGTCAAAATCAAGAGAGTAATCAAACTTCTAGTCAGTGCCTTTTGGTCCCTTGATGCTCTCCTGGCTCTTTATATGGGTGTTGCATTTATATCCAAATAAATGAACCATATGAATGTTGCAATTACCAGAGAGTGATGAAAACTTCTGGAGGTGCATTCTGAAACTACATGAATGTTGCAATTAACAAAGCAAGGTGAAACTTCCGGAGGTGCATTCTGAAACCATATGACTGTTGCAATCACCAGAGAGTGATGAAACCCCCCAAGGTGCATTCTGTGCTGATGCATTCTGTGCTGGTTCTGCTGGCCCTTTCTCTACATGCTGCAATAAACACAGTGATGAACTTCAGAGCTGGCATAATCATCCTGAATCTAGTGCAGTCAACATGCTTTTGGGCTCAATGATTGTGCAAGCCTGCAGTAAGATTCGGTTGCACTTGTGGGTCATGTGAAAGAGAATTGTGGCACTGGATTTCCTGTGTGATTGATAACTCTCTTCAACTTGGTTATCCTGGAGCTCATTAGCTACTGACATACTTACAATATAAGTATTTACAACACAAAAGAATTAAGAGCACATTATGATGGTAAATCATAACATATATTATCACCCTGCAAATAATTCCACAGATCTAAACCACTCCAGAAACTTGAATCCTAAATAGAGCCTATTAGCACTGAGCAGGTCTAAAACTTAATACAAAGGAGTAATCTCAGAGTAGTTATGAGGAAGTTTTAAGGGGTTAGGCAGTAGGCACCTGATTGGCAACTTTCTTCAGAGAAGAATATCAGCGATTCAGCAGTGGTGAAGCAAAAAGCAATCTTGCTGTCAACAATTTGATTGGTGCACATGATCACTGGTCAGTAACAAACTCTATGGTGACAGAAGTAGCTGAGGGAGAGAGTCTAGGTATACAAAGACATTCAATTGCTTCATACAGAAAAATCCAAATGTATGGCTAGCCCTGTCTGAGTTTTGGACCACAATATATCCAACAACATTTGCACTAGCTGTTTACCTTCACAGATAATGGAAGGTAAAAGAAGGCTACCCATGCTACCTTATTCATTTTCTTCCTGACATAACATCAAGATCTGCCACATGTTGATGCCAACAATGGACAAGCAAGTCCAAATCAGACTATGTGAGGGAAGTTACAGATTAATCCTGGTAACACCTACAGCTAAAGCTACATCTAGAACCCTATGGATGTTCCAGTACCAAGATACCTGTGCAAAAATTTCATGTACAGCATGCATAAAAACGTGAAATATGGTACAACCAAGAATATAGAAGACGCATAACTCTACAGCAACAACACTTTATTTTCAACGGCAGGCAATGCCTTCTGCTAAACCACAAACCTGATACTTGCGGAAAAAATTGCTGGTAGCACCAATGCCACTTGCTACAGTAGTCGAAGCTTTTATATGTGCATCGTCAGGAGAGATTTTGGCTGGGTCACAGCTGAATTAGAATTTTGAAACTTGGTACTGTTAATCTAGATAAAAGAGAGTTACAATCTTTCGCATATTCTTGGCTTCTCTGCATGTTTCCATCAGCAAGTTGCTGTCATGGAAAGCGAAACATATTACTTGTTGAACATGTGATAAAATGTCCATGTTACAGAGCCTGCCATCAACACAAAGGAGACACTATTGTCAGTTTCCTGTAACTAGGGCATGAAAAAAGAAAATGCCGAGATTTGAAGTTGCAATTCTCATTCTATAGAAAGCATATCTAGTCACTGTCATCAGCTCCCAGTGGTGGCTGTAGAACTGTTTATAACAGATAATATGCCCAAAATTTTGTGCAGACCATTATACAAAAATCTGTGTGCTGAGTTTCTATCACATTTCTAGAAACAGTGCAAAGACTAGTCATGGTGTTGGCTACCACTCAACCGGCATAGCCAGTCAAAAAGATCACTGGTATCCTCATTGCAGGTGCAACAAGCTTGTGAGGTGAGCTTCATTATAGTTTAGCTTGCCCATGTACAAGCAAGCATGTAAGCCTAAGGCACAGAGAGGCCTACATAAAGGTCAGTGGTTGGGGCCTCCTGCACCCTGAAAATATGCTTTAAGCACACTGTTGTCATCATATACAAAGCAGTAGGGTTTAGGGTTTGGAGTCAAAGACCTTAGGGTTTACCAGCCTAAGGAATAAACCTGTATGGAACTAATCAAATGCATAGAACTCAACATACCTGCTAGCTTCGATCAATGGCAGATGATCATTGTGAGGCATCTCCACCACATTCTTCACCTGTAATGCCACAATGCCAAGGATGACCATTCGGCAAGAAAATTGGCAGTCAACTAAGCATGACTGAGAATGCCTTGTCACCCTTACAGCTAGTGCCTCCTCTCAAAAGTGGACACTTTCTAACAGCCATAAGGTGGGCTGACCCAAGGTTTTCCTCTAAATATCCACATTTCCTTTTGGTGACCAGCTTACCTAGTGAGTCCTACCTAGCTATTGGTAGGTAACATCTAGCATGGCCTAGTGGTGAACTGAACCCACAAACACCTGCAAGGTGGGTGTGTGTCCCAAAATCCTGTGCACTTTGGCTTGATCATCATATGTGGAAATAAAATTTTGCACAGATTGTAACAGTAGCGAGTCTATGTATTAGTAAGCACGTCATACCCTTGATAGCAACTCCTGGCTCTCAGGGGGCTGCATTTTCAGGCTTTGTGGCAATATCACCGTCAAAAGATCATCCCTCTCAGCTCTCAAAGCTCCACGAATAACAGCTGCATTTGTTCCTGACGCTCCTGAAGTATAGATGTGATTTTTCTGAAGCCACAAGCAGCCCAAGTTAGCCACTGTTGCAGGTCTGCAACATGATGCTGGACGGCCATCTTCACAGAGAAACTCTCTAAAGGTAAACCTGATCTTGTATGAAATCATTCTTGATCATCAACATGTCTTTGAGACAAGATACTCTCTTACCGTGATGACCATTGCATAGCTGAGAATTTCAATGAGTTGCTGATGCATGAACCCCATGTTCCTTGTTCCAAAAAACCCAATAGCCCTCGGTCCATTCTGTTGAATGGCCAGAAGTTCCTGGACAAACAAATGAATAGGGCAATGTTATCCAGTGATTCAGAACAAGTATTTCAAACCACAAACTATGCACATTCCCTGTGCAAGCACCAATCCATAAAACCCTGAACTCCTACCTTGACAAACTCAACAGGCTTTCTGCAGGGTGCAAGATTTTGATGCGTCACCAACCTTAGACACTCTAAAAGACAATGTCAAACAAAACAAAACAAGGAGCCATAGCTGCAGAAGTCCAGGAACCAGGCCAAGAGTTGAGAGAAGCACATTGAATAAAGCCCAACCTTCAAAAGAATGGGAAGAAGTAGCACACATTACCTGCAAATAATCCAAATCAGGTAGTGATTTGTATTCAGCCTGAACAGTAGAGGTTGCACCAGTCACTGCTTCAGCCTGGGTAGGGATCTCATCACCGTATGCACAAGCTCTCCATAGATGAGTTTTCTCTTTCTTCTTCACCAAAAAAGCTTGCATCCCTTCATTGCTTTGTTGCGCCCTATGCTCTACTCCCCCCTAAAAATTTATGCCATTTGTGAAGAGGGCCCTGAGAAGAGCGGGTCAGTACTTTGAGATGCGTTGAGCCTCTTGAAACTTGGTAAATTCCTGTTGCTTTTTTTGCATACTGTTACAAGCTTTTACTGCACAGGAGGAAGCAGAAGGAGATCTCCAGCCTCTCAACAGTATCGCTTCTTTTCTGTGTAGCGAAATTGGCACATAATCTCTCTCAAAGGTCTACAAAGGCGCCAAAACATGAAACTTGGAGAAGCTCCAAATCTGACAAAATCCTTCATACTTTTGTTCTCATCTCATGAAACCTCTTATCTCATAAGCTCCAAATCTTAAACCCCTACTATAACACCTGGACTCCTTCATACCCGGGAACTTCTTCCACTTTTGTGCGGAGATATTTCAGTAGGACTGACTTCTTCATATTCGCTAGTAGACAAAAACGACACAAGCATCTTTCCTGCCCTTTCCCTTAGCTTGAGGAGCATTCCCTCTCGAATCAGTGCTTACAAACAGCAGTACATCAGAGCATTGTGCCCGCATAAATGCCATACAGATATTTCCTTTAAATTTCCAGGCCCTCAAAACACAGACATGTTCTCAAACAAGGGAGAACCAAGTGTTCAGGGGGAGAGAGGGAAGGAGGAGATTGACATACCCAGGCCCTAGCACGCAAATCCTTGCACCGGTTTCCCTTCCGAGAACTTCTCCGACACGACTTATTCACTCCCGTGACAAGGAAACCGGAAAGAGTGGAAGTGGAGGCCGATGAACGACAACAAGGCACGCCGAAATGCGACGACGACGCTTGCAGCCACAGCGCGGACTCGAAGCTAGCGGCAGGCAACAAGGGGGGCCTGCACAGCCCCGGCGAGGGCATGATAGCTCCACAAATCTCCCCACTCTCTCGCCACACACACTTCCTATTATCAAACAGAACAAAATAAATAAAGGAAGTTCACAAAAACGAGACCCCGTGGGAGAAAAAAAAACACTTGGCCCGGAGCAAAAGCAACGCAAGCAACAACAGAAAATACACAAAACGTGAAGAGCAGCACAAAAGGGCCATTCTCTCCTGAGACGGTCATCAGATTGAGCAAGACGACGCCAAAACTCCCGCTAAATATGACTCGTAATCCCCGCATAATCTAGAATTCGCTAATTTGGCCACAAACGCAAATTAGAGCCCCCTCCTTCTACTTAATTTGGCGTCTCCTCCCCTCGCGCTAGCTGAACTGCATCATCTATTGCCTCCTCTAAAACTACCGCTAATACTTCCTCCAATTTGGAGTGAGGTATTGAGGTGCCAGGCTGAGTCAGCGCTTCAGCCATTGGCGGAAATGGAGCACCAAGCTATCCTTTTTGTGGACTGCTATGTCCACGTGGCGGTTCACGATATGTGGAGCATCGGTTAAAGTTGTTGGCTTTTCCCCACCACCACTGACTGACTTACTGCCCTGTTCACATTGGTTAGGGTTTTTTCTAGGGTTTCTTTCTTAGGGTTCATCTACTAGCTGGAGGTATAGGTGCAGCAGACCTGCAGAGCCACAGAGGAGAATAGATGTGTGGAGAAATTGTGCATTATGGTGTGAACCTTTTGTTATTTCTCTGTAGTTGGTTATCATGAGGTTGTTGTGTGAACTACTGAATTTTCAATGGTTGTTAATTGAGGATCTATGATCTGCATGTTTGTGGCAGTGCTTGAAGATCCACATTCTGCAGTACACACTTTTCTTCTCTGTTTGAGCTTAGTGGCTGATTGTTCCAAGAAAGATTTTGTGCGGTTTCGAATTTCTTTGCTTGCCATTTTATTGTAATACTGCACTGCAAGATCCCATGAAATAGTTAATGACTAATCTCTGGTAGTGTAGCAGTGCGCCAAGATGTGGGTTTTGGCAATACTACTATCTGCATCAGAGTTCTTTGGATGCAATCTCAAAGATGTTTGATCGCTTTTTTGCCAGTAGATTATGCAATTTAGCAATGTCCAGTTTTTGTTTTCTCCTGCAAGCTAAGAGAAGATGAGAAAGGAAGGTGGGAGAGTTGCCAAAACCACTCCTTGTGATTGAAACTCCCCTGTTACATCAACCTGCAACTTTCAACGGGTGGCTGAAAGCTGTGGCTGGAAGCTGTAACTCTCTAGCTAGGCAGCTGCTTCCAGCTGGACTTGCTTCCTATGAAACTACCTCTTTCTGATCACTTTGAGATGAGCTCCTAATATGATTCACCTCAAACATCTACAGTCGTGTCACACAAATTCAAAACTACAACAGATTCAGGGTCCAAAAAACGCCTAGTTTCCTAGGATTTCAGGAGAAATCATTTGTACAGAAAACTACTTGAGGACCCACTGTTTGCTTCCAGTCATGTAGACTTCAGCAGTTTTAGCTAAGTTTTTATACTCATAATGGTGGAAAGGGATTTTTGCTAAAACCCTCTGAGAAATTGGTACAGGCTTTTTAAGTTTTGTTGACACCCACTTGAGCATGAAATCTCACCATGTCATCAGTTCAGGTAATTTGCAGTCACCTCCCCTCTAGACCACCAGCAGGTGAGGATGCATGCGATTCAGCTGAGTAACAAGTTTGTAGGCCAAGATTAAGCATGATCTGCAGATGTCACAACTACAAAAGGAGTTATACATACCCCTCTCCTTAGAATACAAGCAAATAAGAAACAACACCTGCCTTCCGTCAACTCCATCTCAGTCTCCCAGTTGGCAGCAACCATTGTGACTTTGGCACTACTGGGCAAATGATGATTGCACATCCGGTGGTTGGACTGGAAATACAGCCAATAGACAGATTGATGATTCTGCCTGTTCATAGATGCAGGCACCCAGAATTTCACTCAGTTACACATAGTTCAAAGAGATCCCACCTCCAGGCATTGAATATGTTTGTTTGGGGAGACCATACCCACCAACTACCAAGATACTTCCCTCCGGAACTTCTTTGATTTTCCGCAAAGATGAACTCCCACATAGCTCCCCTGCAACGAGCACCACCCTCTGGGGTACCTTTGTGACCAACCGGGTGGGTCGGATAATGATTCCATCCAAAAGAAGACCACTGCTCCAAATTCCAGCATGGAGTTCAGTCATGGAAAATTGCAGCTCCAAGGAACTGTCCTCACATTCTACCTGAAACTCTCCCCCATCAAATTCAAGCCACTTGTGACTTCCTCTCAATAAGGGGAGACCTTGAAGCTTGTTAGTGCAGTTGAGATATTGTTGAGAGTCTAGATGCTGGCCATCATCCGTGGACAGGCGAAACACAACAGGCTTAGTATGCTCTAAAGTATATGCTGTGGTGGGCATGTGTCTCTCCCTTGACGCTGGCTGGACTCCTGCCAGCTGCAGCCTCCATGACAGTGTGTAACTTCCTGGGGGCAGAGTGCACCTATAGGTACCACTCACTTCCACCAGTACTGCAGCCTTTGAGTAGGCTACCTCTGAAAACCTGCAGTGAGAAAGTTCCAATCTGCCACAGATAAGAGACACAGCATACCTCACTACAAATTGGCAAAACGTTGAGCTCAACTTCAATCACAAAAAATGGTAAAACAGCCATGATCTCCAATGCAAACAGCATGACCCAAATGGAATGTATTATGCTGCACTATGTAACAGAGAGTTGTGTCACTGGAACTGAATTTTTACTGTTCATGTTTTCTGTCAAGTGGACAGTTTGGCACAGAAAGAAGTTTATAAAACATCCCTCCCACAAGAACTTGTCTGCACTTTGATGTTAACAGACCTGGATCCCATCTTATGGGGGAGCCATTCCCAGTATTTGGTATCATCTCCACGTACAATTGTGAAATTCTTTGCTGAAAGAGTGCAGCAGACTCCCCCAGTTGCACGGTCCAACCAATATCCCTGCCCAAAATTAGTAGTAATTAGTCCATGACAAATATCAGAGCTGCAGGTCAGATTTCACACATCATGATGCAACCTCAACACCATGTTTCACACACAAAAAAAGAGTTCTAATAGTCATGGTCCTGTCAGCAAGGTGAATTCTGCATCAAGGCAAGGACAAAATTTCCTCAGAAACTTATAGGGTATTGTCGATACTACAAAAAAGAATCTCTTGTTCTAGTGATACTGTTATGACTAAGCTTCTGAAATGTGCTAATGGTATTGAATGTATCTATCCCAGGTGTGTGAAGATGCACTGTTAAGGAGTTCTGTTTTCCATGTTACAACTGAACTTCAACACATGTTTGAATGATGACGCTGCTCATCACATGTGTTCAGCTCATTTAGGAGGGTCTCGATCCAGAAGAGATATTGGATTGGATAATAGCTTAGGCAAAGCTCTGTTCCAAGGGAAAATGTGGACAACATCCTCTACAGGACAGGGAGGAGAATAAGCCACGTATCAGTAGGGACATAATGCAAGGTTTTGTAGTTGCAAGAGGATAAACAACAAGGCAGTTCTCCTTTCCAAAAACAATCTGCCAAGTAGTCTGCTTGAATTGAAATATGAGAATGATGATCAACATGAGGTGCATACCTCAGTCCCATCTCGAAGAAGAATCTGTCGGCAAAGAAGATGATAAAGGTCCCTCTTTGAACTATATGGAGGCAAAGGCCTGTAATCTGTTGCAAGGGATAGAATGTCACTGTAATTGAATGGAAGCATGTTCTCCCATACCAGATCCCAACCAGATGCTTCCCTAAAGGTGTGATTCACAAGTGCGAGCCTTGCTACATCCCTTGGACTCGTGTACGACAAAATCAGTGCAATACAACCTGCTGGCAGATTTCCTAATCCTCTGGATGCTCCTTCACCATCACAGGGCACGTCTGTATGTCCAGCATCATCCTCATTATCCTCGAGAAAATGGAACACTTTGTTTTCAATACTTAACATGCTCTGCTGATCCTCTACAACCAAATCAGTGTGTTCACCTTCCATTACTATTCCCAAGCTTCCACTCCTGCAAGTGAAATTCTTCTGTGTCGGCAGCATTAGCCCCTACATTCCAAGAAATGTCTCCCTGATCAATACGCCTACAAATGAGTAAATGCTGTATCTTTCCTTTAAGTGATGGACCCACTTATTCTCTCAGGAGATTCTTCATTACATCTGCATCTTCCATCCTTCCTGGCATAACCTGTCTCCTTTGACAGGAGATGATCACTCATGACTGGATGCTGGGATAAATGTGTCTACTGCTTGATTCTTGATTCAGTCTTACAACAGATTTCACAAAAAGTCTGTCCTGCATGACTACATTTCACCTGCACACACAGCCATCATAGGTCTCAGAGATACTGTGGGTCCTAATAGCAAGATAACTCAACCAATACACTCAACCAACCATCAAGTACCTTTTTCTTGCAACTTCAACCACAAGATGCTCAAATGTTCTTTCCCTTACACTAATGATGGGTAAGGTATAAATCACTCGAGACCTAATCACTATGGAGCCCACGAACCCTAATATGTTTGCCAGTTTTCTACCTCCAGCCCCATCTATCTGGAAGGTGCTTGTTGTTTGTAGCACTCAGAGTGGATGCTTAGAAGCACATCCACACTGGATCTGCATATGCATAATCTTGTTGACTTGCAAGAAGCAGCTGGTGACTGTGCTCAACAGATAAAACCCCAAATTCTCATGTGAGCTCAAGGTCTTAGACTGATGCATGCCAAAATTTTGCTGTTCCTATTGGTACCTTTGTACTGGACTTCCAATTGCTAACCTACGACACAACACCAAGTACAATTGTGCCACTACTAAGAGGTCTGAAATCACTACACAATTACAATGTGCACAGAAGAAAGCTTGAAGAACTTTAGGTCAGCTGGAAACCTCTGCATGGAAGCAGTTGTTGCTGAAGCCAACCAGACAAGCTTGTGGACACACAAGTAGAGAAAATGGACTGTGAAGTGCTAGCACAATAACAGGTCTGGGATGGCAGTCTCACTTGAAAGCTGTGTGTTTTCTGCTTTTGCAAAACAACAAACACACTAGAGTTAGAATTGGTGGATGAAAAAAGAAGAATAAAACATACTGTATCTGTGAATCCCAAGGTTTCAGTTTCTTCAATTACTGCTACTGTTTTGGCAAGCTATCACCTGCTATGGCCACACATTACTTCACATGTCTGTCTAGGGCCATTGGATTGATCATGTACCTTTCATACCTGACAATTGAAGAATATTCTATAATGTTCTTGCTCCTCCTGAGTAGTATTTGGGACAAATCTGCACCCAAAGGACGTTCTCGCAATAAGCTTTCACTCCATACCGATCCCTTTTTCTGGCGATGTTGTTGGAATCACACAGGGTTCAAAGTCTCCTGATGCCTTACCTAACGGTGCCTGAATGAACTGCAACATTTTCCCTGAACAGATCAAGGCAGAGCTCTTGCTCCACACTGTCAATTACGAAAACAGAATGTCACAAAAACCCATCTTCTTAACTGCTTCTGCATTCTCAAAAACTTGGAGATTATATACTTAATCCTTCCACAAATCTTGAAAACAGCATATAATAAATTACTTCCCCAAAGTCAAATTCCTAGAATCAATGGGGAAATACTAGAAGCTTCTAGAAATCAGTCACATAGTGTCCATCATTCAGAAAATCTTAATCTTTCCATTCTCCCTGATATGTCATGGTAAACGAGATGCACAGATGGACATCAAAACAGTATCAGAATTTAGGAAAATTCAGCAACAGAAGAATACCCAGCAAATGGAAGAAAAATCCTCAAAACATTAGGATTAAGGAGCAGAAAAAAGAGAAGCTCTACAGACCAGAGTCCACTTACACAGAAAACACTTTGAAAAACCAGTGTGAAATAGGCCCAAAAACATGTTGTGGGAAAGAGAGAGAGAGAAAGTCACATGATCTGGTCATTTGTAGCAGGTTTGCCAATGCTTGCATGACGTTGCAGGTGAGCTAAGGAGGAAAAACACGGAGCCAGAAATAGCTGTCCCACCTTGCGAGCTTCAAACCCTAGCACAAGCTGTCTGCTGCTGCAGTGCACCATTTTGCCATCTATGACTTTCTCCACTACTAATCTCCCACACCATCTCTGTTCCCAATTGGACCCACACTTGGGATTCCAGTCTTCACTAACCCGTCAGGCCCTTTCCCCTCTCACAATCTACTCCAAAATTTCTTCAACTTTACAACCTCATACTTCCCCCGAAGACAACACCCACACCCATCTTGCATACCCACCACACAAAAGCAAATCAAATAAACTCTTCAAAAACCTCACTCTTCTTTCTCTCCCTCTCTCACACTCAAAGATTCTCTCTCTCTCTCTCTCTCTCTCTCTCTCTCTCTCTCTCGTATCTCTCTTTTTGCAGCCCAGAAGCTCAAAACAATACCCACCCAGTTCTCAACTTCACGACAACTACTCCACTACTTCTTGTACATAAAAAGCAAAGCTGATTTTGTGGATATACATATACCCACAACGGGCAAAAATGAATCCCCCCAACAAACACCAAAACTACAAGCTCTTCATCTTCTCAGACTATCCATCTCCAAAAACAGCAATATAATTATTACAAACTCAAATTATTTCAACCAAAATTTCTCAAACTCCACAACCTGTGTAAGTTACTAGTTACTACCTTGAAAAGAAATAAAAGCAAAGCTCATCTGGTTGGTTAACCTTGCTGTCCATTACAAAAGCCAAAAACCACTCCATTAATACAACTCTTCAGAAAAGACAAATCTTCAAAACCAAAAAGCTTCCATTAGGAAAAAAAAAAATTTAAGACTGAATTTCTCCACGATTTTCTACATGAGTTTTGGGTTGGTAAACTTTGCTACCCATTTACAACAAGCAACAGGTCCCTCATTTACAACTCTTCAGAGGAAAAACAAAAGAATCTTCAAAACAAAAAGGCTCATATATCATTTTTAAAGCAAAGCCTGAATGTTTCCAGTACCTATTCTTTCTCCATGATTTGAATGGCGGAAAGTTGAACACACCTCCCCCCCCGACCCCCCCCAATTTGCGGGTGCAAAAAAGTTACCTCTACTCAAACTATACCATCTCTCAACTACAGGAAAACAAAAAGCAAGAACCCCACAGAAAGTGAATACCCAAAACCTAGTGAAGACGACGACAACAACAACAACAATGCAAGCAAAAGATTAAAAAGACTAAATGAATGAATCGCCATCGCCAAACTTAATTCTTACTCATCCCAAATTCTCAAGAAATCATTTTTATCAACAAAATTCTAGATTTAAAACCAATCAGGAATCTTACACATGTATTGAGAAGATATTAATAAGTTTTAAGTTCTTAAGAAATACTACTCTTATTCTAGAGACTTTCTATCACTTAAGTAAATTTCCTCTTTTTCCCTTTTGCGTTTTCTTTACGTAATTTGATTTCTGTGCTAAAGTGATTTGGAGATAGAAAGTGCCTTTTTTTCATGATTGGTAGGTTGGTAACGAGGGGTTTTTTTTTTCTTTTTTTTTTTTTTTTTTTGGTCAATTTTGTGATCTAGCCAGAGTGGCAACTACCCACAAGAGGAAAGAGCCAAACTTGATTACACGTCAGAGAGGACACAGTAGACCTATTCTAGAATCTTCCTTATCTTTTGGCAACCTCCAATGGAGAAACCCAGTGTCTAAATATGGCGACTTCCATGTTTTTCTCCTCAAATGTGGCGAACTAAATATTTCATCTCAAAAGAAAAGTGACGCATAAATGCCAAATTTAGCAAAATCAATTTTTGGCTGTTCGTTTAACTACGCTTGTTTCCCTACTTAGGCCTAGGTAGGTAGGTAAGTAATTTTATTGAATAAAAGTAAGTACGAGGTAGGGAGGTAACTTTATTTCTGCCTGCCTACGGTGCTAACCTTTTAGAGAAAAAGTAAATCTACGTAACTGGGGTTTTCTTAGGGGTGGGGACAGACGTGTCGTAATTGGAGGACTCCAAATTTGGTCGGAGAAATGTGCGCACTTATCCACTAAATGGAATGTTGCCACATGGTGCGCCAAATTTGGGCCCGTTTGCTATTTCCCGGCAATAATGCACGACGGGGACAATATTCCGACGTCTGGGAAACCCACGTGCCGTCCCACGTGCCGGGGCCCGTAGCTGTTTGCTTTCCACTTGGTGAGACGCCGACACTTGGTGACTGAATTTCGGGACCTCGATTTTGTTCTTATCCAAAGCTGACCAGGCCGTCCTTTGCTGGAGGGACCCGCGCACGGGGAACGTTAAATGACCTTTTTAACTCACCCTACTTTAACTCCCTCGGGTAACTTGGTGGCTACGCTTTTATCTCCTCAATTTTTTACTAATCTGTTGGCTGCGTAATTGTAGGGGGCCCGGTCTGGTTTTTACTGTGGGAAAAGGTTGGGGGCAGGGTTTTCGTTTTTTCCAAATTTGTGGGATCGAAAATCTGGCGAACTCTTCCAAAAATTTAACAAAATTAGTCGAATGCACACCCACACAAAAAAAAAAACCAAAATTTCCCAATACTTTTGCCTAAAAAGCTAGAAATTTCATCAGAAAAAAATCACTAGATGGGGTTTGAGGGCAGTGTTTTCCTTTCAATTTTGTGCTGTTGCAGAAGTGGGGATTTATCTGTAAAAATATTTAGCCAAATTCCGGCTAGAAACAAGCTATAAATGTTTTTTTTAATCAACTTCCTTTTATAATGTTGGCTACTAACCAGAACCTCCTGTAGAAATCTGGACATTTTAAACCTTAGACCCCACTTATTCTCAAAATGTGCCAGTCAGCAAAACTTTGCCAAATAAATAAATAAATAAATGGGGCAATTTATTTTTGGGGGAGGGGTGCAACTGGAAAGAGTCGTTTGCAGGGGAGAAAGAAATATGGGGGGTATGCTCATCTCACAAAAGTGGCAAATGCTGAAAAACAGGCATTTTATACTATAACACTTTTTCCAAAAAATTTAGTGAAAATTTTGCAAAACAGCAAAAAGAATATACACCACAAAAAATTTGCTTTTTACCATGTCTTCATGTGGTTATTGTTGTTGATTGTGGAATACATTCATTTAGGCCTATCCATCATTCTTCCCCATTGTTGTACAAGCTAGCCTAAAACAGCTGTTATGTAATAGGACACATCATGAGGGTGCATTTTGATTGAGGATTCTTGGGACTCAGGGATAGCATGTTCTATCTAGATTCTACACTTTGTTCCTTTCTAAGATGCACTATGGATGTGGTAATTATCCTCAAACCTCTTGCACACGTCACTTGAAACTTGCATAGTGTTTTTTTTTGCATATTTGTGATGTAACTGAACTGGCGATTTTCCATAATATAGTTTAGCCAAATTTGGTTATATACATGTAAATGAAAGCAAAATAATTAAGATTCTTTTACATTTTTTAGTGCATGCTAGAATCTGGTAGAAGAATCTGCCAATATTTTCAAAAAAACTGTAGAAATGTGACAACTAGAAGCCCAAAAAATACACATTTTTAGCCATTTTGAATTTTCTTTCAGCAAAATCACTAAATTTAACCCCCAAAAAGGCTGCAAGTTGAAAGGCAGTTAACATGTGGGAGAAACAAAAAATCCCTTTGATGCTAACCAAAGTTGGTGTAACTATAGAAGTGTAACTATGGTAAACCCCCTTCTCAATACAATGTAAAATATTTGGTTGTGGGGGGCGGGAATGGTAATCAAAAATACTCTATAAATCATAAACTGTGTGGCACGATGTTTTGTCATGTTTTGTACTTACTCTGTTGAATAAAATTGTTGCAATTAATTGTTTGCAAAATTTAAAAAGTCTCATGGTTGTTAGAATTGAGGGCTTATACACCCATTAAAAAAAATCAAATGAAAGATAAATAAGGAATCAGTTTTGTCACTTCAAGTTTTCAAGATATGTATCATCATCTAATAAAGGACATAGTCAGAGTAGGGCCACGTCACGCGTGAACATGGTCATGAAATTTGCCCCAAAGTGACAACCCAGAGAGTACGAGCATGCAATATTTGTTTGGTGAGTTTTAGGTTCTCCGGTTCTATGTATGGAACTGGATTCAAGTGTTTTGGGTTCAAGTTGGTAAGAAGTTCAGAAACTTTGAAACCTTTTCGATTTGATCTCTAGTCGCTATGTGATTGGGACTGTACAGATCAATGCTTAATTAAGGTGGAGATATAAGGACTGACAGTACCCTTTTCTAATAAAGTTATCCACAAAGCCATTGAAACTCAAGAGTAGAACCCTGGGTTTCGTAGAAACTGAAAATGGCAATCAAAATGGAGATGGGACTCTGACAAAGGAAAATAATTTTTTTAATTCAAATTTTCTCAACCGATTTGAGGTTCATCTTGTCTCTTCTGGTCTGTGTGGGTGTATGTGTGTACGTAATGCCTTTCTTATGTTATGGCATATCTATGGAAAACTTTAAGGGAAAACACAAAGCTAACTTAAAGGATTAAGGAAGGATTTTTTTTAAGTTAGGGATACTTAAGGGACTATCTAGGGTCTACCTAAAGACTGTCTAGGGAGACGTTTAAAAATTTATCTACCTTATGAGATATTTAAGGATAATTTAGAGGCTACTTAGGAACTATTTAGAGAATCTAAGGAGATGCCTAAAACCTTACCTTAGGTTATGGGATACCTAATGATTATTTAACAGTTACATACAACTTACTTGTGAAACTTGCTAGAGATTTCTTAGTATCTCATGAATTTTTCGAACACCAAATCTCAAAACAACCTATGAAACATAAAGCTAAATGTCTTCTTGTTAGAGAATTGCCATTGTTAGTGGCTTTGATTCATTGGCATAATGACATTGCAAGTAATTATAAGTTCAAATCTATCTGTTAGGGAAGGTTGTTTGCTTGTTCTGGTTTGTTTATTTGTCACATTGAGATCTAGCAAACCAGGGCAGCCTCTCCCATGCTCTCAATACTTGTGAGTCATGGCCTTCACATTGAGATCTAGCAAACCAGGGCAGCCTCTCCCATGCTCTCAATACTTGTGAGTCATGGCCTTCGATGAATAAGGTAGGGTCGATGAAGGTTGTTCTTAATGTTCAGACCCACAATAGGAGAGAGTTATTGAATATTGAACAATTTTATCATTAAAAAAAAATTAACTATATAATTTAGAGAAGGGGATGCACTCTTGATATTTTCATAAAGCCATTAAAGAGTGGGGTTTTATGAAGGTCATATAATAATTTTCAGGCTGGAAATTAATTTAAATTTGTTTATAAAAAAATCACAATTGGGCTCTAGTCAGGTAGTCAGGTCTAAGCATTCACCCCACTAAATGTTACTAAGAAATCTATGGAGTCTGTATGTGACTGACTTTATAATTGAGTAATTATTTGAGTTGTTGGGGAATGGGCTAGAACTAGTAAAAGCTTGATGCAGTAAACTAAAAAGAACCGAGTGCGTGGCGTGATTCCAAGTCAACGAACAACTACTCTTGGCATCAACATGACTCAGAAGTTGCCACCACACAAAATACAATGAGGTTCATAGTTGGGATTCAAGGTCTTTGAGTCAAGCCACCTTTGGGTAGTAGCAAAAGGTTCCTTTTGTGCTAAGGAACCTAAACTTTACAACAGGCTGCCACTTGTTTAGCTGTGGATCAGTACCCACTTAATATCTCCTGATATTGTTTCACTAGGTTATACCATTTTATGAACTTAAACAAGGAGTTTGTCACACCGTGGCCTTGCCATTTTACATTAAAAAGTATCTTAAGGCAACAAAAGAAGAATTATGGAAACTCAAATATTTTACCATGCAAAAATATAATCTTCAAAAAAATCCTCTAATAGAAACCAAAATCCTTCAAGATATTATAACTCTATGACTAATCTCAAGTTCCAACCACAAGCCAAAATATCATCTTTCAAAGATTCTCATATAAAAATAGACCTATTACCTAGGGGCCAAAATCCTTTAAGCTACTATACTTTAAATACAAACACTACAAAATTCAAGAGAGTTAAATTATATTTATGCATCCTCTTTTTCCTTTGAAAAGAAATATTTTGGGAAAATTAAAAGATAAAATTAATTCTCAACTTTATTTTGTGGCAATTGGTGGGACTCACCAATGCAAGGCGACCCCATAATTACAGAGAAATTTGGGGAACTTGCACTCCTATAGGTAGTTATTATTATTGCACACAAGAGAAGAGTAGTTTGGGACCGGAGGTCATTGGAATAGGAGCCACAGTCCCATGGCCTACCCATCCACGGGGGCATATTTAGGGCGAAGGAATAGGTACCTACCACTTATTACCGGGGGCTTGTCGGGGTAAATGGGGGACAAAAACTGTACTGTCAGTGATGGGCTCACATCTCGATGAACTAACTGGCGACGAAAATGACTCCTCAGCTGAATCACTGGCATGGTGACGGATGAAAAGTCCAGGTGTCAAGCGACGTGGCATGAACTCATATTGTTTTACTAAGTTTTTTTTAATTTTAAATGGCGAGTACGGGATCATTGCAAGAAGCTTTAAAGCCCCAAATTACCTCCTTCCCATTGGTCTCTGGACTCTAGTTTAGAGTCTAGTTTAGAGGGAGAGAGAAATTTTGCCTGGCATTGGCATCCTCATTGATTAAGTTTTAACTTTTTAAAGTCTACTTTTATAAGTGTTAACTTTTGCTTTTCATTGCATAGAGCGGGTTCGATTTGTTGGCTTTTTTATTTTTTAGTGAATATTGTTTTTGGTTCCATACTCATGGATGGAAGTGTGTTTGATGCAATGAAACATAAGGATGTTATTGAAGATAGGGTTGAAGTTATGGGATGTCATTGAAGAGACTTGGAAGTTCCTCATCATTTTAAAGTGCAAATTAGGTGATTTATTTGCCATTGATTGCAAGTGTTGAACTTGCTTGCAAAAGTTGTGGCATGAAGCTTTTTTGTATTTTGTACCAATGAGCAAAAGTTAAGGAAATCGTTCAACTTGAATGTGTTCATTCAAAACATTTCAAGTTTAAACATCAAAAAATGAAGAAGCTTGAAGGCGTTTGGCGTTTTAAAGTTTGTGTGATGGTAGTGAATTTTTGTGTTGAAATCTTAAATGGAAGGAAGATTGCAAATATGAGCATTTTTTATATTATATGGTGGTTTTACAAATTATAGAGCCAAATCTTGAAAGGAAAACACAACTTTGAAAACTTAGGCTCGCAAGCATTCATGGTTTGTTTGGTTTATTTTCCTTTGCAATTTTTTTATTTGAATATGAGCATTAAGATCAAGAGGATAAATTCAAAATGTATTTTTACATTTTTAGCCCTATTAATAATGGTTCTTTCAACACTTCATGAACTACATCCAATTTCCAAATAAATTGGTGATTAAAAGTTGTGGAATAGGACAAGTAGTTCCAAAGGTATTGCAAATGTTTTTAAAGTTTTTTTGGATGTGTGTCATCAACACAATTTCGACCATGAGATTGATCATCTTCTATTTAAAGTTCAAATATGGAGCTCTGAATAATGGTCATAGCATTCAAATTATAAAATTATATGCCTTCAAGCAATACATTTACATTGACATTTTATAATATACCACAAGCAATTCATTACATAATTGTTCTATGCTCTACAAAATATTTTGAAAAAACGTGAAATTTTATGAAAATGTGCGATTTAGTTAATGAATTATTATCAATAATTTATAAAATAATTTAGGTTGTTAAATAAGTATTTTTTGCAATCATGTGAAATTAAAGACCATTCATCTACCCTCTAGTAATTGGTCGTGAATGTTGAACATGAAAAAATAAGACTTAGGATGTTTAGTAACATTATTTTGTAACACATTTTGGGGAATGTGATTAATTTAATTTTAACCACTATCATTATTTAGGTACTTCTAATTCATTACTATTAGAGGGATTAAAATTTTAGGTTCAACTTGAAACAATTTTGCTAACAATGGTAGTGTTTTTTTTTTTGGTCCTTTATGTCTTCACCCAAGTGGCTTAAAATATTACATAAAAAATATATTTTCACAAACTCATTGTTGCAACCTTAACCTTGGTCTTCCAATTAATTCCCAAGAATGATGTGAAAACAAATTCTTATGCCACTTTCACTTTTCAACACAATTATTATTGTACAAGCATTTGTTCAAGATTAGAAAAAACACTTACCTTGGTAATGAACTAGATCAAAAGCTTTACCATTTGTGAACATACAACAATTCTTATATATTATTTATGGTGATAGGAAGTATTTTTATGTGGGTTAGTTTTTGTGAAGAATTTTTTTAAATAACGAAAGCTATAGCATTAATGTGATCTTTTCAATACATTAAGATGGGTTGGGGATAGGGAAAAAGTTGAAATAATAAGAATAAAATACATTTGGAAACTTTCAAAACAAGTTGATAAAAAGAATATTGAAAAAAATTGTGTGAGCTAAGAATGGGTCGAAAGTTTAAAACAAACAAAAAAGTTTTGTCCCAAAAAAAAAAAAAACTTGGGCAAAAGCGTTACCAAAAAAGGTGGTAAACCTTGATATTAAATCTACAATTTTATGGAGAACATAAACTCAAAATCTACACAACCACTTAAAATCCAAACATATTGAAAAATAATAATTACAATATCAAATAAACAAAAGGTCATAACATATTTAAAGCTTGTTATATGTTATCATCCATGTCTAATTAGATCTATTATCAAGGAAAACATAGATAATTTTGGTGCTAAAATGCAAGAATCAAGGTTAAGAGGACAACCAAAAAAAAAAAAAAGGTTGAATCTGATGGTGGGTAGTTCTCATTTTTCTTAAACACAAATTTTGGTTCTTTGAATAAATTTAAATAATAGACCCAATTTATCTTTTTTTAATTAAATTCTAAAGAAATATTTATTCTCAAAAATCCCAAGAAAGATAATTGTTGAGTTTTAATTAAATAGTTTTGAGTCAATTTTCATTTCAAAAGACCTTCTAAAGAGGATCATGATCTTTATCACTAGAGGTCGCACTCCCATGTGTGAGAATAAAGTTATGATAGTTTTCATTAAATATTATACATGTGTAAATACCTTTAAGCTTAAGTGTTTCACACATTCAACTTTTAAATAAAACTATCATTCGGTCCTTTATCTAAATAAAGGCATAACTTCAGTGGTAAATGAACCCTTTGACTGCAAGAAAATTTTTGGGTTCAAATTTTCACTTGACAAAGTCTAGAATACCTTCATGAATTTTTACCCCCTAGCAAGGTGAAAATTGGTTCCCCAAAAACTAAGTTCAATGGTCCACCCCATAACCCCCTCAAGTATTACAATTGGGGCCATAAGATACCATGGATGGTTTTTTTAATCTAATTTTTATGCAGATTAGAACAATCAATTCTCATTGAAAAAACAAGTAGCTTGAAAATCAGCCTCATTTATGAAAACCACCCAATAATGGTTGAATATCACAAAGCACAGTCCATCTAAAGATTGTTAACATTTCAAGTCAATGTAATCAACCAACCATATGATTGACATGATGTTTTAGGGCAATTGGGTTCATTCACAATTGGGATTCCAAGAGAGTCTAATAAAAAGGGATTACAAAGGAGAATTTTGGATTTTCATAGTGTTTAATATATTGCAACTAGAGTGTATTGTTTTGTTCCTATAATTATTTAGTATTGAGATAGTTTAAACAAAGAAAAATATTCAATAATGTATTGGATGTTGTGTATAAATCATTTGAAGTCCTTAACCAATTTCAGGTCACTTTTTCATATTACAATTTTTGTAAAAGGAATGCATAAAATCATGCAATTGATTTCAAATGTTTTGTACAACAAAAGCATATTCCTATGTATAGTTGAACTAAACGAAAGCATAAATCATGTCAAATTTTCATATGCTTTAAATTCTATATGAAAAGTCTCTAGGAGAGAGATTTTTTAAAAATTTACCATTTGGTTAATTGTTTTCTAAAGTTATTTAAAGTCTATAGCTTCAAGCCATCTATGTTTGTGCACCTTAAATGCATTTTAGGGTTTTATTCATGATTGCCAAAAACAAAAGACCTTGACAAAATGTGGTTGCCACCTTCAACAAAGTGTTAACTTTTATCATCAATGTCAAGGGTACACATAATGGCCCTCCTAATACTACAACTTGTTTTGATTCAATCACACTTGGTTGAATCAGTGGCATGGAAAAAGTTGTCATAAATTTTGCCAATGTGAATGATTGCGGAAAGTGAATTTGCAACTATTTTTTCCCCTTTGTGGATCCAACACCAAATTTGTTCCTCAAGGTCCTTAACATTAAGTAGCTAATTGAATAACCACCATTATGAAATGCATTGGTTTTCGTAATGTAACTCCACACATGAAACCCAATCTTACCAAATCCACCATAATAAATAGATCATGGTTTTATATTGAATCACGTGGCTTTGGAGCCAAATGGGTAGTAGCCATTGCTTTCATAAGGCGATTTGGCTACCATGCCTTGGCCTACAAGACCTCCATATCCTTGAACTTGATTTAAATTATTCTTTGTATTAATCTCTTGTCCACTTTTTCCTTTTTGGACAATGCAATTCCCATGCCCCCAACCACCTTGATTTCCATGATTTGAATTTGGTCAAAAGTCAAAGATGCATATCATAATAATGTGTTATGTCATGACCCACCTTATCACAATGTTTACATTGTAGCTACATACACACCTTGGACCTAAGCTTGCCCCTTGCCTTTTTGTGGAGGATCCTTCTTTAGGTGATTCCATACACACCTTGGCCTTAAGCTTGCCCCTTGCCCTTTTGTGGACAATCCTTCTTCAGGTGATTCCCTCCACACATGCAACAATTTGCATCTAATTGTTGTTGTCCCAAAAATTACACCAACACAATGTTTGATTTCCTTTTGGAAAACCCCATATTTTTGTGAAACAACTTTGTTTGGTTGTCCACTTTGTTGTTGAGTGAATGGTTGAAATGGTTGGGTGTGTTAATTGTCCTTGTTAAAACAACCATCATCATTTTCTCTTCCACCATATTCAATTTTTTTGTCTTAACATAATCACATTTGCCATGGTAGGTTGACCAACTTGTAATATAGTAGCATCCCACATTCCTTGCTTAAATTCCTTATCCAAAATTCCATACCAAAATTCAACAGCCTAAACCTTTGTCACCTTCTAAGTCACAATAATCAACCTTTGCATACATGAATATGCTTCATAAAAATTTCATTGGTTTTAGAATGAACTCTTACAAACATCATAACTTTTTCATTCATACTCATTAGGGTAAAAACATAGTTAAAGGAGGCAATACTTAAATGAAGGGACATTTTTAAAAATTGTGTTTTTATATGTTTAAAAGATCACAAATGAAACATAATAGTTTGGATTGTCATAATTTTTTGAGAATATTTTCCAATAATTGCAAAGTTTATGTGCTCAAATCTTGACACAAAACAAAAAAATTGCATGTTCAGAGGATTCAAACCTTGAAAGTGGATAGTCCTTATTTTTTTCAATTTTTTTTTTTACCAAAATATGTACCATTCCTTCTAAAAATCAAAGAGGATTTTGACATTGATAATTAAAAAGGAAAAGGACTTGACCTAATGATTCTTTTTGTATAATCAATTTTAACACGTTTGGCTCAAAAATGTTTTGACCTTGAAAATTATGGATTTTGAAAATGTGCCTTTAAGAAAAGTTATTCATGATTATGTGATAGAGAGCATGAATGCATAATATGCATGACATGAAATCAATTTGTAATTCAATATGAAAAATGAATTGTTAAAGGGGATACCTAAAATATAAATTATAAAATAATTATAAACCAACACAAAAATAACACATGTCATGTGCAATTCTTGGAAAAGGACTTTTACCTTGGTGCCTTTAGCTCCTTTGATCATGTTTTCACCTTTTGGTAGTTTTTTTCCCAACTCTTGAAAAAATTCCACTACAAGGTTGAATGTAAACAATGGTCATTGCCCATTAATTGAAGGGCCAACCTTAACATTTCCACTTGCTAAATTTCCATTTGAAGCAATGGAACTACATCTAAGTAACAATGCCTTAAGTGATAAAAACATAATTTGGCAGCTTAATACAACTATCGCTATTCCATCCTACGACTCATGGGTTCATCAAAACTCATGGTAACCACCTATAGATAGTCTTTTTAGATGTTGAAACAATCTTTTCCATGCCATGAAAGGTGTGAATAGTTGTGAAATGCACATTTACTACATATCACATTGATTATCAAACTCATGGATGAAGTCATCTAGTGTAATGGTACATATCATTTTGAAATACTAATGTGGCCTTTTGGTCGCTCCACATATTTCCTCCATGTCTCACAATAATGGTGTGAAGACATGAATATAAATTGTGTTAGAATTTGAACCAAAAGACTCCCCCTTCATTGATGTTGGTGTAGTGGGCGGTTTGAACCACACCTTTTCCTTCATCCACCCACTACTATTATTTGAAATACCTTCCCATTTAAAGAATTTTTCACATTTCCATGGTGCCCTAAAACCTTAAAATATGTTCCAAAATCTTAAGCAAAGAAGGATGTCACATTCATGTGGCTATGACCCAACATTAAATTTATAAAGCACTTGCATCCATTGAATATGTTTCATAGAGCCAAACATACACGACGCTCATTGTGAACATAACAAATGTGATTTACAAATCATCAACCCAATCTTACCATGATGACAAAACAACGAGGTTGTCTATCATCACTTCCAAATGCAACCTACAATAACAATTCAATTAATGACACAAAGGAGATTAAAATTTTCATTCAATACTTAATCCCATTTTGTAAGCTTCAATTGAAAACTTATGACAAAACAATTAAACAAAATTGATAAATGTTGGCAACGTGGCACTCAATAATATAAAAACATGTATTTTTTATTGAAATCATTAATAAAACAAACTTAAAATGATAGGCATCAAAAAATTCACCCTATCAATATGGACAAATTAGTTTAGACTCATAATTGTGATTAGGGTCGTCTTTTTTACTTATAGATTAAGAAAATACTTGATTGGTCATTTTTCTTAGTAAAAAGTGGACCATTTGATTTTGTTAGTCAATTTTTTAAAAAAATTGATTAATTAATGGATTATTATTTTAAAGTATTTTTTAGATAGGTGTATAATAAATAAATGTAAGTAGGGTTTAAGGTTTAGGGTTTAGATGTAGGCAAGTGGGTAGGTGGTAAACCTAACATAATCTACCTAATTACCATAGTTTAACTTACCTACCTTAGTCCCTTAAGCACGAACATAGGTTATAGTACAAGGAATTGAACCCCAAACTTTCACAATGATAAACCAAGTCTTTACCAATAGATTTATACTTTCAAAAAACAATATTTTTATCAAATGTTTTTATTTTGTATGTTTATTTCACACGGTAAGCAATAAAGTTAGGTAATTATTAAATAGGTTGGAAGTGGGTTGGTGGGTAGGTTGCAAGATGATAGGTAGGTGAAGGAGGTAGCAAGTAGGAGGTAAATAGGTAGGTAGGCCTTCATAGGTAGATAGGCCTAAGCTACCTACCTACTTAGGTCTACTTATGTAACCTAAATAGTAACTAGGTAGGTGAGTAGGTACACCTAGGTTGGTTATCTAGCCTATATGGTAGGTAGGTATTTTATGCCTAGTTACATAAATAGATTTAAGTAGACTTAGGCTACCTACCTAACTTTGGTGCTAATTAGCTAACCTTTGCTTATTAATTACATGGGATGTCCAACTTGATTAGAAAACCATTGGTCATTTTACTTTGTCCAAATTCACTAGATCTCCCATTTCATTACAACTTATTGGTCATTTTGACCAAGGTGGTCAATTTTTTGTTCAATTTAACTAAATGTTCAATTTCATAGATGGTCAAATAGTTAAATTCACTCATAAAAAAATACACATAACATTAGGCCACGGGTTTTTAATCAATATGGACATGTTCATTAGTCAAGGTGGATAGGGTAGTCAATTTGGACAACTTTAAAAACCATGTATTGTGGTAATTAATGTTAATGGCATGACATTTCACCACTTGGAGGTTCAAGTAATGAAATAACAAAAATGGGTTAGGTCTTCCTTCTACTTGGTAATGCCACCTTGATGATGTTAATTCAACTTGCATTCATCCCACCAAATTATTCTCCTTGCAAATTCCAACACCCAAAAAAAATGTCAATATGACATTGTATTAAACCATGGCAAATTTCCAAAAAAATCCCCAAAGTTTAAGAAAATTATTTTCTTTCAAGTCATGTCCTTACAATGTCACAACATGACTTTCACATCATGACCTATTCAATCATGACTAGGAAATTGTATTGGTTATATATATATATTATTTTCTTTGTTTTGCTTATAAGTTGGTGTTCGCCTATTAATTTAGGATGAAAATTTTTAAATGAAAACTTCATTCATCCATATTATGGACGAAATTTTTTTTTATTGATGAAAAAAAGTTAAAATTTGAAAAACCAAAAAAAGTTATGAAAAAAAAAACTAGGTTCATATTGGCTTTAAATTTTTACTTTTGAAAAACCAACATTACAAGTAACAAACCTTTGAAAAAATTCAAACCTTGTAAATTGAATAATTTAAACTTTTATGGTGATAACACTTCAAACAACTATGGTTGTTCCTCTTGTTGCTTTCATGATGTTGTAGTGCGCACAAAATAAACATTGATGAAAAAGAGGGGCCTAACAAGGTTTCTCGAACCCAAAAACTAGCCAATGTTTGGAGCTTGTGGCTATGATAGTGGTGTGTGATGTTAGCAATTTATTAGTGTTAATGGATGTTATTATTGTTATGTTGGTCCAACAATTGTCATTGTTAGGTATGCTAGTGTTAACACAATGTGTTTTTTGCCTTGGTTTTAATAATGTGAAGAAATTTAACTAAGTGAGGTAAATGACAATGAAAAGGGATGGACCATAACTCCTTTTTTTCAATTTTTTTTTCTTTGCACCCTTTTTCAAAATTCAACACAATTAGACCAACCTTCAATCGTTCTTTTTTTCATTATGTTTTTTTTTTCATTCACAACCTTTCAAACTTTGAGTATTAGTCCTCATTTAAAGTTCAAATCTTAAAGAATTTTTGAATAAAAAATCAAGAAACCCCAAAAAACATTGTGAAGAAATTAATTCTAAGCTTTTCAAGCTTAGTAAAAACAAACCAAAAAAAAGTTACAACTAGATCATCTTGGCCAAAAAGTGATCTGAAATGATTTATATACACTTCTAATGAGTACCATAGTGATTGCCACTTAGTGCTTTTGAAGGTGCATTGTTTTTTTACATATTATCATATTGATGGACTAAACAACCTAGATAATTTCAATCTTGTAAAACTCTATGCATGCAACATCCAAAAACCTTTGATGTGTTTTAAAGGGAATTTTTTTGTGTAAATTTGACTAAACACAAGGCACATGTGAAGACATCAATAAAATAACTAAACAAGCTTGCAAAGAAGGAAGATAATGAATTACAAACAAAAGTAGGTAAAGGTTCTCAAGTAGAAGTTGAAGAAGTAGAACCAAAGCATATGTTGAAAAATAAGGTGAACTAGAGCCAAAATTAGAAGTTGAGATAAAAGCAAAAGTAGTTGCAAAATTTAAAGCAACACAAGAATAAAAACCAAAACCCAAGTAAGAAGAAATTTGATTGATTCAAGGAGAGGTTGAGGTGGATGCAAAATTAACACCAAAACGGAGGCAGAATTGTCACAATAAATGGCATTTAAAGTCAAGCCTAATGTTAATGTTAATGTTAGTTAGTAGTATTTCAATGGTTTATTTAAAATATTGTTAGTTTAAAGATTGGGTCACATTTGTCGCAATGGTTTGTGCCTATAGCCATGGTTCATAAGTTTATTCACATGCATTGGTACAAAAATAACATGTAGTTCACTAGCTTAAATCCTTATGGGACTTTACAAATGAAATAAGTCCAATCCACCTAATCATGTCACCTTGTTTAAATGCATGTCATTATAAGGTCACATAATCGTCAAATTTCATCCCTAATTCACATAATACACTATTTATTGAAGTAATTCAATATAATAAATAATTTTCTTTTGATTGTTACATGTTCACTATTATCATCCTACTATCATTTTAGGAACTTTGAAATAATGTCTTTTGGCCCATTTGATTAAATTTGTTTCAAACAATATATCCAATGTGCAATTGCTTTTAAAATCGAATTGCAACATACTCTTGACCTATATTGATATTGTTGACATGTATGATCAAGTTCAATTGGATACACCACCATCAAGAACTTGGCAAAACAAAGGATTGTGAAAATAAATAAATTTCAATGATGATCATACTATTGATTTTTTTTTGAAAAATGGATGTTTTTTATATTCATAATTCTTATTTCAAACCTTCAATTTTAAACACCGAATCTATTGTAATGAACTATAATGTACTTAATTTCTCTTATCTATAGTAAGCAACACATATTTTTACAATCAAAAGCAAACAAAACAAACTCGTTTCTTCACAAAATTGTGTAGGCAAAGTTATATTGTGAAGATTTGTATGTCTCATACTTTCAAAAATGATGTTATCATGATAATTCTCTTTTCAAAATAACATCTCTCTTGCTTATATATAAGAAATCCACATTTCAAAATGAAATCAAAATGATAGTCAATAAAATATAACTAGTAGAATGTAACTAGTAATCATTAACAATGTCTAGTTCTTGTTCTAGGTTATCTACAACTATACACTACAAATTATTACATCTAATCTACATAACTATAGAACAAAAATAATCCACACAATGTAATCTACAAATCACCCTTTAACAAAAGTTCTCATACAAGATGGCATATTGATTTGCATTGTAAGAAGCCTTGGAATCTTTGTGCAACTAAATGAATAGTTCATAGATCCAAGGTGAACAAGGGCAAAAATTAACATAATTCATCCATAGCAAGTAAGATTGGAGGAAAATCTTAGAACACACAAGATGCAGGCTCATGGATGACCAAGATGTTAGTTATCCTAGATTGGGCTCCTACATTCAAGACGCAAGACATATATTACCTATGTACATGTCTTGACTTTGTATGCTTCTCTATTTGCTGATCATTCAAGCTACTCAGGCAAATTTGGATATAGTTCAAACAGTTACCTTTGTCAAGTACTAAGCATAGCAATAGTCATTTGGGATTCTTAGAGCAAACAAGTGTCATTGGGTGTCATACATGACAATGTGTGTAAAGAAGAAAAGAGAGTTGGCAGCTGAATCCGCTGTCTGATGTCTACACTCTCTTGAGCAATAGTGAACTTTTGTAATTGTGAGGGGAAGCTGTCAATGGGCCACATAGTCTTCACTGGCAGTTTTCAATGGCAGAAAACTTACATTTCCAAAGCCCTGTTGCACAGGGCATGAAGTATGGTACCAGGCAGCTCCACAATGCACACCCATATGTTACTATTGATGTTCTTCATCAATCCTGAACAACATTTCCACAGCCATGATCATAATAGCCATGGCATGCATTTTTAATGTATCCAAACCTCCTATGAACGGAAGATAACAGGAATGACCTAAAATTAACTCTTAACAGCTGAGGGTCCCTTACTCCTTAAGGCCTCAGCCACTTTTTTTTCATGACTGACTAGTGTGGCCTGTGCCATTGGCCCAAGTGTTACCACAATCTTACCAAATAAATTCCAGTAAATCCTGCTCATCAAGATCTTTCCAACAACACCAAAGGTACATTCCAATCCTCCGAAATTTTCAGCTCTGATTTAATTTAATTTTGAGTGAAGAAATCATGTAATATTCAAGAACTTTTGCACCGCAAGTCTAAAAATCTTGGAACCAAGCCAATGCATCCCTCCTCGAGAGAGCTTTCCAAACAGACCAAGAATGCAATCTGAAGCATCCCAGTTTGGTGGATCTCATAAGTGCAAACAAAACAAACAAACTACCTTGCTTCATAGATAGATTTGTCTAGTGTAAGTGTTTGGCAGTCTCTTTAGGGAACAAAGAACTGATCAATTGGTGGATTTATGAAACTACAACCAGTTGCAAAAAGAGCTTGAGACCCATGTTGGTGGGTTGCCTAATGCAGCCGCTTTTCTGTTCTTGTTCAGACTTCAGACATCTATGACTATTCGGTGTAACATAAATGATCTGGGGTTGATATGCAAGATGGGTGTTATATGTCACATTGCTTCATGAAAATTTATCCATAGGGATATCTAGATGCATTTAACAACCAAATGCCTTTGTGAATGTTGGGTTTCACCACAGTAATATATGATACACGGAATTCATACTTTAGTTGTTGTTTTTTTTCCTCCCCAATTTTGTAATATCAAGAATTTGGCAATTTTTTCCCAAAAAAATAGCCAAATTTGTCAATTCAAACTAGACAAACAAAAATTCCAATTTGTTCCTAATTTTTTGTCAAAAGACAACAAAATTTTCAAAATAAAAAACGCTGTCATACTCATGTCTTGATTTTGTTCTGTATTATTGTATGGGCTTTCAGATTTACTCTGCAAACGTGCGTTCCTATTATGTTTCTTGTGTTTTGGAAGGATTAACCTCAAAATATCTCTAAACACTGATTCCTTTTATTGGTGTCCATTCAAGATTTCCAATGACTGGACAATAGGAAGGGCCATTGTGTTACAAACCAGGTACTATCCACTTCAATTATTGACTCGAGACCAGACCAGTCAGAGGATTGCATTGTGCAACAACACTCGTTGGCCATACCTGAAAATTCCAAACATAAATTCTGGTTGGTACGATGCAGTCTGGAGAGGTGCTGCAGAATAACTAGGAATACACGCAATTCCCAAAATCACAAAGCTCCATGTGTATAGCGACATGCAAAATTGTGGACTTATATATATCTTCGAGTACCTTGCCAGTATGCACCTTGATAATGATTCTGATAAGCCTTGCACCATGGAAGCAGTTCTGTATGCCACACCCCATATCCCGCCTCTGTGTGAGTATGTGGCGGTCTCCTTATGCTTTGTGTCTTGTGCATGAATTTTTTTGCACTAAGAAATTCCAGTCACAGTGCCCAAACATGTGAAGCACAAGCATGCTGCAAAAGTCTCACATGGTTTGTTTCATAAATTAGGCCCACTTTAAATGGGTGTCCAAGGTCCAAATTCTTAGGAACCAATTTGGACTCATTAGAAGTAAATTGAATCCTTGAGTTGGACCCTATCTTGCATCTTGGTTCTCGAAACCATGAGCTCTCCTTTGAGCTCAATTTTTTTTGGGGTCCAAACCAATTGATTTTCCCTTCAAAAATGGTGCCATGTAAGTTTAGACTTGATTTGCGACTTGTGGGTCTTGAATCCTCATCTAAAGGCCGTGGGTCCAATTTATGGCTCTCAGCTAATAGGATTTGTTCTATTTCATTGGACCTTAGACCTTGGACCCTCATGTAAAGCTTCCTTTAGTGTAAGACCATTGCAAGCGTATTGAAAAAAGCTTTATATATAATTTCTCAAAACTTTTGTAGATTGCGTGGGTTACTAGCTTTGCTTTGGAGCCATGCAAGAAGCTTTTTTTCTTGGGACCTAGGTATTGAGAATCTCATCATGAGGCGGGATTTTTTAGGTGGCCGAAACTTGCCATTTTTGGATGTATGCAAAGGATTTTTTAATGGGAAAAAGGCCCACATTTGTCAGATCTCTGCAGATGTTCTGGCGATCCGTTCTCGAAAAATAATGATAGTAAATTGCCAGATTTCTGCAATTAGGTTCCAGGCAGGTAGCCAATTACAAAAGGATTCTTAGATTTTTAAACTTCCATATCTATTTTTGATAGCCAAATTTGGTTTAAATCTTCTCGTAGATGATGGCAACTTTGGCTATATCACAAGATGGAGGAAAACATTTTACAAATTGTAATGTTTCAAAATGTCCTTATTGATTTCAAAATATAAAAAGAAAAAAAAATCTCTTATTTTTTTAATGTCTTTTGGAATCTTTGTGTCTTTGAAATTTCATAAACATGTTTACAAGTAATTTCATACAAATGGGAATATGTGTTATTTCATTTGAATAAGATTATTTCAAATAATTAATATGTTTTTTTTGCTTTGAGATTAAGGTAGTTTCTCATAAAAACTCCTCCCTTAAATACCTGACTCAAGGATTTAATTTCCACTTGCTTAGCTGATTTAATATTTATCCACCCTAATTGCTTCCAAAATTTCAATGAATTAATAACAAGGGTGACTAATTAAATCTCCCCTTGGATGATAATTGAGCAATATTTTGTACAATTTGAACTTTATATATATTTGAAAATGAAAATAAAATAAAATTTGCAAGATACTCGGCCAAAGTGTGACCAGCTCAGTTAGGATACAAAGGTGACTAGTGAGGGGAAATAATCTAATCATTTCTGAGGGGGTCAAAAATCTCGAAATTGATTATTGAAATAGTCCAACCATTTTTATTGATTAGTGGGTAAAAAAGCTACTGATCAATAAAATACTTCTAACCCTTATTTCTTAATTGTCATTTCATTGTCACTGGTAGTTCAGAGCAATGCTATATATAAAACTAGAAAAACAAACACAGAATCTTTCTATATTCTTGGCTATCTATTAGAACTTATTATAAAGATTCGAAGATTTGAAAAAAAAATCTTCTGAAAACGGGGAATTTGGGCCTTTTTGGTCAAGAAAAAACCTTTGTGTATAAGTCAAAATCAAATTTTAGGTCTAAATTTGATGAAAAATAAAAGAAATGCTGGGTCACCTAGGCTTCAAAATGTGTAAATGGGTGAAACTTCTGATGATTGCATAAAAGTGAGGTTCCAATCAGTATTTGGGCAGTTATTGCTTTTTAAAAATAACCCAAGTGGTAGATTATTTTCTTGAATTTCTTTGGGGATCATACATGTTATCAATTTCAATATCTAAAAATGTTGCAGGTTATCAGAATATTTTGAGTAATAACCATTGGTTATACATAATGGTAGGTTATCAAATAAGATTAGTTGTACACCCATTATAGGATTTACAAAAATAGAAATCTGATTTTTCTGTTTAATTTTTTTTTGTATGTTTATATTTAAAGATCGATCCTACATGGATGATAATCGGATCATCCAGGTAAGTTATTAGATTTTGAAATTTCAATTCAGGAGGTTATCAAAAATCAAGGACCAACCAACACTAGTTAACAAGAGCAGTTCCAACCCCACCTTCATACTGGGGACCTTCCCAAAACATTTGTTCATAACCTTGCTTGGACCTGGCACTAAAAACAAACACGGTTATTAGCCCAAACTGGAACATATATCACTCAGTTTCTTCTAAGATCTTTCTGAACCAACCAGCACTTGAGCCTCTGTGTTTGGGTTGTATCTCTTGGTGAAGCTTATAACTTTTTGCATTATTGTAATACAATGGAGCAACTGCAGCAAGATCCATTTGATCTCCTCAATTTGTTTCATCATATTGGTTTGCAAAATGCGTCCATAACATTGATTTTTTTATGCATTATGTCTCTTAATTGAATGTTTTCCGTGCAATTGATATTTCAATTATGAAAGTTTGTGATAATCTTTGTATCAGTACATACAACACATTTCAAACCTCAATATGCATTCTCACTATGCCAAAGTGATCCAGCTACATACATATTAACATTAACCATTAATATTAATCACCTCTTCAGCTCAGCCATAGCCCCTTTGACAATGATAATGAAAAGAGGAGCAAGAATGAATGATGAAACAGAGAAACAAAACCAATTTTGTCATGTGCAATTTTGTAATGTGTAGTTCTATTGAATTGAGAGAAGTTGACAACTCCGATTTTCTCCTACACACAAGTTAAGAATTTCTTAAAAACTTTTATTTCCTTTATCCTTCATTGCTTTGTATTTTGTTTTCTGTTCAGCTGCGCGTTATTGTCTAGTCTTTGAATTGCTTCTTACAAGTACCAGCAGGGTTTGAATATCACTTGGCAATTTGATGTCAATCATTCATAATCATACTCTTGTGAACTGTTAGGTCATGGATCTTGTTGACATGTTCAAAGCTTGGATGCACCATAGGCCTATTTTGGACAAATCAATCTCCTCCCCTTCTTTTTCTTACACCAAAAAATAAACTCCTTACCCAACAAGATCAAGTCTAATTCATGAGGGCTCTTACAGGGAAGACCACGTCTCTTGAGTAAATGTCTACCTAAGGATATTCTCAAACAAAGAGGAAAGAACATAACTAACAAAACTAGGAAGGGAACTATAATTACAAGAATGGCAGATACCTTGGTTCCTATTGAAAGTAGATTTGATGAGTTATGCTAATTTTATTTTATTTTTTAAATTGTCCATTTGTATACATTTTATGATTTTGCAGTTTACATGTATGACCAGATTAACAATGGGATTAAAAATAAAGTAATACAAAAATAATAATTTCAAGGGAGTTGAATGGTGAATCCTCTCTTTGAGGTAGCTCTCATTCATAAGCATCAAGGCATAAAGAATTGAAGATATGTTGTCTATCTTTATTTGTTCTTTTGTTGAGTTTTTGTTTATTTTTCTTCATCTTCTATTGGCTTTGCTTTTTATTTGTGTCATGCTTGAATGCGTTGGTTTGTTTTTTTAACCTTTTGATGTGTCTTGTGATCTTACCATAGTAGTGGAACATTTGTTGATAATGAATGAATGCATTGAATGGAAGCATACATCCTATTGCCACAACAATCTTATGATTGTCAATTCAAACAGTAATGTAGAAAATACAAGTCTTGCTTGTATAGTTACTGTATCAAAATGAGTATGATGTATGCTTTTGGAATTCTTTAGAAGGTTCTTCTATTTAAAAAATAATAATGATGAAATATGATAGAAGGCCTTGATTTGTAATTGATTTTGGTGGACATCTTCACAACATTGCTAATTGCAATAATATGATTTTCATTTTAGGTCCAAGTATTCAATGAACTTTGGAGAAAAAGTCAAAAGAACTTGGAACATTCCAAATTGGAAGAATGTACCTCTAAACAAAAAAAATCCCCCATTTGTGAAAAGAAAATTATATTTCATAACATGCCTTTTGAATACACTAATAAATTTTTGGTAGGTCTTTAGGATGTTGCTTAGCACAAGCAACATAACAATGAACAAAGGATTGAGATTTCTTAAGAGGAAAAAGGATTGAAAGTTGACTTTGCATGCTAATGACTAATGATAATCTTAAATTGGGTATTGAATATGGATGATCAAATCTCACAAACTTTCACAACCCTTTATAACTATGTACAAAATGTTTTTAACATATTTGTCCAAAGATTGTCACATATCCTTGCACCTCCTTATATACTAAATGTTTAAATGGGACCTTTCTCACAACATTCACACAAATCATCCCCACATACACAACGGTAAATATTTTGTGTAAAGAAAATCATTTCATTAGCATCCTATTAGCATGCATAATGAAAAATATGAAAGGCATAATCAACCATTGATCAATGACCCATATATATACATGTTTGTCTATGTGTGCAAATTGGATCACTAACAAAACAAAAGATGGAACTTGAAGATGAGTAGTATTATTAATAGTAATTACTAATGTTGTTAAACAATGAAACAACTATTGCATAATGATGGAACTTTGGATCCTCTTAGTAATTTTATTGTTTGATGGTGGAACTTAATGTTTTTGTCTTTAATTTGTTGGTCCTAAAATCTTGACATAAAGTAGGTTAAGTGTGATTCATTCAACATTCTCCTTCCCACCTAATCCCATGTGAAATTACAAATGAAAAATACTAATATTGTTTTAGACTATGAAAATTTATTTATCTTCCCAAAACTTGGAATCAAATTCTCCTTAAGGGTTTGTGCTTGCATATTTACCTATTGTTCATTTGTTCAAATGCACACTATTTTTACATACCTAGCTTGTGTTTTTTTCTCACCAATAGTGATGATGTAATTCAATGTGTTTTAGTGAGGCATGCAAAATTAGACTTTTCATTAATAAGTTATTAGATTAATTATCATAGTAGATTGTAATGGTTTGATTTTTCAAATATCCAAGCTCTCCCATTTGGGATGATAACCAAGATGACTCATTAACAACAATTGCCAAGGATCTATACTTTATTCTTGTCATAGACAATGTAACTATTTCCTATAGTCTACTACTCCACAAAATTAATGTAACTTCAAATTTGAATTACAAACCTATTATGGACTTCTTATTGCCCAAATCTTGAGCCCAATTGGCATCAAAATAATCTAGCAATTTGTTGTATTAGCTTTCTTTGGGTAGAAAATGTTGATGTTGCATGTCCCCTTGATGTATTCAAAAAAAAATTCAATTTTTTAGCTTATAGGTGCACAATTTGGGGTGCACACATGCACATGGACACATAACTTATTGCATATGCTATGTTTGGTTGGGTATGTGTGAAGAAATAAACTACTAACTATGAATTGGTACTAATTTTTACCAGAAAATTCTAGCCACATAACAACTTACGATCATTGTCTTGTGAATCCATCAATGTTTCCAAGGGATGGCAATTCAACATCCCAAACATGGTTAGTATTGTGAACATAACCCCTTTGTGTGAGAATGATTAGGCCTTCAATATCTAGGCAAATTAAGCCCCAATGTAGATTTGCATGTTCTCCAATTTGAACATTTCAAAACATCCTTCTAACTATTCCTCTAAGTTTGCTACTTTGATTAATTATTATTGATCATAATAAATTATTTACATTTAAGATGGGAGTAAAATATTTCTTATTTTGAATGTAATAGTCTAGATTGTGATCTATATAATTCTTTGTCAAACCCTATTGTGCTACATAAAGGTATATATTTTAACATACCATGTTCTAATTATGCACTTTAGTTTGTAGGACCATTTTTTGCAACTTAAAGACTTGATTTTATTTCTGTCAGATGGTGATGCCTTGAGCTTGCACCATGTAAACCTTTGTTTTAAGGTCATTATTTAACAAAAATGTTTTAACATCTAAATGTTTAATCAACCATCCATTCTATGAAGCTATTGTTACTATTATATGAATGATATGGATCTCACTTTGATACTGTGTCAAGAAAATCATTTCATTAACATGCACAATGAAAAATACAAAAAATGTAATCAACCACATATCAACAAGCTGTAAATATATATATATACATGTTCATATATGTGCATGAATTAGATCATTAACAAAACCAAATGGTGGAACTTGAAGATGATCTATTTACTAATGTACTAATTTTGTTAAATAATCAAACAATAATTGCACAACAATGGTACTACATGAAGTTGGAATTTAATGTTCTTGATTTTTAATCTATTAATCTAAAAATTTTGACATAAAATATGGGGTTAGATGTGATTTTTTAACAATTTGACTTCTTCATTTTAAATTTTGTCCTTGAGTTTTAAATATTTAATGTTCCACTATCAACCTTATATGCATTTTAAAAAGCTTAAAATACTATATAATCGCATCTTTGCATGGAATCAATGGTATAAAATCTTAGGTGTTTCAAGTTTTACATCTCATCTAACCAATCACAATTTTGCATAAACATATCAAAATTTATCTTATTATAATGATTAAAAAATTAGTGTTTAGAGTAGATATTTACATGTCATATGTTGTACACATACTTTAGTTTCACCATTGTAGTGTTGACGTATTTATTTATTTTCAATGCGGGAAATTCAACACCCTTAGTCAAATTTCAATTGAAGGATGCCAAAAGATTTTTGAACTTTGATAATGGGTAGTATGGGCCTACACATTGCATGTTTTTCACACTATCTTTTGAGGTCGTGATTACTCCAAAGCTTGTTGTTCCACATGTACACATGCACACTCCTCTCACACACACAAAGAAAAAAGTAGAGAATGAAAGACAAGGAATGATGGAAAAAATGTGGATGAAAAACAAAAATCAAATCAAAGAAAAAAACCACTACAAAAGTGTAGCCTAAGTTATGTTAGTGGGACTAGGGCCTTTACCCTTCAATGATTTTGTTACCCACCCAAGTAATAGCACAAAATGGTATTTTTATTTTCTTTATTTTTAATCATTATTGTTGATCTTTGAAACATTCCTGGCCCTCGAATCTCACAATTATACAATTTTTGTGGCTTTTCATGTTTCCTTTCTAAAGCCCTAAATCCTTGTTATTTTGTTTCAATTTCTTTGTCATGATAATTACAAAACATTCCTTTGATGAAATTTGTGAAAGTTCATTAGTGAAAAAGGAAATGAAAATTTGAATAACTTTTTCATAGCTTTCAAATACAAGCATACTTAAATTCAACAATTATTCCTACTTTTATTTTGAATCATTTTTGGACAACCCGTAAGGAGAGCTCAAAAGGGGGTTCAGTGAGCTACATTATTCAATGTGCTATTTCCACAACATATGATCCTTCACCACATATTTTTTTAATTGTGAAACATGTATTAGGAAAAAAAGGGTGAAAAAGGTATTATAAAGAAGGGAACATACATGAATTGGCTTATTAAGGTTAAATGACCTTTACTTTAAGTTGATACAATGAGACATGTCATAGTTTATCTGCAACATTACACTATTTGAAATGACCCATAAGTACTTATATCAAATTAATTTCATATTATGTTATGATTGTATTTGTGCATATCAAATGCAATTCCCCGATTGTAGTTGTTTTATGTGCAATTTCTTTGTTGTAATTGTTTCATGTTTTAAATGCAATTCCCTTGTTGTATTTTTTCATCCTATCAAATAGGGGCCATTTTTCCTCTTTGTTGTTCCTTTTGTTCAATTGTTGTGATTTTGTATTATCTTGTATGTGATGGATATGAAGGAAGCTAGGGTCACATTCAAGCCCTTTGAGAAAATTATTTGTAATAATCCATACATTTTATTTATAATAAATGGGAGATTCAAGCCAAAATATGTTTTCATGTTTAAAGAAATTGTTAATCCACACCAACATCTTCACATGAAGGACAACTTGCACCAAGACCGGACTTGGTATAAAATTTGTGTGAATTGCTTTTAGCAATATGAGAAGTAGGAAAATCTTTGAATGTCGGGATTATGCATCCAAAATTTTTGGTTTCATTTCAACTCATGCACCAAAACTTTTTGATACGCCCAAGGTGTTAGTAAAGTGGACACAAGGGTTCTTGAAAACAAGAATTGCATAATTGGAATTATTGTCATGTAATCATGGCTTGGAACAATTTGTGATGAATTTCACCACTAGATTGGGAAATCTTGGCAAATGCATGACATATAAGGTTATTTATTTAGCAATCCTACAATCTTGGTCATGAATATTAATAAAACAAGTGGGTGCTAGTTCTATAAAGTGTTCTGAAAATATTTTCCATTATTATTTTTTGGATGGAAAATTTTAAATAAGAAAAAGTTGAATTGAATGTACAATTATTTTGAGTTGAATTTTTTTAATAATAGAATAAATGCACCATAAATACAAAAAATGAAATATATGTGAATAGTTTTGATGGTATTTTGATATTTTGATAAAATTTTATGCATGCACTAGTTTGTTTGAAATTGCACGTTGGTATTTCAGCACATGATATTTTTATATTGCCAAAATAGTTGCATACAAATCATGACATTGATAACTAACACATGTGTACATCTTTTGATAGTTGTATTAACCCCAATAAAATTACACACAACACATTAAGATGTCAAACATTTGAATAAAGGTTTTATGATTGTCCATAAAATGAAATGCCCTTTTTTGGGGGGCTTAGATCGACCTACCCCTCAATGTGTTAAAAACATTTGTAATAATACCTTATAAATTTTTTAAATGACTATTGGAATATTGTTATGATTGATGTAAGGCACCACGTGTCTAAAATTTTGAATTGCAAATGTAGTTTTCCCCCAATTGATGACTATATAAAATACAAGTTATGTGGATCTCACTAAGGTAATTTCCTTTTCAATTGTGGCTTTCAATTTGCAACCTACCTTTGAGCATTATAGAATACTAAACCATTGAATATTTGAACATATTTGAACTGTTTTAGCAAACCGACACCTTGGTGAGATACATTTTGTTTATAGACTATGAGTCTTGTGATTAACCTACTTATTTCAATGGATCATGATGTTCGTAGTATAGTTTCAAACATGTATGATACCATTTCAATAGCATAATAAATATTGTATAACATATATTTAAAAACTCAAATGTGTCATAAATCTTGAATAGGCATTAACCTCGTTCCAATGGGGGCAAGAACGTATATGAAAAAAAAGCTCAAGAGATATAAAGGTGATTAGAATGAAAAACAAGCAATAAGTGATATGTTACATATCATTTGCATCCAATAGTACATTAATGGTACATTGTTTTGTTTTTTCAAGTTACTTTTGCTATATTAAAACATATTGTTGCTTGCCCAAATTTGAAAGTGGAAGAAAATACTTGGATTATGGATTTCATTTCATAATGGCACAAAACTACTATTCAAACTTGAAAACATGTTAGTATTTTGTACATCATATTCTTGTTCCATATTTTGTGGATGTTGTTGAGGAATTGTCAATGTCAAAGAGTCATATAATGATTTGGTTAATTGATTATTGGTCCTTACACAAAATACAAAAAAGTTTCTCTCATGGATGAAGGATGAATATCCATAGATTTGTGTCATATTTGTGTCGACTAACTACACATGAAGATCGCAACTTGTAAATGCCATTTTGCAAATGCCTCTAAATTGTAACTTTGCAAAGAAAATAATTCTAAAACATGTTGAACTAAAAGGACAAGAGGATTCCAACAAATCTGTTTTCAGTGGGAGGTGCACTTTTTAAGTAGAAAAGAGTTTTGCCATTTTGGACCAATGTTTTTTTTTTTTGCAATTCCCTGATGTCGCCAGAATGGCGAGCATCCCTAGGCAGATTTCCACTTTACTGGCGACTCTTTTCCAGAGAACTCATAAATGTATAGACAGTAGTAAAGGTGAATGTGGCGACACTCTCCCCCCCCCCCCCCCCCCCAAAAAAAACTCAGTTTTCTGTTTAAAAGGGAAATTGTGACAAAATATTGTCTTTTCAGAAAAGTATGTCACCTATTGATGATTTTTTTTTGGCCCAAAACATTTGTCCCAAAAAATAAATACTGATATTAAACACGCACAATAAGATGTTCAAAATCTGTGTATTCATTAATGGCAATTGGGAGGAGCCTCAAATGGGGGGGGGGAGGAAGGGGTCTGGGTAATTTTGCCAAATTTTTGATATCCGAATTTTTAAAAAAAACACTGCTTATAGATGGGCAAGTCTGACCAATGGCCATTATTTGACATATTGTCACTAGGGGAGATTTTGGCACATCATTAAGGACTTTGCATACCATACTTTGCTAGACCTCACTATACACGGCTCACATGCATTGGAAAGCCAGTTCACACCTTCATCTTAGGGTTAGAGATTTTGCCCTTTCGTCCTAAGCTCTACTGAGTAATACCTAGACATGTACAACACCCAACATGTCAAACATATGCCAAACCCAACATGTACAACATATACAACACCCGACTTGTGTGTTACATAAAAAAAAAGACACTCTAATGTAAAACATGTGCAACATATACAACACCCGACTTGTGTTGCATACAAAAAGACACTGTAATGTAAAACATGTACAACATTTAGGTTACAACAAGCAAAAGATGTAAAACATATACAACACCAAGATCTTACACAACATGTGCAACAGGCAACAAGTCTTATATATATGTAAAGAGTCAGGACTCTATTCGAGAGAGACACAAATTTTCAACATGTCGAAGCATCATCGCCCAAACACTGTCTTATTTCACAATTCTTCCACTCAACTCTGCTCTCCATAGCTCTCTTCTCTGCTCTACTCCACAACTTTCTCATACATCTGATCGCTGATTTACCCAACTCTGTGTTCTCCACAGCTCTCTTCCCTGCTCTTCACAACTGTTTCATCATGCTTATTATCTTTGTTGCTTGTGCCAGGAGGAACAACTAGGAGGCCGTTCAGCAGCAACTAGAGGCTTGGAAACAAACAAGTGTTTAGAGTAAAGTAAAGTACTGTCACTGAAGATTGGGGGGGCGACATTTCTGAGTGATTTTCTTCGGCTCTTTTGAATCCAGTCAGGCTTTGAATACGCGCAATTACACCCAGAATTGCATCCCAAGATAACCATTTGAGTCCTTTATCCCAGCAATCAGCGGTGTGGCTATAGAGATGTGAGTTCTACTGAGACAAAACATCTCCCCCTTTTTTTTTGCGCTTGAAGTGGGTTGATTCGTTTGGAGATTGTTGGTCTACAAACCGTAAACTGTGGACTCATCAGGTGTCCTTCATTCATTTCCTTCTAATGTGATTTCATGCTTGTAAACGGTCTGTTCATGGAGAGGGCGAGGAGGTTAGGAAGCAGGTGAGAGCAGGTCAGGGTTGCATATGTTTTGCACATGTTTGGGTTTAAAGTCCTCAAAATTTTGCAGTTTTGGGTGTGGGCATTTAAAAGATGAATGCAGACAAGTTGCACCCTAGTAAGAATCGTTGTTTGCCAGAGGCATTGGAACGGGCATGGAAGCTGCAGAAGTTGCAGACAGGGTCTCCAGGCTCCTCTTGCAGCTCAATCACTGAAATTTGATTTGTAAGGTGCGAATGAAACTTGACATGACATCACACCCATATGGCATGGCATCCTTAGACATGCATGCCGCATATGTATCATGTGTTATGTCTTCTTTGTTATGGAACTGGTTACAGACATGTGTGAATAGGTTGATGTATCCCTGCACCAGCGAATGTAACTTGGCAGGGTCCCCTTCCATCAGGTGCTCAGCAGATTTCCCTCTTCATTGACACCCAGGAAGTATCTTTAAGATTTTGCATAGCGCTTCATGCATCACTCCCTATTATCCTTTGCAAAGTGGAAGAGTCATCCATGCCTGCAATGAGTCAGGGTGTGTGGGAACTGCAATTGGAGTGTACAGTGTATGTGAATGCTGAGATTGAATTCTACAATGGGATAGAAAAATTGGAGGTGTTTCTTGTTGAGTGCTACTGATCCTGATGATGGAGGAATCAGTCAGCTGAAATGATATGGTTGTTGGATCCTTAATTATAGCTGCCCTGTTCCCTCATGGTGTTTCCGTCGTGTTGAAACTTCCTGAATCTGAAGTCAAATTTTTTACCACATGTGAAGTGCTGGAAGTATACCATGTGTTAGTTCCAGATTGCAGCATTGTCAGAAATGGCAACTTTTTAGTTCCTTCAATCCCCAATTTGGAATCCTGCAAATATAAAGTTGACCATGTAATTGGACAAATTTGGAATCATCAAGAGCCAACAATTCATCAATGGATGCCTGAAGCTTAATTAAGGAACATGACAAAGGTCAGTCCATGGGCTAGGGTTGAACAGTGAACTGCTTAGCTGATGTGTTATCCTCTAGAACACTATAATTTTTACCCTCTCAGACCTGTATAACTCTGATGCATATTTAGTGGCAGACAACCTCATGGACATGGCTCCCACATGTGAGGAGTATAGTGGATGCTTGCAGTATCTGCTAGGAATTGTGCAAGTGATGTGTTAATTGTTGAGAATGCCATGTGTTGGGACATTTGAAATACATGCAGGGGTGAAAGACAGTAGACTCCCTCCACAAATTTTGCAAAGGTTTGGGACATTTGTAATATGTGCAGGGGTGAAAGACAGTAGCATTCTCTCCACAAATTTTGTGAAGGGTTGGGACATGTGCAGGGGTGAAAGGCAGTAGAATTCCCTCCACAAATTTTGCAAAGGGAAGGGTGGAGCTGAACCACACTCTTGCTTTCATACAAGACCTGGACTGTGTGCCAGTGTAACAGCAACTGAAGGGGCAGGCCAGGTCTATACATGAACTGGTCATGATATGTGACTTTGAGTCTGCTCTTGTGTGTCTAGTTTCGGATGTATTTCAATGTGGCACTATATAAGAGGCTGCACAGAGAGTGATCAGGGTGTTCATTGAAGTCATTGCTTAGGGTGCCATGATTTCCTAGTAAAGTCCTTAGTTGTTTAGTCACTTATGCTTTGGGCGAAAATTGTCTCTTGTGTTTCCCAACATTTTGAAACCAAAGATGTAATTGATTCTGCTCTAGAAGAATGCAGCTAACTGCAGTTGAGTGACATTGACAGCTACACTAAAAGTGTGAACCCATTCTACAATTGCCATCGGTATTGGTCCCAAGTACTGGATAGTTTCTCCAAAGGGGGCAGTCTACACAAATTTGTTTAGTTTCCCAACATTGTCCTGGACTTCTCTGTCAATCTTCCAATGATAAGGGTGATGAGCAACTTAAGTTATGTTCAATACTAATGGCAATTTTGTGGTAGTTGCAGGTTCTTTGCATTCATATTGCAATCATGAAGAAGAGTACTTTAACGTATGCCAGAAACACATGGACTGATGAATATGGAGATGATGAGTATAATGAGTTGTTGTCAGAGTGCTCACTGCAATGCCAACTACCCAAGGAACTGGGACAGAAGCGTCACCAATGGCGATGCAAATTTTGCACTGAAATTTTCAAATCCAAGCCCAGCCTTAACTACCATCGATATAGGGGGTGCCCTAAAATTGGGCACCGTTTGAAGATGTATCCAATGGTGGGCAAAGGCAAACGAGATGTAGTGAAACATGCTTGCTCTCAAAAGGGTTTCACAATTGCTGCAATTCCAGAGGGCACCGAGTGGGAATTAGCATCCATGCCCCAAATGAATGTAGAGTTACATGGTTCCCTTGTAAGCTTTCCTGCAGGGTCCGAGGGACACAAGCAAGGGGTGTTGGAGGGTCCTATGGGCTTAATACAGGCATGTGCTGCAATTCCAGAGGGCACTGAGTGGGAATTAGCATCCATGCCCCAGATGAATGTTGAGTCACATGGTTCCAATGTAAGCTTTCCTGCAGGGTCCAAGGGACATGAGCAAGGGGTGATGAAGGGTCCTATGGACTTCATACAGGCATGTGCTGCAGAAGATGAGAAGTGGAAATGGTCTCCTCTTTATCTCTTCCTTAGAGATTTTTCCCTTCTTTCCACACATTTGCCCCGTCCCTGGAAGCACACAACTGAAGAATGGGATTCAGTTTTGAAGTTCAGTGAAGAATGGGAAGCCACTGGGCCTCAATACGATAGCTGTGCCTGTGCTATTGTGATGGCCTTAGCGCACACATGGAGAATTCATTTTGGTAGTTATATAGCATGTGTTGATTTGAATAAATTGCCAGATCAATTGGAAAATTTGAGCCAAGAAAAGGAGTTTGGTAATAACTTGTCACGGGTCCAACATGCCCTGAAAAACCAGTTTGGCGTGAAGATTGAAGAGCACCATATACTTGCAAATGATATTGCCTCCTTCAAGGCTATTTCAGAAACTCCTGGGCACCAGGAAGTGATTAAGAGGGTATGCAACTACTTTGTGAGCATTGCACATGTAGCCATGGATGACATAATGAAGCTCCATCCTCAATTCACAAAAGAAATGTGGGTTGCAGGCCACCTTGAATGTGACAGAGAACCATTGATTGATACGTGGAAGCATACTTTGTCAGATGTGTTTTCCAATAAATGTAATGATATGGGTATCCTTCAATTTTGACAGGCTCAAATTTTGGATAGGGATGTAAGTGTACTAGGACAAGTTGATGTACATTTGGATTGCACTCTAGATATTTGAGTTAGAAACTTTAGTGTTGGGAATTTTATTCCTGATTTAGAAGTTGGGGATATTAACTAGTCCATGTGGAAACTTGGATTACTACAGGGAGCTTGATGTTGTCATGTGGCCAGTTTGTCTTTCAACTCTTGCACCTATTATCTTTGATGTCAAAGTAAGATTTGTAGCTCAACCTAGTAAAGACTTTTTTAAAGAAGCACTGTGTAAATACAATGAACTGGTGTCCTTTCTGGGGGAATAACTCCTGATTTATAATAGTCAGGAACTTTTAAATGTAATTGAGGCTGCTTCAAAGTATAATGTTAGGCTTTGTTACAGTACAATCCTTATGGGTTTTCCCAAATGGAACGCTTCTGCAAGCCAATTTAATCTCTCAACTTCTAGTGAGTATGGTGGAATAGTCCATCACCAAACATGTATGTATCATCGAACACTTTTCAATATTTTCCTAATTCCTTAACCAAATTGAGTGATTTTCAATTTTCTTTGAGTGTCAGAAGTAAAGGAGAAATGCAGAAAACACAGGAAAAGGATGAGTGACAGTTTGCTTCAAATTTTTTTGAAAGAATAACTCTAGACCTTTCTCTAGTTTCAGCCTCATGTCTTCCTCATTTTTACTCCGTTTTGAGTGATTAAAAATCTGATAGTGCCTTTCTCTAGTTTCAGCCCCACATCTCCACCATTCCTTTACTGGATTGAGCAATTTTTGTGGCATTGGAAGCACTAGGTGGAGGGCTGGAAATGGTCTTTGAGCTTAAAAGCAGAGAAACAACGTGTGAAGATTCAACGGCATTTGAATTCTTAAATGTTCGCTTACTGGCCTATCTACCTATTGCACACATGATGGGTTAAAATTTGAAATTCCTCTTACTTTGTCAGTCCCTAGATTGTTACAATCCACCACTTGTCACTTTATTGACCATATGTGATCTCCATAATGTGTGCCTCGATGTGTTTCCTTCTTTCCTTTTATATTTGAAAGGAAGTTTCATCTTAGTCCATCTTCATGTTGTCCAACAATTGAAGCCCTACAAGGTAATGAGCTCTATGCTACTTGTGGGTCTATTGTTTATAATCAGGTCTATTTGTTTCAGTAGCAAATAGGAAGGCACATTTTATTATTCAAAAAAATTTCAACTGGGAAGACAACATGATGTTCCAAAATTGTCTTTGGAAGAATACATGGACTTCATTTAAAACATTCAAAATACAATGAAGGTGGACAAGACCACAATGTGAAAATCATGACCTTAACTATCATCATTGTGAATACTTTCTTTTAACTTTCAAGCAATTTTATCAAATTAATGAAACAAGAAAACCCCTCTTAACAAATTAAACCATATCTTCTCTTTATAATATATCCTTGTTTAGAAGACCGCAAGCATCCTAACTTGAAACTTACATCAAGTATGATTAAAACCCCCACAATAGGAACCAACATGACAAACAATTTATGTATGCTTTTACTTCCCTTATGATATAAATGTCAACATTCCTAAACTAGCATTAACATAATACATTCAAACCCAAATGAGTCACTTTTTCTAAAAATGTCAACCCAACTTAGAACCATGAATATTTTATGTTCATGACTTGCCCTTATTGATGCAAATTGTTAAAATTGTGAAACATCTCACATACATAGAGCCTAATAATACCTTTGGCTTGACCCAATGGTAATTCAAAAGGTTAGCTCTACACTAATAGATAATATGGACATCCACATGGTGGGCATATACATTAATAGAAAAAGCATCGTTTGCAATTAAATTATAGTTGCAAGCAAGACTTGCAACTAAAAATCAACATAGTAACAAACGACATGTTGTAAGCGACTGCTAATTGCAAATGACAAATGCAAATTTTTTTTTGTAGAATACAAGTATGGAGATTTTATACATATCCAAGGATGAGTTCTTGCAATTATAGTGCACACCAATATGTTCACATGTGGTAACCTAAGAATGTGTCGTGTGATATCATTTGGATATTTTGAAATATTTTGCAAAATAAATGAGACTTTTTTTCAACCATCTTATTAAAGCAACTAGATTATACCATGTGGTGGCTTAAGATTGTGCCATGTGGCAACTTAAGATTTCCCTATAATCAACTAAGATTAGTTTAAGGTTGGACCACTTATGATAAGCCACATGGCACCTAGGCTAGGCCTAGGTTAGGCCACCTAGTTTAGCTAAATGCGTAAAATACTTGGCCTAATTTTGAGCTAGGCCATTTACAATAGGCCATGTGGCACCTAGCCTAAGCCTAAGCCACCTAACCATAGGTCTAACCTAGGTAGGTAGGTAGGTCTAGAACTAATGTTTGACAACAAAAATTTATTTTATTTTAAGTTTAGCCTTTTGGGTTGAGCCTATGTGATTAACTCCTCCTGTATAGCAATTGAAAAAATTGAATGTGTTTACTACACCAAAACCAACCTACTTATATAGTTTATAAACTTGAAAATGAAAACAAACAATATGGGAGAAAATTTTAGTTCCAGCCTAATTACATAGTTGTAGCCTAATTGTAACTATTCCTTAACACATATTATTACATAGCCTACCTATTAGGTAGTATAAGTTCTTAGTTGGTACATATTTAGATAGCCTCTAATAATTATTTATAATTAAATAACCTAGTGGACATGTAGATATATGTATATAAGTACTTAGTAAATAGGTAGGCATGTAGGTAGATAAATAGTAGATAGGTAGGTAAGTATTTAGTAGGTAGGTATATACATATAAATATGTATGTATTATTAAATAATCTATATGTGTAGCTATTTGGTAGCATACGTACTTATCAACTATAATGTGACTACTTTGGTTGCATGTGCAACTAAACATATATATGATGTTGTAAAAAATACAAAGACATCATGAAAAATCAATTTATTGGAAAGATGAAATAATTCATAGTCACGACTAATTGAAAGGACAACCAAAATCCATTCAAATTTGAAAAATAGTCACATAGGCAACCATTTGTAGTCGTAGGTGACATTTAATTGCTCATAGTTGCACAAGGAATAATTGCAAATGACAGGATTTTTGTTAGTGATAGTATGTGACATGGCATAATGGAATGGCAAATGGTGAGCATGGGAGTTGGGTTCAAATTTGAACTTGGTTCAAGGAAGCTATGTAGTTGCAAGTGGACATAATCCTTTAGCTAAGGTACTTTCGAAATGGATCCATGTTGCCAATCCTTTGCATACACAATGTTTTGCAAATATTATTAGATTGAAAGGAGATTGTTTTTATTAGGTTGTGAAGAATGTCATGGAGAAATGTGGTGGGATTGGTTCCATGTTCAAATAGGGTTGTTGACATGAATGTAAAAAGACTTGCCATGTGTCCATTTTTGTTACAAGACTTGTGGTGATAAATAGAGACATGTGCACTTAAGCAAGTGATCATGAATTGGTGATAGTAAAAATGGCATATATACTTTAGAAGAGGTTTTAAAAAATTCTAAATGGAGAATGTAACCATGTAAATGCAAAACATGATTTCAACTGCAAAAACAAGGATGTGAACAAATATGTTGAAAGTGTCATGTATGACAGCCCATTACCTACCCCAACATAGGACATAAAACTTATATTAGTTTTTTCATTGTAGTTATGAAAATAAGATATTTGATTTACCTTAGTTCATCATTCATGGATGAATTTTTTTTAACATTGTTCACATTTCACCCAATAAATAAAATTCATCCATTATTGTTCACTTATCAATCATCATGAATATTTAAAAGGTGGGAGAAGCCGTTCAAAAAGGTTCCTTGGATGATCAACCATATGAAATTTTTTATGGAAGATACTTGTAATTAGTCACCAAATGCGTACATAAATAGAATTATTGAGTCCCTTGAAACAAAGAAAGATCTAGAAATATTATATATATAATGATGTCAACATGCAAGAAAATGACACAATAAGATAGACAATATTTTTTCTTTTAAAAAAGAGGAAATGTTAAAATATTGAATGAATCCACAAGGTTTTATAAAATAAATTGTACAAAGAGAGAACTACAAATGATCTAGCAAGACCCTCGTGGCCTCAAAATGCAAGCAAAAGAATAAAATTAAACCAACAATTTCTAAATGTAATAAGCTTTTCAAAAACATATGAAATTTTTGTCAAGGGCATTTTAACAAACTATAAATTATCAAACTCCAAATGGAAACAAAAACACATTATAAGTTAATTTTCAATGTATGTAATGAAAGCATTTTGAAAACAAGACAAACATTTTAGAATAAAACTTCAAGCTTAATTAAAAATTTTAAAAATAGGAAAATAATTCTCAAACTCATAATTTTTTTAGCAAAATATAATTTAAAGTAATTAACTACAAAATTGCACCTTAAATAGAAAAGGATCGTAAATATATATATGATCATAAACATGTTGAAAGAGAAAAAAGATGAAAGTTATGACATTTTTGCAAGAAAAATCAACAATGAAATGACAATGCTTGTTTACACAAACCCGAAAAGAAAAAAAGATTAGCTACAATGTACATCCAATCAATTCCCAGATATAAAAACAAAACAAAACACACACAAAACAACAAAAACATAAGAACAAAGAATCCATGGAGCAAATGTTCAAAGATTTTGGATCAAATTGAACATATGGTGCATGTATACATCAAAATGTTGATGAAATGTTGACCATACACATAATGTGATATGCACCATCAATGATTGCACAAAACAATATTGTTCAAATTCCATAAGTATAAATACAAAAAGATTCATGTGCCCTCCTGGAAACAATCACAACAATTGGATCTAATTCATATGATCGTCATATTGAATTTATAAAAATCCAAAAATAATATGGATTGAAGATCAAATTGATGGTCTCCAATAAGTTGTTGAGTCCTAATGTCTATGGGATTGAGATTTTCAACTCTAAAAAAAGACAAAAGTCAACAAGCACTTTCATTAAATTGATAACATGGACTATTGCATGTTAGGTTTTTAATTTGATTGTAAGATTGAATTAATCAAAATAATTTAATCAAATTTGCTAGAATAACACTACCTTTTGTGAAATCATGATCATTGATTCAATTGATTTCATCACTTGTGAACCATCAATTTTAGAACTAAAATTTACATTCTTTCATGATGAGATATTGATCATCCAATCTAAATCATCCAGTCAATGGTGGGAAATGCAAGACTAATGTCATGACTTTAGTTTGGGTTCTTGGGTAACTCCCAAGAATGGCATGTCCTTTGGTAATCAAAAAACCAAGTGCTAGAGTTATGATTTAAAATTAATTAATTATTTGGTAGTTTGTTGCTGAATTTGATCAAGGAGTATGGGATGTAAGAAAATAATTCAAGATGCAACATAGAAAATAAAAGAATGAAAAGTTTCAACAAAAGTGAGAATGCCTTTAAATATGTTCAAGTTAAAAAAATAGAGCCAATAATTAACCATTTTGAAAGACAAAAAAAAACACATTTTGGACAATGATTAGTTTGAAGGGCCACTAGAGGTTTAGCAAGGGTATTGACCATCTTTGACGTTGGAATTGCCCTTGCTGAAATGTTAGTGTTATTTTCAATAGCTTTTCAAAATTGGACAATATTGACTCTAAAAACATGTTTTAAATAGGAACTTTTGGTAGGAGGAACTTTTTCAAATTTCTTATGTGTTTTTAAGCAAGATAATTTCTTAAAGTCTTAAAGTTTTTAAACAAATGTTTTGGTTTTTTCTTTGGATACAAAGAACATTGTGTAGATAACTCATTTCTTGTCACTTTGTTTTATTTTCTTGTTCTTTGATCTTAGTTACTTGAAATTTTTATATATTTAATTATTTTTATATTTGTTAACATGTATCAACGTAGTTATAACCACTATTTTATTTTGTGTATCTAAATTTTTTTGGGTAAAAGAATAAAATCACAAATGGATTTTTTACAATTAATTGTTTATTTTTCATATATTGGTATACATACCTTGAAATTTTGAAATAAATATAATGAATAAAAATACCCAAAAGTAAATTGAAAGCAATTGTAATATCTTTTTTAAGTGGTAAAAGCTATTTAAAGGACTTGTAAACAAAGTTGAAACGATTTGAAAATGACATATTTTTAAAAGTTTCTTAATACAAAGCTTAACATAATATTATGAGGAAAATTTAAAATATTTTTCAAGACTAAAAAAAAATCCAAGACTCCTCCAGATAAACAATTAATAAGCAAAGTAGTAAGAGGATGACTTTAATCTATTATAGTGTGTTTGGACCCTTATACCCTTGCAAAAATGTTAGCAAAATACAAAATTGATAGTTTTGTGCAATTTTGAGAATTTCTCACTCTATTGACCCCATTTTAGAAAATCATTTTTGAAGTTGTATCTTTAATATCCATGAAAAACTTGTAGAACAATGATTTCTTAGTTTGGACTTGAGCAATTAAATAATTTTTGCAGAATTTTTTTGTTGGAGTATTATTCCAATGTAACTTGGTAATTAATTAGAAATATTTTATTGCAAAAATAAATACACAAGTGGTAAATTTATTGAATGGCCTTTTTAGTTAGATGCCACTAGATCTTTCAATTATTTTACTATATTATTTAGGCGTGGCATCCAAAACATTTTTAATTGATTTATTGTGATTTTTTAAATTCCATAACTCATATGTTTGTTTCATTTCATTCCATGTATTGCACATTAGTTGGATCAATTTATTTATTTGGTGGTTACAAATATCAATTGAATGCTTTTCTTTTCATTTACATTGAACTTTGTTGAATTTATGTATTTTTTTCCTACTTTTTCATAGAGGTGCACAAGCATTTGAATGATTGAAAAATATTCCTTAGGCAAAATCTTATGTGCATTATTTGTTTGAAATGTTTGAAAACCATTTCAACTTATGGGATAATCATTTTTGCACAAGATGTTTCTAGATCCTTCAATATATTTTATTATATTTATTGTATAAATTCAATTACTTAATTTATTTTTAAAATATTATCTTTGTTGGGACTGCATAGACAATATAATATTGATTTTATAGATATTTATTTCTAAAAATTGTTAGTTACAATCAAAAAATTCAAAAACCACATATTTAAAATATGGTCATATTAGCACTTCCTAATTGGAAAGCTAATTGATTTGTGTTGTTTGCTGGTGAAGTGAAGAAAATTGTTTGTTTATGTCTTTATGTTAGGAAAGGTCCTCACAAAAAGGCATTCCCATATTTAGGGGCCCACATTGGTTCCAACTTCACAAATTGATAATGCACTTCTCCATAGGCTTTAACTTACATTTTTTTATGTGACATTTAACATGTACACAATAGACATATATAAAAGAGATTAAAAATATTCCCAATCAAAATCATGAACTAGATATATACAATTTCATTAATTTAATCATTGAAATGTTGTACTTTAAAAATGTGCCAATACATGGGTGGTTGGTTGAACACCCAAAAATAAAAATAAAAAGTTTGATAATCTTGAATTATGGAGTTAATGTTCAATATGCATATAATGTTAAATGTGACAAATTTTGAGAATACTATATCCAAAAGGTATTGAACATGATGTATTTCATGTGAATGTTAAACAACATACATATTTGTAGATCTCCATATCCTTGGTTTTTCAACACTCTACATATAAAATTGATATTGCATGATGCATTAGACATTTGAAAGAATGATTTGAATTTGATTGAGCCCATGCAATTGTCAAATCAAGTTCTCCATTATTGAAAAAGAGTTGAAGCTAATGGCCTTGGTTTGTCAAACATCATTTGAATTAAAAATTTAATTGTCAAAGCCAATATGGCAAAAATATTCAAAAAACGTTGTGTGGACAAATTGCAAATTATTGAACATAATTTTGCATCCATGTAAACCATAAACTCTTACTTGTCCTTAGCACTTATAGAAGTGGTGTTACTTTGTAAACCTTGAACCTTATGTATTTCACAATGTGTTCAATTATTGTATTTTATGTGCCATAAAGTCTTTCATTTGATTTGTAATTTCCATTTTTTTAACCCTACTTGCCACTTGGTAGCATTTTGCCAAGTAAATCAACATTATAATAGAAACAACAATGACCTAAAATCTTATGAAATAATTTGACAAAAAGAAACTCTAAAAGGGTGCATTGAGTTGAGTAAACTTCAACCATGAACATGACCTTTATGACATTTCAATGAAATTTTTGAAAAATTGTAGTTTGTCAAGTTCACCATAATCCTAGCCACAAAAATTAGGTTTAGCCATCTCATTGAAGCAATTTTTGAAAGCTCATTAAAATTAGACTTTAGGTTGTCCCCTGTATCAAGTTGCTTGTTATCAAATTGATGCACGTGCCTTTACATCCATTTTCATTTCTCCATTTCACATGATTTTATTGCCATATGGTTTGAGTTTGGACTTTTAGTGTTCATTGCCTTTCATGACTCACATTGACTTTTATTCACCCCCAGATCTCCACTTCACCCAACTTTGTAATGACTAAAAGTGCATGTTAAAAAATCCCAATCTCATGTTACAACAAGGGGCTCCATTAGGTTTAAGGAAATTTTGTGGGGTCCAAAAGGAAAAAATTGAAGACAAAGAAAAATGCCCATGTTTGAATGCTTCAACCTATTTTATTACACAAGAGAAAAGGTGCAATCCAGGTTTCAAGTGCAGTTTGGCATGTTATGGTGTGAAATGCAATGTTGTTGCAAAGGTGTGTGCATGACATTTAAATAACTCTTGATTCCTTTTTTTTGCCTGGAATGTACTTGAAATCCTTCAAATCTTTATATTATATATATATAATTCTTTAAAGTAAAAAAAAAAAAAATTGTTGTCGTAAATATGTGCATTTATAATATAACTTGTGATGCTTTATATGTGTGGTGTTTTGAACTAGTTGTGTTTTGTTTCTTATTATGGATTTTCTTGTGGTTATGCATTCCACATTAAATGATTATTATGTTATTGTGACCCAAATGCCTTTATATTTTTCATGCCTTTTCAATCTTATGATTGGGATATAGATTTTTTGCATTTGATTATTTATATGAGTTGCAAATGCAATCCACATCCTACACTCATACTTTTATTAATGGAACATGTCAAATCTTGCAAATGATATTGTTAGTTATATAATAGTTCTTTGCTATAAATCCTTTGTGTGTTTTTGATGCCACCATGATGTTCTTTCATTTTTTCATTACTTGTTTGTGTCTCTTGTTGTCAAAAGAAACAATGTTTTTCTTGGTTGCATCATTTGATTTGGAATTAGAATAGATATTTTGTTTATAACATATTTATATGTCAATCCTTTTGATGACTAGATTATTTCCAATAAAACAATTTTGTTTTTTCAAAGTCCTTGACGGATGAAAAGACATTAAAGGCGAGTCACTTTTCACTTTTAAAAAAAAGTGATGTCTAAAAAATATTATAAACATTTGTTATAAACACAAGCAAAACACTTAAAAATTTTCTTGACAACATTCTGGAACTCAAAATTAATTTTGATCCAATAGTTAAATGAAGAGGATGGATAAAATTAATGTATGTAGAATATGGAACTTACAATTTTTCAATGACCATAGGGCTTCATATTGCTTGTGCTTCATGTAACATTAACAAACAAAAAAATAGAAAAAAAAAAACCATTTATAAAATCTCCTTCTTTTTTATATGGTAGTGGTTTTCCCCTAAATATATATATTTTTATGCATTTATTCTTAAAAAATGAAAAAAAATTAAACAAAATTTCATTCAAAAACTTTATTTTAAAAAATGATCCTAGATTTAGTTGATGGACATCAATATCATACATATAAATAAAATCACCCAAAAACCCACAACCCTACTTTTGAAGTATATATGCAAATTTTCAAACTTTTTGATGGTTATTATTTTGTCACAAATATATTCCATATGTGCAAGTTTTTCAATTTTTGTTGAATTTTTTAAAAAATTGATTAGATTAAATCTAAAGCTAATCAAATATACCCAAAAAATTAAAAAAAATAAAAATCCAAGATGTGATGTCCACATGTTACCCAAAAAATAAATTTCAAAAAAATTATACTTGCAATTACTATTTTTGGGCGGCTTTGTGTGCTTTCACCTTGACCATGTTATTGTCGATTTCACCATTTTGTTGCTTGCCCATGAAAATTCTTTGACTAACAATATTAGGTATAAATGAGGTTGAATATTGAAGGTGCTAGTTTGCATGTGTGTGAGTGTAGATTTGTGGGTGTGCATTCCAAAATGGAAACCTGACTTAACATGATGTGGCATTTATGTGGTAGTTAAAAATGTAATGGGGATGCCACAAGGAACACATTAGAACACAATGGAATAGATGGTCACAATTCAGGAGTTCATATCAAGAAAATGTCATAACACTTTTGATAGATGTTGGGAAAAGAATTGAAACACATTCAAGTTGATAACAAGTTTGCAAGTTACTAAGAATGTTGAAAGAACATAAAGGTAACATAATGGGGACATTGTGAAGCTGCAGTAGGAACAAAAAATTAATGTTATGGGAACGATTCCCAACAATGAGCCTCTTGGGTGTAAATCCAATAATGTTTTACTACCCATTTTTTCCCTTCATATTTACAACACAAGAGTTTCACAGCCACAAAGTAGATTTCACCAAGTGGGATTGAACTATACTTCTTGTTTAAAAATTCATCATTAGGGCATTTTAGTAGGACTGTCCAATTGTATAAATATTCAATTTGTTGTTGACAAGGTTTTCAGGTTTTTCATTTGTTCAATGTGTGTCATTAAGGCAAATCAACCTTTAGTTCTTCTTGTTAAAAAATGTTTTATTTGTGCATTCTAATAGGATGTATGTTTAGGTTCTCTATGAAACTAATTGTTCTCTCAACAATTTGATGTTACTTTTATTTTGAAGCAATTTGATGTCATTTGCAAATATGGTGAGATGTTTTATTTTGGTACTTGTTCATTGCTGCCATTGATTGATTGAATAATAGAACTTGCATTCAACTTTATCCTCCCTTCATATTCAATTTATCAAGTTTTCTAATAATATCATTTGAACCACACATTAAACTTTTGGATGCTTCAATTATTCTTGTAAATCTATAAATTACTGCTACCATGTGAGCCTGCATGCAATTTCAATCATAAATTCATTCTTATATTGAATGGAAGTTTGAAATCTCAATGTATAAAAGTTTTTTTTAGGTTTTTAAAGGGTGCAAAGTTAATCATCTATAGAAGCCTTGGCCAAGGTCTTTTTAAAGGTTTAATGATCTTAATTTGAAATTTGCATTTGTCTTTTGGGATTATTTTGGACAAATTTCAACTCCATTCTCCCTTGAAAAGAAATCAAACATTTTAGATTCCAATCCTTCCAAAAAAAAATTTCTTTCTACATTTTCATCTTCATGAGTTTTCATTCTCTTTTATTTTGATGTTACCTTCTTCTAACGTTGTTTCCTTTTATAGGTCAAAATAGTGCTTGAACATTGGATGCCTTGAAAATTGGAAACTTCCTTACTATTTGATTTCCTTTTCGGGACAAATTTATGTAATCTCTTCCCATTTTCATTGTTTGGAAATGTAACATTTAAAGTTAAATTTAACATGGGCAAGTTAACTTTCATAGTTTTAAATGCATGAAGAGGTGTGTTATAGGGTTAAAATGTCAGAGATCCTACAATTGACCTATCCTTTTCATGCAAAATTCCAAAATATTTGACACTAAAATAATAAATAAATATGAAAATCCCTTCATTATTCACAAACAAGAACAAAGTTCAACTAGAAGAGAAGAAGTGATATAGATGGAAAGAAAAATGGAGGAGAAAGAGCGAGTCCTACTTAGGCTTTCGTTTAATCATACAAATGTAGATGTCATGAAAATGTAATACTTTATTTCTACCACATTGGACCAAAGGATTGTAGATTAGCTACCCAAGCTGCTAGGGATCCTTCTTTGTCCTTGGGACCATAATGGGGCAAAGATGTAATAGATTGTAAGATTATTTAACACCAAAATTAAAGCCTTTTGGTGTTGATTTCATTCACCTCAAGAATAGAATTGCTCAAATTGGGTTCAACCTTTGTGTTAACTTATTGTGTAAAGTGGGCCTTATTGTTTGATTCATTTCGTGAAAGCCTAAAATACTGCAATAATAGTCATCACAATGATAGTTTCATTGTAGAAAATATTTGTCTATACTAGCTAGTTATCTTGGCCAATCACCAGTCAATTCTTGTAAATGCACAATATGGTACATCTTGTTCATTGACATGTGTGTACACAACTTGATAAAAATCTCACTTCTTGACTTTTCAAGTACCATTCCATGAGGTGAAAGGTAATATGGGCCCTGGGGCTCCATGTATGTGATGAAGATTGCAACAATCTAGCAACTGACAAACCATAAGGAAACTCAAATGATGGGCCCATCACATATGCAAGACAACTAGAGCTTAAGAGGCTAAGCTGGTTTTTTGCAATAAGCATTATATTTGGTAAAATCCACAAAAGACATTAAATACTATAGCCTTAAATTGCACTTCAAACAAGACTCACTTAGAATTTGAACTTGTATATTATGAACTTGGAGCCATTCCCCCCAAAAGGCCACTAGTTATGCAGTGCTGCATAAATCATCCCAATTTTCTTACTCCCTCATAAGTTTTCCAATGCTAATTATCTACACACAACTGCAAAAAGTCAAAAAGAAAAAACAGTATGTCTTCTACAAGGTTGGGCTACAAATCTTAGTCTTACATCAAAGCCAATAATTATGCAGGAGTTAAAGACAAACTAGCCATGCAGGAATATCAAGCTCCCTGTAGTCCTACAGAAATAATCCAAAGTTTCAGCATGGACTTGATAATATTATGAATTCCTATGTCAGGCATCAAATTGCCAACACAAAAGATCATAACACAAATACCAATCTAGAGGTGCAATCAAAATATGTATCAACTTAGTACCTTGTGTTCTTGTACACTTCTGGTAATGTCCATTGCTTAACCCCGTCATATGTTAAATCCATAAAGGGCAACGAGTGTGCCATTCTACCACTATTCTATTAAAAATGTCTATCCATTTTTCAATCAACATTTCTTGTTCACTTTTAAGGTGGCCTCCAATCCACATATCTTTCAATTGTTGAGAATCAAACTCTGCCATTTCCTCCATGACACAACGGGCCATGCCAACAAAGTGGCTGCATATCCTCTTAATCACTTCCTTGTGCCCAGGACTTTCTGAAGTAGCTTTGAAGGAGGCAACATCATTTGCAAGTATCTCCTGCTCTTGTCTCCTCCTTTCAACAGACCAGAAATTCCAGCTGCTCATCATGAGATGTTGGATCCGAGATAGGTTATTACCAAACTCCTTTTCTTGGCTTGCATTTTCTAATTGCTCTTCCAGTTTACTCAAATGCACAGATTCTATCAGTCCACGAAAATGAAAATTCCACGTGGACCTAATAGCCATCACAATAGGAAGGGGTTGCCAATGGTATTCAATTCTAGTGGCTTGGTTTGTTACAATGAACTCCTCAACAAAATCCCACTCTTCAGCTGTGTGCTTCCAAGGACGAGGCAATTCTGTGGACAGGAGGGAAAAATCTCTTAGTAGGAAATAAAGAGGAGACCATGTCCATTTCTCATCTTCTACAGCACACTCTTGTATGAAATCTGTATGACCCCCCATCTCCACTTGCTTGTGTTCCTTGGACCCCACAGGAAGGTTCACAAGGGAACCATATGTCTCTACAGTCATCTGGGGTATGCACCCTAGTTGCCACTTGGTGCCCTCTTGAATTGCAGCATCTGTGAAACCCTTGTGAAAGCAAGCACGTTTCACCACATCTCGTTTGCCTTTGCCCACCATTGGATACATCTTCAAACGGTGCCCAAGTTTAGGGCACCCTCTATATCGATGGTAGTTAAGGCTAGGCTTGCATTTAAAAACCTCAGTGCAAAATTTGCATTGCCATTGACAACGCTTCTGGCCTTGTTCCTTGGGTAGTTGGCATTGCAATGAGCACTCTGACAACAACTCATTATACTCATCGTCTCCATATTCGTCAGTCCATGTGTTCTTGGCATATGTCAAGGTACTCTTCTTCATGACTGCAGTATGAATTGCAAAGACACTGCAATTGCCACAAAATTGATATTAGTATTGGACATCAAATTCTATTGTTCATCATCCTTATTGTCTGAAAATTGACATTGAAGGCTGGGACAATCTTGGGAAACTAAACAAATTCTTGTAGACTGCTCTATTAGGAAAAAATATCTGGAGCTTGGGACAGATATCTATGGCACTTGGAGAATGGATCACACTCATACTGTAACTGTCAATATCGCTCAGCTATAGTAAGCTGCATTATTCTAGAGCAGAATCCACTATAGATTGGTTAGAATTCCAAAATGTTTGGAAACAAAAGAAATATTTTAGGCCGACAAGCATAAGTAACAACTAACATTATGAGGCATTGCTGATGTATGGAAATCATGGCACTCCAAACAACCACTTCAATGAACATCCTGATCACCCTCTGAGCAGCCTCTTGTGTGGTGCTACAATAGAAAAACATGAGACCCTACACACAGAAGATCAGACTCACGTTCACATTTCATGATCTGTTCATGAATACACCTGGCCCCTTTAGTTGCTGCTACACTGGCACACAGTCCAAATACGCCTATGACAGCAACAGGGTTCAGCTCCAACCTTCCCTTTGCATTTGTTGAGGGAATCGCAATAGCTTTCACCCCTGCACATATTTCAAATGTCCCAAACACACAGTATTCTCAGCAATTACCACATCAATTGCACACTTCATAGCAAACACTGCAATCATCCACTATGCTCCATGAACATGGGAGCCATGCCAATGAGGTAGTTTGCCATTGAACAGGCATCACAATTATGCGTGTCTGAGAGGTTAAAAGTAAGAGAGGTCAAGAGCATTACATATTAGTCTGCAAGCAGTTCATTGTTCAATAGTAGCCCAAATACCCATGTTCTGAGGTATATGTTCCATTACTTTACTTGCTTCAGGCTTTTTGTTGATAAACTGCTGGCTCTTGACTATTACCAATATGTCCAGATGACTGATCCTGGGCATCAATAGTACTTGACCACAAGGTCCTCTAATTTTTCTTTCCCATTGCAGAATTCAATCTTGTCATTCACATACACTGTACACCCAATAGGACTGCCCACATCATAAACATGCACTTCAGGTGTGGATGATTCTTCTTTCTTTCAGAAGATGATAGGGAGTGGTATATGGAATGCTACCAAAAATCTTAGTGGTATTTTCTGGGTGTCATTGATGAGGGAAACCTGCTGTGCACTTAATGAAAGGGGACCCTGCCAAATTACATTCACTGGTGCAATGACAACTAAGAGCTAGTCCATACATCAACCTATTCAGTTCAGCCCAACAAACATTGTCTCACATGGTCTGTAATCAGTTCCATAACAAAGAAGACTTTTAACATCCAACCCATATGCAGCATACATTATAGGAGTATCTAGTGAGAGTGCCATACGTGCATCAAGTTATGTCAAGTTTCTCAAACACCTTACAAAATGCACATCAGTGATTTGGGCCCAAGAGAAGCCCAGAGACCGTGTGTGCAGCTTCTAGGGCTTCTATGCCTGCTCCAATGCCTCTGCCAAGCAATGAATGCTTCTATGCCTGGGCTGATGCAGCTCATTCACATTCGCCTTTTACATCCCCACACCCAAATCTGCACATTTTGAGGACTTTAGTCTTGAACATGAGCAAACATATACAACCCTCACCTGCTCTGACGTATTGTGCAAAAATGGAATCAACTTATACCACTTGAAATTCATTACTCACAACTGAGACCTCTATAGCTTGATCCTTAGATATGTACCATCTGAAACATAAGTAGTTGATGGAATTAGGCAAGCAATGGGCTTCTGCTCAGCACGATGTAAGGATCACCATTAACAAGATGGAACCAATTAAACATGTCAAGCTAAAAAACTGATGCTCCACAAGAGTGGATCAAATAGACCTGACCTAAACCTACCTGAAGATGGCATACACTAAGGATTCAGAGATGTTTCAAGTGTGCTAGAATCTAGGAAGTAGACCAACATCAAGATCTACTGAGGTTGAACCCATTTGTGCATTGTATTCCGCACTGCCTGCGGCACAATTCCAATTTTCGCTTTCTTCTACGGCTCAAAACTCACCCAACTACTTCCTCGTGCTGAACTCTTCAAGCTCCGACAAAACTTGCAAATCTGAACTAGGTCTAACCTCCTCACCGTCTATAGGAAGAATTTCTCCTCTACAAGAGCTAAACCGTGTCAATTTCAAGGAATGCGATGAAGGAATTCCTGATGAATCCGCAGTTTAGGGTTTGTCACACACCGATCAATTTCCAAACGCAAGAACCCACTTCAAAGTCTAAACAAAAAGATGTTTACCCTCAGTAAAGCTCAAATCTCATGGAACAAAGCTAGTATTGATCACAGATTTCATGGAGTGTTAGCAAGTACCTAAGGAAGTGAGAAGTGAACTTGGCAAGTCAAGTAAAGCATTTGAATTCAGAAGTTGCCGATGCCAAACTGGAAGTCAGTGATGAGAAGCATAAGAAAGCAATGGAGGGCAGAGAAGAGAGGGAGAGAGAGGAGTATTGTGAGGACCATAGATCGGTTGAGAAGTTGTGAAATAGGTAACACAATTTGGGTGTTCATTGTAACATGTTGTAAATAGTTTGTCTATGGTGTCTTGCATTTGTTGCATAATACCTTTAGGTGTTACGTATGTTTCCATGTTTGCTTGTTTTACATGTTCTACATCTATGACTTTTGTAAAGGGTTTGGCTTTTATTCAGGGGTGTTTTACATGTTGTACATCTTGGTGTTGTAATGTTGCACATCGTGACTTTTGTATGTAAACATAAGGTTAGGACAAGTTGTGTGTTGTACATGTTGGGTGTTGGACATCTTGACATCATGTGTGTTTTGTAAATGTTTCACATGTATTCACATATTATTTATAGATGTTGGAACTGTTAATTGGCTCCTAAGTGGATGTCAACTTGTGCTGTTTTTAGTAAAGGGAAATATTGATTGATTGAGCATCTCCATTCCCGCACTATGGGGTCAAGTGTTGGCTATTTCAAGCCTACTCACATATGGTTAAGACTAAACGGTAAGATATCAATTCCATTAGGATATCAGTTATCCAAATGTTTATATAGGTAACCTTCTTGCTTCATGTTGGTTTGTGGAGTGCCAGGGTTTCTTTTAAGGATTTCACGATGTAGCCAAAGTGACGATAATCCAGAAAATAATTTAGCCAAATTTGACTACATATTAGACATGAAGGTAGAAAAAAAAAGGAATCTTTCTATATTCTTGGCTACTTTTTGGGAAGTTATGATAAGACTCTGATGATTTGGAACTTTAAGAATTCAAAATGTGGCGAATTTGAGCCATTTTTCTCATGAAAAATCGTTTGTAGAGGTTGAATCATATATTTTTCAGGTCGAAATTTGGCCAAATTTCACCAGTAAAAGAAACACTGCATATTCATTAGGTTTCAATTTGGTTTGGGGACCCACATGCCCATTGAGAGTGAGGCAACAGCCACCAACGCACAATCCATTGGATCCTCCTATGGGCTTAACTGATCCTCCTATTGTAGATAGAACCTTAACTGAGTTGATGTTGGGTTAAGGGTCTTGGTGACATATATTGTACAGGCTAGTCCTGTACAGAAGCAGCAAGATATTAGGTGGTTACTGGGAGAGTAGATGCAAGAAGATGGTCAGTAGTCATTACATACTACCTAGAGAAGGGTTGTGAGTAGGTAGGTAGTGGAAACTGAAACTGAGTTAACCATGCATGTGGATGTTGCACTGGTCTTGAGTTGAAGCCCATGGTTCAATGGCCTTCCTTGGATAGGTCCCTACGAGGTTTATCTGCTCACTTGACTTTTGAGTAATTTTTGTGTTAGACATGAAATTGTGGTGCATGTAGGACATAGTTTTTGCTAACTATGTTACTGTTGAAAATTACTAGGTATCATCACTTCTGAAAATTTACCTTGTAGAACTGTGTCAAGCTGGAAATAGTCAAAAAGGAAGTGAGTTTATTTGAGTACCAACCATTGTTTATCTTTTTAACTCATGCAGTCAAGGGCCAAGAGTGCCACAGACAGGCCTGGTGATCGGACACGGTGATGGGCTTTCATCCTAGGTCAACAGTAGCTAGTTATCCTGGCCATTACCACCCATTATCTGTCACCAGACACTCTGATATAACTTATTCACACACATGCGCATCAGCCCTTTTTTTTACTGGTTGTATATAGCCAGAAAGCTATATTGGAAACTGAAAGGGCTAAAATCAAGCTTTTTTTTTGAGATTTTCAATAGCCAGATTCTCACCAAAATTTATGAAAAATCACTAGATTTCTATGCTGGTTCAAGTAGGTAGCCAAGAAAAAAGGACATTCACAAATTTTGCTTTCGTATTTAGCTTGTAGCCAAATTTGGTTAAAATTTCCTGTACATCATGGCCACTCTGGCTACATCACAAATTGTAGTTCCCACCTCTTGACTTTTGAATTACCATTGGATCAGGTTAAAGGTATTCCATTATGTGACATGGCTGGCAATCACGCCATGATCCCATGAGTAGCAGGTGAATGCAGTATTTTATTCTTTTTCAATTTTCTCAAAGTGGCAATCAGCCACAAAGAGGATTTAGCCAAATCTGGCTACAAGGCAAATATAGAAGTAAAAAATTTAGGAATGTTGGGGAACCACTAGAACCTATTAGGCAAATATGGTGATTTCAAAACAAGAAAGCTAGAAATTTGCTCAAATCCTCCTAAAATCTTTGCTTTCCTCAAACTATGGCGGTTGTTTTGGAAATTTTGCAGAAGTTCCCTTAACCACTTTGCTTGCGATTTTTTGTATTTAGCAAAATGACTAAATCTTGCCACAAAAAAATCACTAGGTGAAAGAATGTAAAATTCTCAAATTACTAATTTGGGAGTAATATTGTCATAGTGAGCGTCTCAATGGGTCTTGAGTGGCTCATGGGGGGTTTCAAGTATTTTCTGTCAATGCAAAGCTCCAAAATGTTGGCATTTATACACAGGAAGGTACCACTTTGTATATTTTTTGGAACACTTAAGACAAAGGAGTGCTTTTTGATATGCTATGAAATGATGAATTATTTCATCAAAATTGAAAATAATATTAAAATATATCCTTATAATGACTTTGAAGCACCTTAATCACATTGAAGTAAATCATAAAATTTATTTCTTAATAAATAAGTTTCACCTGTTTTTTTAAACAACATTTGGGAAAAAAATGGAAGTGACTTCCCCAAGCATTTGTATTAGAATTTAGGAGGGAAATAGAAGTCAGACATCAGTTGCTTGTTCTGTTGGTTCCTATTGCAGGGACTTTAATGACAATCAATACATATTTAGGATTAGGATGTTTGTGACCCTACAAGCAAGAAAATGTTGTGAAGAGAAAATATGGTTGGATTTGTTCTAAGGGGATCTGATCAAGTTGTTTCAAAGTTCTGGGAATAATGTATTCCTCATAATGATTGTTGAAGTTCATGATTTTCACATTCTACTTTACTGTTTTCATGGGACATTTGAAATGAAGTCCATGTGCTCTTCCAAACATGCCTGCTGAGGACTATGTTGTTTTTTCACAATTCGTCAATTTCCAAATGAATAGACCATGTCCTCCTGTTGCTAGTGAAAGAGATAAACCCCATCTAAAGAGTAGGAGACCCACAAGCAACACACTCCCTTGATTGCCTCAAAACCTTTTAGATGCAATTGTTGGACAACACAAAAATGGAGAAAGTTGGAAATTAACACAAACTGAAACAAGGAAAAACATCAAGAGACAGAGTACAGAGATTACACATCATTGACAAAGAAGTAAATGAAATAATATAACAATCGAGCAACCAAAAAACAGAGGAAAGTAAAATGGCTGGGCCATCACATGTGCAATGCACACTGGAAGTTGAGATACTAAGCTGGCTTGCAAATCCATTTGGTAAATTCCATCAAAGATTGTAAGTGTCATGTATTCATTTCTTCTAATTTTAATTCAACACTTCTTGTTCGTTTTGGGGGCAGCCTCCAATGCACATATCTTTCAAGTATTCAGGAACACCATTCATCACCATGGCAACACAGGTAGCTGTAACAAAGTGATTGCATACCCGCTTCATCACTTCTTGGTGCCCAGGAGTTTCTGAAGGAGCTTTGAAGGAGGCAATATCCTTTGCAAGTATCCGCTCCTCTCAACTTTTCCTGACAGATGGTTCGGACATTTCCTCTCAAACCAGGTCCCTCCACAAGTCCAACCGCGTGTCATCCAACTGGATCCTGATGAGATCTTGGACTAGTGATAGGTTACTGCCAAACACCTTTTCTTGGCTCACATGTTCCAATTGCTGTGACAATCTATTCAAATCCACATCTGTTATTTTTTCAGAAAAATGTAATTTCCATGTGTACTGTGAGGCTACCACAATACTATTGCATTGATCTTCTTGAGTGACAGAGAATTTGGCTTGAATGAACCTCTGAATCAAATGCCATTCTTCAGCTGTGTGCTTCCAGGTACAAGGCACATATGCAGGAACACCAGAAAAATCTCTGAGCAGGAGATAGACAGGAGACCATTTCCACTCCTCATCTTCTACAGCACACTCTTGTATGAAGTCCCTACGACCCTCCATCTCCACTTGCTTCTGGTTCTTGGACCCTGCAGGAGTGACATCTGTATTAGTTGGTTTGGTCCCTTCTTTCAACACCCTTGTGGGTATCCATATGCTCTGTTGCACTATCGGATTCCTTGGTATGTGGACTTCCTCTGATCCTCGGAGGACTGCCATACATGAGGATTGATGATTGTTCAGTTTCTTCTGATATGTGTCTGCATGCCCATGGTGCAATCCAATCCCTAGATGATTTCACTAATTGCCATGGCCCTACATTCTCAAAAGTTGGGCCAAACAATTTAGTCCAATTGCCCTCCTCAAGCCATGTCCGCATTGCAGTGGCATTATCATACACAAACCAATCTTCTGTGAATTGCACCTGCTATCCAACATTGTATCAAGCCTCATGAGGAACAAAAAGAAAATTCAACAATTAAACTCAACCATAACCCTTCACTTGAAACCAAACACATAAGCATACAATTATGTGAAGGTTGCGCATAATGTATTGCTCACCACTTCAAACTCCTCCATTTCTGTGGCCACAAACCTCTGTTGAATGTACATGTCAAAGTATTTTAACAAAAACCAACCACACTCCCAAGATCCTGTTTGTGTTGGCACATTTGACTGCATCCATTTATCATTGAATCATCTGCTTCATTTCCATTATACTGGACCTGAATAATTTCCCAACATTTTGCAAACAAAATTCTCATTTGCAGAAATATTATTGTGAGGGTCATAATCTGGCTTGGGGTTCATGTGGTAGTACATCCCTCTCTTTAGTATCATGAGACTCCAATGTTGGGAGTCATTGATAGGAAGAATGAGTGTGTTACATCGGGTATGTCTCTTTACCAACCTTCTTTCCACAAAGGCCTTTGAGGTGGCCTTAGAAGGTCCATGTTCCGAGATATGTATATTGAGGAGTTGCCAAATGAATGAATTGGCAATGACACACTCTTCAAAAGCAATTTGAGGGCCATGTGTTTGGTAGTAAGCAAAAAACTAATGCATCAATTCATCATTGACCATGCCATGCTCAATTGTCAAAGGAGTCAAAGCATCCCCAAAGCATTCTCAAGAGGAGTACCTTGGAAGAAGACAACTTACGTGTTGAAACTGTTATGCCGATCATTCCTTGACATGCCCATCACCACACAAATCAATGCCAAATGAAAGATTGAGCATAAATTTGCAACTATTAGCAAAGAGCTGCAGATCACAATCAGACTAGCATTGGTGATTAGGTAGGTACTCATAATAATTCCCACATCTTCATCTCCAATCTGCCAATCATACATATAGCTCATGCTCAGCATTTATTCCCTAGAATTCAAGCATGCAAGTGAAGGAGTTGAAAACAATCCATATTGGTAGGTCAAGCAGTACCCTTCATGTTCGGCATATTTTTGGGGTATGGGTGTCTTCTCCACCCCCATTTGCATATGGTCAACAACATTCTGCCATTCAGGTGTATATGGATTCCTGTTAGACACACACCCTATTTGCTGCATTGCACCCTTTGAGGGTCTTGGACTGGATGCAATTGATTCCTGCATGATCGTGTTTTCAAGGAAATTGTTGAATAGGACATTTGTTTTGGAGGTCTTTTCAAACATTTGTCAGTTTCATTTTTTATGCTTTGAAATTTCAAATTTAGGTTTCATGTTTAGAGTTTATGAAACCCTTCTGATAGACCGCATATGCCACTGCATCTCATTGGTCTTGTGCACCACTGGATACATCTTCAAAATGCCAACCACAGGGCACCCTGTGACGCAGTGGAAGTTAAGCCTAAGTATGCATTTGAGGACCTTGCAGCAAAATTGGCATTGGCATTCATGCCACTTCTGGCCCTCTTTCTCGGGTAGTTGGCATTCCTCATAGCACTCCAACAAATACCTGTCATATTCAACATCTCCACATGACATGGTTCATGCCCTGCTGACATACTTGACGGTGTTCTCCTTCATGATGGCAACTGAACATCAATGACATTGCGATTGCCACAATATTGGCATTAAAATTGAACATCATCTTAAGTTGTTCATTACTTTGTGTGTCTGAGAACTCACACAAGTCTAGGAAAATTTTGTGAGCAAAACAGATTTTGAAGTTTGTGTAGGATACATCTTAGGCATGCACCCATTACTTGTGGCACCAGTAGAATAGATTAAACTTTCGGTGTAACTACCATATGTCAATGAGATTGCATATGAAACTTGACAAAAGCATTTTGAGGCAACCACTGTGTCACCTCCAGCAAACCCAAAATGAACATGATAAGAATCAGTGTAGCCATGACCTTATGAGTGTCCTCAAAAAGTAGCAGACCATCACTTCATCATGAATGGCAGTGTCTACCCGCCACTCTTCTCCCACTGACTTCATCAGCTCCCTAGGGTGGGTGTAGGTGCATACATTATAATCTGTTCTGAATTTCGAAAAACATACTCAAAATCTGTGTCCAGAGTTTCTGTTGTATTTCTGGAATCAACAGGAGAAACCAGTCATGATGTCAGCTAGCATTCAAGAGACATACATAAACAAAAATATCCCTAGTATTCTCAGTCATGTTGCAACAAGTTTGTGAGTGTAAACTTCATGTCACTTTAACATGCAATCTTCCAGTGCAGAACCCTTTATAGATTGGTTATACCGCATTCCAGACTAACAGATTTCTACCCCTAAGCTGTGACAACACATTGGGCTTTGGAAACGTGTATGGAAGTCAAGACACTCCAAGCAATCACTTCAATGAGCATTCCATCTCTCTCCAAGCAGCCTCTTATATGATGTCACATCAGAAATAGGTATTGATACACACCTAGGATTTCAATCACATTTGCAAATCATGACCTGTGTATGAACACACAGCACACCTGCCCCTATAAGTGCTGTTATATCACACACAGTCCAAATCCCCTCGAAAAGTGATGAGGCTTAGCTCCATCTCATCTCTATGCATGGTTTGAGGACGAAATGCTACCACCTTCTGCCCCTGCGCCCAACATTTCAAAAGTGCCAAAAAGGTTACATTCTCAACAGTCACATAAATTTTTTCATATCCTGTTGAAGACCCTACAAGCATCCTCTATGCCTCCCACATTCACAAGGCATGTCCATAAGGTAAGTTGATACTTATCTGGCATATTGATCGTACAGGTCCTAATGGTTGAAAACAACGGTGGTCAAAAGGTTTGTATAACAGCATGGCAATTCTCAGCATTCAACCTCTCCAGAAATAGGTGTCCACACTCTGAGCTATCATATTTCACTAATTTACACAGATTAGTACCAAATCCTGGCAAATTCTTTTTAAAAATTTGTTGCCCCACTTTGATCATTTGGGCAATTTTATTTATTTATTTATTTATTTTGTGTTCTATTACAAAATGTGAGTGCAATTCACTAGTCTCTATTCAGTAGATAAGTGAATTCAGTATTTTTTCACTGGTCTTGGTTCATTACAATTAGTGAATTCATTCAAAATCCAGTGAAATCATTTGACGTGCATGGACACCGTTCTCATAGTAATTAAACTCCAAGATTTGACTAGTGACTTGCCATTATCTTTACAATTCACACTTTGTCCACTTACATTATCATTTATTTGGGGCATGATGAAGTGATTTCAGCCACTTATCTCAGTCAAGAGGTTTTGACTTTATTGTGAACAGAAGTCCAAAGTGGGAGTCATGATCCTTCACTCACTTGTGTCAATTAGAGTATTTTAGAGTCTCTCCAGGATGAGGGCATTATCAAAGTAAGGCAGAGACAACTAACTATAAACTTCCAATGTTCAAGGATTTAAAAAGAATTTGATAGAATCTCCAATCCAATTTTCAACCCCCAACTTTTCACATTTCAAGACTCATGAATCTCAATTCTTAAAAGAAAAGAAATTCCTTGGCAAGTCCAATTTCAAACCAAATTTGGTCCTACCGATATCTACAGCCCAAAACTGAATGATCTTCTATATCACCTACATACATGCATAATGCCACCCTCTACTCCCACCCAACCCTCAAATGTGTTATTCAAAAAATTGTATACCGAATTTTTTTTCTTTCAAACTAACAAGATGCCGAGCCCTAGTCTGAAAAAGTAATAAAATAAAATAAATAAAAATAAAAATTTTGAGAAGATGAAAAACTGAAACTTGTATAAGTTGAGTTTCAGGACCAATACCAGTTCTAGGTCTGGTTCTAGCTAAAGGCCAATTCCCACTTCCAATTCCAACTTTGAGGCCAATTTCAATTTTGATTTCAATTTTTAAATTTTAAAATAAAATCTAAAACTGATGGTCTAAGTAACTAGTAACCAGCCTAGAACAAAACAATACTACTAAAAACCCTCGTGAGAACCTTTCAAGTTTCAAGCTACTTCTTAAACAAATAACTAACAATTATCACTTCCTATCAAAACCATCAAGCTGAAACAATTTTGTAGTTCTCTAGCAGCAAGAGAGAATTGATGAATTGAAAATCGCCTAGGGAAATGCCTGCTCTAACCTTAAAGTTTGGGTATGTCAAATTGTTAACTCTTAGGTTCAATTCTAAAATCTGAAGGTCTAGCATAGGTAGGGTGTGCGGGTTTAACATGGTTAAGGGCTAGGGTCTAAGTTAGGTAGAGCATAGGTCTAGGTTAATTAAGGTTAAGGTTCCAAATTAAGATTAAGGTTTCTTGCAATTGCTAATCAACATCAAATGTGTGTCTTGTGGAGAGCACTAATGCCTAGCTTGAATAAAATGCAAAAACCTCATGCTTGAACTTCACATCATTTTTTTGTTTTAATTTTCACTTTGTTAAAGTTGAATGTTTTTGTTTGTTTTGTTTGTTTAGCTTTCTCACTTGTTGGTCAATGTTTTCTCACATTGCTTGGTGTTTTCTTGCTCTTTGTTTGGTGCATTCTCTCATGTTATTCAATGTTCTTTTATTCCTTGTTTGATTTCTCTCATTCCCTACTTGACAATCATTGTTCCCACAATTTTAACAAATAAGATAAATTAGGTGACCACATCAAAAAACACCTTTTGTAAATATAACAACCGATTTTCATTGGAGTGAGAATTGGCCCCTTGATAATTGACCCTCGTAAAAAATATTCAAAATTTTGATACTTGATAGGGTATCAAAAGGTAGTAAGGTTCATGTTTTTGCACTTGATGGTCTATTATTTATCACTTGAACAAGTACTATATCTAGTTTAATCAGTTTTTAAACTTTTTATGACTTGGTCAAATTCCTAATATATTAGTCTATTGTTGACCAAGTCATTGATTTTTTCAACAATGAGTTTGTATTTATAAAAGGGGAAATTCTTACTTCATCCACTCCCAACAAGCAAAATAGTAAATAACTTTTTCAAGTACCTATTCCATAAGCTAAGTAAAATTTTATGTTAATTAGGCGACTTGGCAAATGACATTAAATTTTTTTAAAAGTTTTGACTTATAAAAAAATTTAACTTCAATGACTAGTTTGTGAAAACCAACTTTGAAAATCAATTAATATTAAATTTGTGAAAACCAACACTTTGAGAACTAGCTAGAACTTTTTTTCTTCAATTTTTAAAACCTTCATTGATTCTCTTAAAGTTGAAAATTTTAAAAATAGAATTGGGCTGATTTTTTTTTTAATTTGATAATTAAAATTGGTTGTTTTCAAAAGAAAAATGAGAAACATCAACATCAACCTAAACCATAAACATAAACCCCAAAACCCAATTTTTTTTTAAAGTTGAAATTTTAAAAATAGAATTGGGGTGATTCTTAAAAGTTTTTTTGATAACTAGAATTGGTAGTTTGCAAAAGAAAATTGAGAAACACCCAACATCAACCTAAACCATAAACATAAACCCCAAAACCCAAAATTCTTTTAAAGTTGAAATTTTAAAAAATAGAATTGGGGTGATTCCTAAAAGCTTTTTTGATAACTAAAATTGGTAGTTTGCAAAAACAAAAGAGAAACACCCAACATTTACCTAAACCATAAACATAAACCCCAAAACCCAAAAAGATTTACAATTAAACCTAAACCTTCAAATTTCACCCTAAAAATCCAACCCTAATCCTAAAACCCTAAAATTCGAACCCTAAAACCTCAAAACTATAATCCTACCAAATTGCATTAAATTTTTTTGATACAACATAGACTTAAGTTGGGTTAATCTTGTAATTTATTTATTTTCATTATTCATCCCCTTTTGGGAATCCCATGTTGAGATTTTAAGTTTTGATCATGAGTTTTTGATACTTTGTAGATAACATCAAAGTGGGCATGAAAAGATAGATAGAAAATCAATAAGGTGTGGAAAGGGGGTTGGATTGAACATGACTTTAAAAGTAAATTTAATAGTTCAAATAACATTATAATTAATTATCTTTCATGTCATGCAAGCCAAGATACCACAAGCATACTTTGTATTGATTAGTTGTGAAGACCCCCAAAGTTTAATTTGTTTTCTATTATGATGGGCATCGCACAAAAAATTTGATCAAGCTTGGGATAATACTAAAATAAATAATGGTAATCTCCTTGTTTTGGGTTGTTTATATATGTTATAAAATCAGAACTCAAGACAAAGAATATGGGATACATTGAAGTGTTCTCAAGGCATGTTGGGGAACAAATTGGGAATATGGGGAACATGTTTCGAAATTAGTGGGAATTTAATGGGAATAATAGAAATCTAACAACCCCCACCCTCCCCAAAAGAAAAAGAACTAGGCCCCTTGGGTGCATGTTGGTCCATCTCATTGGTTGCAAATAATTTCTATGCCTATTTTTCTTCCTTCCAATTTTTGGCGTAGGCTAATGGCAAGGGCACAAATTGTGGGACATAATCAAAACAATGATAGCTTTCACCCTAATAAAGGTCGATTCACACTTAAGTGTAATAACATGGTTAACTTGGAATTATGATACTATTGTTCACATATGGTGTTGTTGATGAGTAAATAGGTGACATGTCTTGCTTATGTGGCATGTTAACATAATGTTTAACAATAAGTGATAGAAAAATGTTAAGAACAAGGAAAAATGAGAAAATCTTGTTAAATTCCTAGATTGGGACCTTTATTAACAGTGCTAAACTAAAATTTTATAAACTAATGTGATAACATATAACAACTTGACCTTCCATTGTGAAACTTGTTGCATTATTATGAAGTTATGTCCTCCATCACCAAGAAACTCCACAACCTTCAATCCAAGAAACTTCACAATGACATGGCTTCTAACTCTAGTGCAAGTTGGTAGGTAGGAGCTGTAAATTCTTATGCAAGCACACAAATAATTTCACACTTTAGTGCAACTTTGAATGTAGGCAATTTGGTAGAATTGCAAGTAGGTTCATAAACATGAACAAATGCAAGCTTGCATTCAAGCAAGCAAGTTGTTGTTCAAAGAAATGGTTGAGGTGGCAAAAGCGCAAGGTGTACAAGTGGAAAAGCTCTGATTCCTCGACAACATCACAATAATTGAGAACACAATGAAATTTTGACACTCATTGCTTGCAAACATGTAAAACACATAGCATGGGAGGAGCTCATCAATCCAAAATCACAAATGATGCCTATAGGTTGTTATGCAATGTTGGGACAATTTGCCAAAGAATTACAAAAAAAAATTAAAATCAAAATTAGAAGAAGGGAAACAATGTGTAAAGACAAGTGGAATGCACTCAAAGTATTAAAACTATAAAATTTTTGCTAATTATACAAAGGTGTTGGGAATTATTCTTTAAGAAAAAAAAAATAAATTTACTTTGTCAATTGAATTGAGAATTATAATTCATTGAATCATTTCAAGGTGAGAAGGTTGTGTTGATGCTCCTTTACACACAAGTGATGTGAATGTTGAAGAAAACAAAGTTCTTAAATAATACCACTTGCAAAGGAGACAAAAGGTGAAGATGATTTGTAATCATAAGATAGTGTCCTAAAATCACAAGATTTAATTCTAAACATTCGCAATGTAAAAACTATAGGTTGCCACTTGATAATTCACTTTATTTTTCAACAAATTTAAGGGATGATTTCCTAGATCAAAAAAATGTTCCATAATGATTACACAAATGCATGAAGTGATACCATTTTATAAGAAGTAGCTCACAAGAACTCATGAAGGATCAAAACATTTTATCAAAACAAATTCAACCCTTCTTGCTTTCATTTGAATTACTTTGACATTTGATTTTATTTCCACTTGATTTCCAGTTGAAATGCATTATAAACATAACATGCATTCACAATTTTCAAAACAATGTCACAAAGTTGCAACAACTCAAAACAAAATGCATTTATGATTTTGCATTTATCTATGATTTCTCAAGTATTGTTCCATTGCAATGCATTGGTTGACATTAGAAATTTCATTACATTATAATGCAAATTCAACATCAAGTTCATTCATGACACTTCATACCCCTTGATCAAAGTTTCTCTTCTCCACACCTTTTTTTGTTTTTTGGCACATTTTTTACTTTTAATTTGAACATCAATTCATCAAGGTTTTCATCTTTGCCATTCAAAATCATGTTGTGTAGCATGCGGCAACAAATGACCACATCCAAAAGGAATAGGACATTTAGGTTTGACTTGATAAAATATTCCCTAAACATTTTTTTGAGAATACTGAAATTATTTTCTATTATAATTCTTGCATGAAACAAGCCTATTGTAAATGCCTTTAGCATAAAATGTCACATTTCAATTTGTTTGTATGGTATTATCAACCATGGTAGCAACAAGTATCCCTTATCCTCAATTACATAAAGCTTGATGCCCTCGTGCAAATTTCATTTGTGGAACAAATATCCCAATGTAGCCTTTCAATAAATTAAACATAATCACAACACTCTTGCATTAGTTGTATATCCTAATGCATTGAAATGCCAAAAAATCATTTCATATGATCAACAATTACTTGCAACTACACAAATATGCCTTGGATTTGAAGAAATAATAACCACCTTCAAAAGGGACCTAAATATGAATTCATACAATGTTAATTGAACTTGGAAACTTGGCAAGTTTGATAGTTTCTTGAACCCTTCCATCATTGATAACATACTATTTTTTTCACCCCATCAAACCTAGTTTTTGAAAAAATCATTCATCACATGTAAAAGTTTGCACAACACCAAATGAACTATGGACTTTCCACTTACAAAAAACTTGTTACATTGTAAGTATTTAGATGCATGTGCAAGCTTGTATAATGGAGATACCACCTTCATGTTCATTAGAACAACACACAAATATCTTATATCCTTATTTATTTTGTGTTTCAAATTTTGTGTTAATTGCCTCATTAGAATCTTTCCAATTGAGAAATGTTCAATCCATTTGTTATCATCACATTGCATCATAAGAAACTAAGAAAACTAAGTTGTCAACTTGGCCTTCATTAAATCACCTAGATTTTGATTTAGAAGAAACTATGACACAAGATAGTTTACAATTGTGAAAAACCAATGAATTCATCTTCTCAAACACAAGTTGATCATTTTTTGTGTCATCATCCAATGAAAAAGACTCCAGCTCACTTGTAGATTTCATATGCACATGACCAAGGTTCGACAAATCTTATGTTGGATTATGTAATTTAAAGTAATTGAGCAAAAATAATCACTATAGAAAATCATAATTTTTTAAAAATTTTAACTTGACTAAAATGTTCACATCAATTAAAGGGGATGTTCACCTTGACTAGAAGCCTAAGACATGAAAGACACATGGTTTTTTTATTAGTAATTTTGATTAAGGCAAACTTTTTGACCAAGTGCTGATTTGAGCATCTAGTCAAATGGGACCCCCCCAAAAAGGCAATCAAAATGGCAAGGGCCCAATCAAATTGGCCTTGTTGAATTATTATGGTATGTTATTAATTCATGTATGGTCACATGGTGATTACTTAGCCACATGTGTTTATCATGAAAGCATTTGGTTTTTGCTATACTACATGTTGTCACATGATATGCTACTTACCTACTTTACACTATGTACTTTAGCTAAGGACATACCTACCTAATCTATTTACTTACCCTACCTACCATACTTAAATACCTAACCTGACAACCTATCTACCTACCTAAGCCTTCCTTACACTACCTAAATACCTACCCTAACAATCTACCTACTTACAACCTACTACCCATGACCTACCTACCCTACCTATCTACCTTCTTGTGTTCAATCACACAATGAATGAAGTTTGAATAAGAAAAATCATAATTCAACATGTTTGAATTTGTCATTGATTTATATTTTTCAAACCTTTTTTTTGGGAACTTTTATATCAATTTTATTGAAGAGACCTTTGAATAAATCTTAACATTATGCTTTTATTTGCTTCATTTGATTAAGATTTGAAATTAAAAAAGGTGCATCAATTTTAAGATTTCCTAATGGTTTCATAGTTAAGAACACAAGAAAAAGTAGGACATCTTTTTTAAACCAAAGGTTGTGTAGCTTGATCACAAATAGACGTTTCCATGAATCAAGGCAAAACATCAAGAGTCTCATTATGGAGATCAAACATGGTTAACAAAGAAGTAAATTGAATAGTATAACAATCTAGCGACCACAAAACTAAATGGAAATCAAAAATGGCTGGGCAGTCACATGCAGAATGCACACTGGAAGTTGAGATACTAAGCTCACTTTCAACCAGAACTCCATCTGGTAAAATCCATCAAAGATCATAGTATATTGAAGCCTAAAATTACACTTCATAGTAGCCTCAATCAGAATTTGAAATTCCTGAATATTTTGAACCTGGAGTCACTCCCCCAAAAGGAGATCAGTTCATAATACTTAAACAGTGCTTCACATATAATCTCAATTTTCTTAGTCCCCTAGAAGTTTTCCACTGCTAATTACCTACACATCTTTACTAGGTTGGTCTAATAATCTTACTCTTACACCAAAGCCAATACTTATGCAAGTGTTAAAGACAGATTGTGTATAAAAGAACATCAAGCTCCTCGTACAGACATAATCCAAGTCTCATCCTGGACTAGTCAAATTACCAACTTCCATGTCAAGCATAAAGTTCCCAACACAAAAGATCTTAACACAAAGACCAATCCAGAGATGCAATCAAACATACATCAACTAGACACCTTATGTTCTTGTACTCTTAACCACCCTATCAATAATTTACGCCCTAGTGGCTTAGAGATATCATGAAGTTGTTATAGAGAGTAATGTAAGAGGCATACACATATTTCTTCCATTTTTTAATCAACATTTCTTCATTTTTAGGGTGGCCTCCAATCCTAGTCTAACAAGCTTAGACTAAGACGCTCAACAAGCTTTATTTGCATAGCAAGTCTAACAAGCTTAAGTTGTGATCAATGCATTCAATCTGTCAGACACATTTGTGACTGTATTCAAGGATGCTTTCTGAATCTACGCGTGCGTCTAGTGGCAAAGAGCTAGCAGTGTGCTTCCCTCTAGGACGCGGTTTTCTTGTAGGGAGGGGTAAGGCCCTAGAATGAAGGCGTTACCACAGTAATCTCTGGTTTAGAGTTTCAATTTTAACTTCTAGAATTTTCTAAACTCTTTCAATTTTTCTTTAAAAATTTCTAAGATTCAAGGATTTTATTTTTTTTGATAGAATCTCCTGTCCTGTTCTGAACCACATTTCAAAACTCTTGGTTTTCAGTTCTTTTTTTTTTTCAAATAATTTTTATAAAAAAAAACTCCTTGGTGGGTCTAGTTCCAAACCAAATCTGGTATGTATAGCCCACAGCTAAATGACCACCTATATCAGCTACATGCATGATGTCACCCCCAACCCTCACCCAACACCCAAATTTACTATTTAAAAAAATTGTATACCTGAAACTTTTCCTTCTTTGAAACTAACATGTCTAACCCTGGTCCAAAGAAATAATTAATTATTTTTTGAGAAAATGGAAAACAAAAACTTGTATAACTTGAGTTTTAGGGCCAATTCCAATTTTGGGTATGGTTCTAGCTGAGGGCCAATTCCCAATCCCAATTCCGACTCCAATTTTGAATTTTTTTTCAAAATTTAAAACTGATGATTTATGTAACTAGTAACCAACCTTGAATTGAACATTAGTAAAAACCTTCTTTGAGAACTTTTCAAGTTTTAAAGCTAATTTTTAGCCACAAAATGAGTAGCTTTCTAATGAGAAAGAAGAGATGGTTTAAAAATTGTTTTGTTAACGAGTTTGATGTGCTTGTGCTTTTACTCTTCTTGAAGTTGTTGTTGTGTTTGATGAAGCTCCCATTTCTCCTTTCAATGTTGTTGTGCTAATGCTCAATGGAGCTCTCACTCTTCTCAATGATGCTTTTCTTTTTCCTTTTTGTGTTATTGTTGTCATTTTTCTTAATGTTCTTCTTCTTGACATCATTGCTACTTTTTCAATGCAACTCCTCTTTCTTCTCGATGTTGTTGTTTTTCTCAATGCAATTCCTCCTTTTTGGCGTGATTGTTCTTGCTCCTCCTTGACATTATTCCTTCTCCTCTTTGACATCACTATTGCTTTTCTATAGTGCTCCTGCTCTTACTTCTCGTTGACATTGTTCCTACTCCTCTCAACATTGTTCTTCCTCTTGTTCCTCCTCAATGTTATTCATGTTCTTTCTTTAACATTGCTCCTCCTCCTATTCCTCCTCAACAACGTTCCTCCTCTTGTTCTTTCTTGACACAACTTTTGTTCCTTTTCAACATTGTTCCTTCCCCTCCTCGACGTCACCCCTACTCGTCTTCGACACCACTTCTACTACTTCCCGACACCATTCTTGTTCCTCCTATTACAAGTACCTCTCTACTCCCCCTCAATGTTGTTGTGTTTCTTTTCAATGTTGCTACCATGCCTCTTGTTTTAGATTGGTACTTCCCCTTTTCATGTTTTTGCAAGGGTGGGAAAAGCAAGCTTTCCAAATTCAACTTGCCCTCTTCAAGTTAGATTTGAAGGCGAATTTGTTTTCTTTTTTTCAAATGTTTGTTTCTTGATGATTTTGTTCCTTGTTTTGATTGTTTATGTTTTTTTTGGATTATGTTGATTAAAAAAAATTGTTTGTTGTGTGGAGAAATTATTTAGACATTATACATTTAATTTGACACATTGCATTTCACTTACACATTTGATTTGTGTATTTTTTCAAAACATTGCATTTATTTATTTTCTTTTAATTTCTTATAAATGTTTATGTTGATTTTCATAACATAGATAAACAAATTTTTTTGTTTTGGCAGAAATTATACCTATTTTTAATTTCTCCTTCAAGGTAGGTAATATTATGAAACTAAATCTAGACTAGGTCTGATTTTTGGAACTAGAAGAGGAACTTGATTTATTTTCTTAATGAAATGGACCTATAACCATACTTGGAACCAATTGCCTAGTTCATTTTAGGTTTGGAACCAAAAATGTTTTTGAAAAAAACAAATAAAGTGGAGGGTTCATTGAATGGGGGGTAAATTGGGAGTTAGTCACTAGTTTTGGGTTGGGTCAATAAGAACTAGATTAGATTGGGTCTAATGTTCAGAATTAAAATTGATTTTTTTTTTGTTTTCCTTTTAAAAATTAGGCCCAGATTTGGATTTCCAATACTTTTTGGGTGTGGAACTAGAACTCATAAAATTTTAATTTATTTTTAAAATTGAAACTCTAGGTTCTTCATAGAAGGAAAGAATTGTCAAACGTTGGGAAGGACTAAGAATGGGCCATCTAGTAATGAAAGCCTAATTTGAGGCAGGAACCGACCACATCACCCAAATGACCAAAACAATCCCCTTCAAGGTCCTTACCAATGTTGTGCTTGTAAGTGTCAATAATTGTATATACAATGTGTAAATCCAATGTAAGTCTAAATCATTAACACTTACATGTCAAAAAAAATTTAACTTACACTTATCCTGTTGTAGTGTATATATATTTTTAAACAATTACATAGTGTAAATATTTGTCACATACACTTACACGGCTCATGTAAATTTTTTGGGATGTGTAAATGTAAATAATAAAATTATTTGTAAAGTCACCCTGTCTTTGCACCTCCTTTCACCCAAACCTTTTTTTCATTTCAAAGGTACCCATAAAATAAGGAAATTTATTGGATCTGGGAATGAAATGTTGAAAATTAGCATTTAATGCACAAGGTTCAAGACTAATTATAGCAATTTTACAAGTAGGAACAATAATGGAGGTGTTGAGAAAAATGAGAGACAAGGTGAAATTGAGTTCACCACAAAAACTAACGTCCCCCCACATTTGAATGTTGATTTTTAAATTTTTTTTAATCTTTTAAAGTAAAACTTACATTTTTTATATTGTTATGTATTTACATTGTTTTATCGAACTATGTAAAACTATATAAATAAAATTGTTGTTACACTTACATTTACATTGTTTTACACAACATCAAAACATTTACACGATTTTACACTTACACGTTTTGTATTCTACATTTGCACTTACACAAACGTAAATAAATTTTATACACTTACATTTGCATGGAGTGTAAATAAATTTCAATATAGGATTTACACTTACATGGAATGTAAGTCGCAAACCATTTACAAGCACAACATTGGTCCTTACCAATGTTGGCCGAATATATGAACAAATTCAAACATGAATCCGATGAATAGCTAGATATGTATGTAACCATATCTAGAATCTATCTTTTTTTCAATATCTAGCTAAAGCCATTCAAATAGTGATTAATGATTGGTAACTATGTATATTTGCATGCTAGGCATTGCTATTGGTATCCATATTCGCATGCTAATGTTATTAGGGGCCTAAATATGGATAGTAAGGTTATGCGTATGCATATCCATTAGTTAGAGTCTAAAGATTTAGATTTGGAGCTCATGTTAAGGTTTAGAGTTTTAGTTTCTATTTGTGTTTTTTTCCAAGCAACATTAAAGTTCAAGCGTGTTTTGTCCTTGTCACAAACTTTCTCATCAACAAAGTCTCAATGCATTTGTAACTTTCAATCGTGTTTGGGGATGTTTGAAAATTTGAATATGTGTAGCTTGAATTATGTTTTTTAAGAAAATAAAATTATATGCATTTTTTTTTCCTCAATTCTATGTTTTTGTTGTCATTCTTCATATCATAATTATATTTGTGCACCCTTCATATTGTGTTTATGTGTTTATGCATTATTCATACCATATTTATGGGTTTTTCAAACGTTTATTCTACAACTTTTAACAATTTTGATATTTTACCTTTTGACAATTTCAATCTTTCAATTGCAATTTTTATTGATCTTAATTTTCTAGTTCTCAACAATCCTCAATTTTTATTATGCATGATAAAATTTCAGATGTTGACATTGTGCATATGCAAGGCATTAAAACTCATTTTTTTGTTATTGGAATAGATTTTGCTATTGCAACAAATTTTATTGAGGTTGAAGTTATGCAACTTGCAATTATTCAAGTTTAAGCTCAAGTTTGGAAGTCACATAGTTGAAGTTTGATTTGTTAAGGTTATTTTTTGTTAATGATAACATACCTATGGACATTGGAAACTTGCAAATGTTGCAATGTATAATTTGTAGAACAAAATAAGTAATTGTTAATGATTTGTGCCAACAACCTACATTACCAAAAGGTCTTATCAAATATAACAAACTCAATGGGATCACTCCTACAAAGACCCACATTGAATATGCACAACACCAACAACTAAAGGGTGTTCGTTGGTAGGACACCATGTGTAGGGTCTTCATTGGAAGGACACCATGTGTAAGATCGTTGTACCAATTAGTGTCTAGAGTACTATTAAGTTGCCGCTGGAAATACACAAAATCACCAACATCAAATTGTCTCACCTTAGGTTTATAATTGTCACCTCAACAACATGGGATGTAATTCAAATGAAAAAATTTGCAATTTACAAAATTAGTCACAAATTAATCAAAAAATTATTTCACAATAATTGAAGCTATTAAAAATTAATATTTTAAATCTTTAATGCACATGGTATTTTTTTATTGAAAAATTTTAATATTGAAGATTTACACATACCCTATATTAATTATAAATTCATTTTCAAAATATACATAACCATATCTTTTAACTAATTAACTTATTTTTACCTAACAACCAATATATTGCACCTTATAATTTTATTCATGTATATTCTAATTTTTATAATAGTGTCCCTTCCCCCAAGCCAAAAACATATAAAAGCTTACATATGTCACATTATTATCAATTACAATAAAATTAAATATGTATGGAATTCCATGAATGTAGATTTTAAGATCCTTGACCAATCCTACTTGTTTAATAGTTGTTTGATATAACAATCTAAGTTTGTAAAGAGTTGGTTTGGGAATTAGTAATAAAATTTCCATTGGTTTTTTAATAATGATGTTTATTCTAAAACCTCCATTTATCAAAACATCATTTACAATATTATTTCCAACTTCTACATTTACGGCTATACAACCTAGATTTTAAAGTTCAACTTAAATAGTTCAATAAACTTCATAAAAGAGTTTGGAAAGAACATACTTCTTGAGATTTGGTGCCAAATGGAAAATTTATTTTGAAATCGAGATGTATTTGTTTTCCTTAGGTTGTTTTCCAATTTCTTGTAAAACAGTTGCATTTTTCCCCTTATTAGCTTCAACATTCCTCCTTTCAATAGATAATGTTTAAATAAATGTCATATTATTCAAACCATTTTCCTTTAATTACTAAATGTTTTAGTTGAATTGGAGGGTCATGTTTTTACTTGTTTTATATGATAACCTAAAAAAAAATTTGTGATTTCTCTTTAATAGCCCAATTGGTAACTTCAATGGATTTGAATGGCTCATTTTAAAGTATTTTGATTCTAATAATAATTGCTAAAACCATATTCACCAAAACGTTTTCCTTCTTTTCACTTTTTGATGTCAAATAAAAAGGCTATACCAAGTTTGGTTATCACCATAAAAAATGTTAGTTTTGCTAAAGGTAATGATAAGCCATGAAGCTTTTTAGCACCCTTGTTGAACCTTTTATGACTCCTCAACAGGTCACTGTTTTGATTTCTAATTAAAATATCACTTCAAAAATATTTCAATTTAGTGATCTAATCACCACCAAACTTGGAAAAGTTCAAAATTTCAAAGTTCTACCTTTAACTTTAGTGTTGGAAAATTCTCACTTTAAAAAAAAATGGCTAGGTCCAATTCTTTTTTAAAAATCAGAATTGATATACTACCTCCAAAATAATAATTTTAAGTTTCAAATACTCAACCAAGGTATTCAAATTTTCATTTTTTAGTAATCAATTCTTAATCTTTTGAAGTGGTTGAATGTCTAGAACCAATTCTCAAAGTTAACTTTTTGAAATAATTGTTTTTAAACTAATGCATCTTTTAATTCAAGTACATAAAAATTATAATGGACTTGAAAATAAAATTCCATTGATCAAAAGAAATAACAATATAATTACATTGCTCAAATACAAACAAATTTTTTGTGATCAACACAATGTTGCAATTGACCAAATACTAAGATTTAACTGAATTTAGTTTTCACAATTTGATCAAAATCAAAAGTGACAAAACTTGATTGAGAACTTATTGGAGAAATTGGTTTCTAAATGTTATGTGAACCAATCCACAACACAAGGATGAATAGTTACAACATTATATTTATGAAACATAGCTTATTGAAACATAATTACAATATATGTGAACAATGTGTTAATGTTTTTGGGTGAAGCCACATTGCATGTCCTTCCCCCTTGTCACCCCCCCCCCCCCCTTCTTAAATTGTAATCACATGTATAATATTTTTGCAATTATATTTTTCGCAATGTAAAAACATCGCCTCTTGGATTATTTTCAGTTTTTAAAAGTATATTTGATTAGCCAAGTAGATTTAAACTAGTTAATTCCTTCAAGAAATCCAACAAACATTGAAGAATTTGAATGTATGACTATAATGGTCACAAAATAATTCATGTCATAGAATTTGGCAATTTGCATATATATATATTTCAAAACTAAAGTTGTACAATGTTGATATTATCTAATCTTCATCTAATTGTTGGATCATGATTAAATTTGATTCATAATGAACTTTGAATTTCATAATGTTGTCATGCACATTTTTAAAGTTTTATGCTTGTGATTAAGATTGTTAAAAAAAGCCATCAAATTTTAACTTATTATGTACTATGATACTTGTTATGCATCACATTTTTGGGACAAAAGTGATTTACATGTAGTGCGCTTTCACCTTAAATTTGCTTAAATTTCTATTCAACATTGTTGTGGTATAACAATTTAATAGAATTAATGTTTATGCTTCAAGAATTTTTCAAAGGTAAAATATATAAATGCATCAACTAACAACTACATCAAACACCAATTGGTCTTGCCAAATGGTCATGGTTTTTGCACATGATGGATGTCAAAAAGATGAAGATTCTTTGAATGCTATAACACTTTGGGTTCCATGGAAAATACTTGAAAAAAATGTGGAGATAGATACAAAAAGGATATTTGTAATAATTAATTGCACCTAATTTGCAAATCCTACACCCCAATCTAGAAGCATGGAAGTTAGGATTAACATCAATAAGTTCTAAGTTAAAGCATTAAAAATGACATTTAGTGCAAAAACATGCTTGCAACCAACATGGTGAGTCTCTTTCCATATCCCATACTCATGAATGAAAAAAACAAGGTTAACACCAACTTAATCATTGTTATGTAAAATGAAGATCAATGTTGGGCAATGCTTACATTTTAAAAAGAATTTTTGGGCCCAATTCTTACAAGGGTTTGACAAACCAACTCCATTTTTGAAATTTTTTTTCAAAATTTTAGTTTTTTACCATTTTTTAAATTACCCAAAAATGGAACAAATAGTTTTCAAATAAAAAAATTATCAATGCTAATGAGATTTGACCCAATATCCTTTTTAGAGAGACATGAACCCAAACCGTTGGGCCACAAAATTTTACAACGAAAATTATTTTGGAACTTTTTTATTGAAAGTTTACACATGCCATTGAATTTAAAGCTAAAGGCATTGGCTTGTGTAAATTTCAACATTCTTTGGATTCAAGTGAAAATGAAACCTAGTGGTTAAGGCTTATGTCAACATTCAAAAGGTTTTAAGTTCAAATTTGGATTGAGTAACCTACCTATTAATGACTCTATTATAGTCTCTATTAGGTTTGAAAATTAAGCTTGAATTACCCTTTTATTTGCCTTGGTATTAGGGTTGGGTCCAATTGATACCCTAACCAATCTTCAAGCAAGTTAGTTTTCACTTGTTAGAAAACTATTAGTTTTCAATATGAGAAACAAATTGAAAATTAATTAGGTATACAACTCTCTTCATGATACCCACTTAGCAATTGAAATTGGTGCAGATGTGAATGCTTGTAATTTTTGGTTGTTATATTTACAATAGGTGTTTTTTTATGTGTTCACCTACTTGCTAAAATTGTGCAAAAAAACTATGAATGCCAAGCAAGGAATGAAATAACATCAAACAAGGAGAAAAAAACATTGAATAACATGAGAGAATGCAACAAGCAAGGAGCAAAAGAACTCAAACAATGTGTGAGAATATAATATTTGATGAATGAAAAAGCTAAGAAAAAAAACAAATAAATTAATTCACAAAGGATAGTATTAACAAAACGATTAAATATATATGATGTGAAGTCCAAGCCAATGTCGGGTGATTTTTAAATTTTCTTGAGAACCGTTGGGTCTAGGTATTAGAATGGATTCAAAAACCTAGTTTGGTTTTTTTTTTTTTTTTTCCATTTTCATTTTCATTTTTTAAAGACCCAAGCATGGTTTTAAAAATTTGTAAAAAATAATTTCACTCAATTTTCCAATGCCAATTCTCACACGTCTTATACCAATTGGTTTTTAAAGGTGGTTTTCACATACCAATTATTATAAGATCTATCATTTCAAATGTTAACTTTCATTTTTAAACATAAAAAATTACACAAATTGTTTTTAAAAAATATATTTCAACATTTTATATGTCCATCCTATTCAAATGAATCTTCAAATTCTTCTAAATCCTTTCCAAAATCTAAAAATGTTTAAATTAACTTCACTAAATTGGAAGGTAACCATAACCAATTCTAAAATCACTTGGTGAATTTGTGCTCACAAAAACCAAAAAATAATAATTGTCTAATGGTAAATGACATCTCCTTCGGTTTATAAGTATGCCCATGAAAGAAAAAAGTCTTTCAGTTTTAATTTGTGAACTTACAATGTTTAAGATTTAATTGGCCAAAAAACCAATTGTAGGAAACATAGTTTCATGTTTCCCTCACCATTGAAAAAAGCACATAATGTCTTTGGGATCCATTTCGTAATGTCCAAAAATCAATAATTCTTTGGTGACAATTTTTTTTGTTGGTTCACTTGTGGATGCAATTTGTTGAAAAATATCCAAATTATATTCTTCATAAATTATTTGATCTACACATCCAACATATTTTGTCATTGGATGCAAATGACAATAACACTTCAAAATCAAATGATATAAGGTTTTTTTATCATATTCATTCACAATATATATTTCCACTTTTTTTTTTGGCCAACAAAAGAAGATACAAGACAAAGGCTTTAAGGTGTAACATAAAAACATGTTGTGAGCTTTCCTTTCTTCATATTTTCTTTGAAAAGAAAGGAAATAATCGAAAACACCACAAACTTCCCTTCTGATATTGGAAGTAAATAAAAACAACACAAAAGTAATCTTATAATCATCACCAATCAAATTGACTAGGGCAAATGGGTTTCTAATTTCTTCCTTGAGTTTTAAGCATGTAGTCATGGCATACTATAATGCATTAGAGATCAACCAATGGCCACTAGATTGGTTCAAAACATAAACAATCACAACATGAAACCTCAATTATTTTAGAAACATGTTAAGTAAGAATAAAAAACATTTTCCCACTTATTATGATTGTATTTTACCTATTATAACAAAGGATTATGATATCTTTGAATTACAAAGCTTCTTAAAACATAATGATTTTCTCAGCAAATCTATAATCAAAATTTCAAATGCAATGTTAAAATGTTTAATTAAAAAAATTATTATGGAAAAAATTTGCAATAAACTAAATAATCACCTTGTCTTTTTTTAAGTATGTAATTTTTTTGGGGGAAGATTAGAATTTGAACAAACCTTGTTCCATTCTTGTTGCCTTTCTTAGATTTTTTACGCCAACTTATACATTTCTACAAATTTGACTATGTAGACTTGATTGAAACAAACTTGATATTTTTGCAAACTTTTCCCTAGTATTAGCACATTGACATGCTTTTAGAAAAGGGATGGCCAAAAAAAAAACCTTGAAAACTTTCATCCAAACCAAGGATTTCACATTTCATAACAAATTTCGAAGCAATTATCATAGTATTTAAACTTGAACCTTCATTATTAATATATGTAATGATTTAGTTTATTGACCCATGTTAATCAAGCAATTTTGTTAGATTATTGGCCAATGTTTGTCTAGTAGTTTTTGTTACTTCAAACAAACCAATAGTTACTTGTTTTGATTGTCAATCAAATCCCAAAAAGTTAACAACAATAGCAAATATATCATGCGCCCCCTTGAACGTCCATAAGTCAAAGTACACTCTCATAGAAATACAATGTGTTAATTTTTACAAAACACATACTTATTTTGTTTTATCTACCAAATTCAACAATATTTCCTAAGAAAACTACTTTCTAAAAAGGAAGACATAAATTGTTTCTATCATGGCCTCTATAAATTTCTCTTTGAACATGTAAATCCTACCAAAAAAATTTCAATATTAATTCCATAATTTTTTCAACTTTGTTATTTTTTGTTTGCACATTTCCACTTTCTACTCTTTCGACATATTCTTCACTTTTCATTTCATTTCATTTCAATTAGTTTCATTTTCATCTTCAATCAAAAACTAAATTTTCATTTGATTCAACCCCAACATAATATTACCTACCTTGAAAGAAAAATTAGAAATAAATACATTTTTTCCAAAACAAAGAATCCAATTATCTATGTTATGAAAATCAACATAAACATTTACATGAAATTAAAAGATTTAAAAAAAATGCAATGTTCTGAAAAAATACACAATGCAAATGTGCAAATGTAATGCAATGTGTAAAATTAAATGTATAATGTCTAAATAATTTCTTCACACAACAAACAAAAATTGTTAATCAACATTATCCAAAAAAACCATAGACAATCAAACAAGGAACAAAGTCATCAACAAATAACATTTGAAAAAATAAAATAAAAAATTCACCTTCAAATTTGGTTTGAAGAAGGCAAGTCAAATTTGGAAAGCTTGCTCTTCTCACACTTGTAAAAACATGAAAAGGGGAAATACCAATTAAAAACAAAAGGAATAGTAACAACATTGAGAGAAAAAACAACATTGAGGTGGAGTAGACAGGTACTTGCAATAGGAGGAACAAGAATGGTGTTGAGGAGCAGGAATGGCATCGAGGAGGAAAAGGAGAAATGTTGTAGAGAAGTAGGAGGAGGAGTGATGTCGAAGAACAAAAGTAGGAATGGTGTCAAGGAAAAACATGAATATCATTGAAGAGGAACAAGAAAAAACATAATGTCGAGGAGGAGTAGAAACAATTTCAATGAACAACAGGAGGAGGAATGCCACAAAAAGGCAATAATGATGTCGAAGAGGAGAAAGAATAATGTCGAGAGAGGATTAGTAATGATGTCAAGGAGGAGCAAGAACAACCACACCAAAAAGGAGAAGCTACATTGAGAAAAACAACAACATTGAAAGGAAAGAGGAGTTGCATTGAAAAACGAACAATGATGCCAAGAAAAAGGAGGAGGAGCATTAAAAGAAGTGACAACAACAACACCAAAAAGAAAAGAAAAACATCACTGAGAGGAGTGGGAGCTCCATTGAGTATTAACACAACAACATTGAAAGGAGAAATGGGAGCTTCATGAAACACAACACCAACAACTTCGAGAAGAGAAAAAGCACAAGCACATCAAACTCATTAACAAAACAATTTGTAAACCATCTCTTCTTTCTCATTAGAAAATTACTCATTTTGTGGCTAAAAATTAGTTTTAAAACTTAAAAAGTTCTCAAAAAAAGTTTTTACTAATGTTGTCCAATTCTAGGTTGGTTACTAATCACATAAATCAGTAGTTTTAATTTTTTTTCTTAAAATTTAAAATTGTAATTGGGAATTGGCCTTCAGCTAGAACCAGACCCAAAACTCAAATTGGCCCTAAAACTCAAGTTATACAAGTTTTTGTTTTTCATTGTCTCAAAAATTAATTAATTATTTCTTTGGACCAGGGTTAGACAGTTGTTAGTTTCAATGAAGAAAAAGAATTCAGGTGTACAAATTTTTAATAATAAATTTGGGGGTTGGGTGAACCGGGGGGGGGGGGGGGGGGGGGCGGAGGGGAGGGGGGGGACATTATGCATGTAGTTGATATAGGTGGTCATTTATCTTTGGGGTATTCATACCAGATTTGGTTTGGAACTAGACCCGCCAAGGTTTTTTTTTGTCCTTTAAAAAAAAAAGAAGAACTGAGAACCAAGAGTTTTGAAATGTGAAGAATTGGGTCCAGAACTGGACAAGAGATTCTATGAAATCTTTTTAAATCCTTTAATCTTACAATTTTTTAAAGAAAAATTGAAAGAGTTTAGAAAATTTGAGAAGTTAAAATTGAAACTCTAAACCAGAGATTAGTCTGGTAATGCCGTCATTCTAGGGGCCTTACCCCTCCTACAAGAAAACCGCGTCCTAGAGGGAAGCACACCTGCTAGCAAGAGCAGCCACTAGACACACGCGTAGATTCAGAAAGCATCTTTCAATACACTCACAACTGTGTCTGACAGATTCAACGCACTCATCACAACTTAAGCTTGTTAGACTTGCTATGCAAATAAAGCGTGTTGAGCGTGTTAGACTAATCTTGTTAGACTTGTCATACACAAAGATCTTGTTAAGCCAGTAGCTCAAGCTTGTTAAGCTTGGTAAGTCGCACCACAGAGCAATGTCCAGTATTTATACGCAGCACCCAACTGTCGAAAACGAGTGCAAGGTCTCTTGTTTCAACACCTTTTTTTCTCTCTGCTCTCTCTTGTTTGTGATTGTCTGTTCGTTCACAGCAAATCCACCTACTTGCTTGCTTGACTCGGTGAGCGTGCTCCCTTCACCTCGTCCCAAGCTTTACCTAGATTTTGGAATTTTACTTCATCGATGTGTAGTATTTCTAGGCTTCCAGTCCTGAGAATCCATCATTAAGCCAAGGATGATCTAGAGAGTACACATAGCGTGATAAATATTGCTTACAGCATCCGAAGAAAACGTCAGGACTCAGCTGGTACCTCATTTGAACTCTTTACCTAACTGAAGGTATTTTGTATCTTCTGTTTGCTAACAAAAGCTCCCAGGTATGCATCTTTTTCCTACTGAATTTCGGACATCAGGTTCCGAAGGAATCGCGGTTTGTGATGAAGAAATCGTTCGATGGTAAACTGTGGTACTTTGGCTCCGATACGTTGGTTGAGACTTTGGCCTCTCGAGCTGCAGCTTTTGATGCTTTAGTCTTCTTTCCAGGAGAGGCAGCAACGGATCGTGGGGTATTCAGCAGCGAAGAGCTGGCGAAATAACAAATAGCAGGATATTTACACTAGGTCAGGAATGTGAAGATTAGGGCAGCGCCAATGTTGTCGAGTGGTTGTTTCGCCGCTTGTGAAACCCGTCAGGAGCTGTCGAGGACTGAAAGTATAGATGCATCAACCGTGTCTCGACCAAATTACTGTGAGTATCTTTCCAGAATACGCCACTGTAAGCACTTGAGATTTGTGCTAGATGAAGGAACTCGTAAGAGTTTCATGATATCACTCCTTGCAGCACTAGGATTTGATTCTCGGAGAGACTCATCCTGTAGGTAGCGAGGAGGTTATGACCCAGTTAGGAATCACATGTTGTAGCACTGGAGCTCAGAGAATTTCATGAGCATAGGAAGTAGTAGCTGGGTGAGTATTGAACCTCAGATAATTGATAGGGTTGTTGCAGGCATCCATGAGCACTTGCAGAAACCGATGTAACAGTACAGATATTGACAGGTATTGGAACATTAGAGGCATTAGAAGAGGTAGTGGAAGCCTCCAGCTTTGCACAGGGTCTCCAGGATCTTCTTGGGCTCCAATTACTACAGCCATATGTATGAATTGTAAGGTGTGTAATATCAACCTTGATGTTATTTCACACCCCTGTGGTTCTTAGACATTACTAAGATATATTTGCTTAGTTGTTTGACCGAGGAATGCTAAGTCTCTTTTTGTGCACTCCTTTCAGTCCAGTGAAATGTTCCACAGATAGTAACAATCTTGCTGCTGGTTTTGCAGTCAGGCATATTGGGCAAAAAAAAAGCTGTGGTTCATTGGATTGTTTTTACATAAATTTTCTCAATTTTTTTTAATATCTAAAAAAAAAGGTGGGTGTGAAGATCATTAACCCATAGGCCAAAAAAATTGTGATTGGTTGCATTTTTTAATATATTTTTTCTTTTTTATGATCCATGGTGATCTTACTTGTTATGAAGAAAGTGAAGAAAGAAGAAACCCTAAACCAGTAGTTTATAAAATTACATACAATATCAAGTTAAAAATTTAAAATAATGTAAAATAATTATTTACTTTTTTTGGGGCTCCATTGTAATATGTTGCTACTTAAATTAAGTCTATTTTCACTTTACATTACCCTTGACAACCCGAACTTACACAAATGATTTCTGAATTTTCATCAGATGGTTGTCTTTGGCTGTGTTTTGAGGGCTCTCAACATTTCCATGGTCAAGCCCCTCAGCATAGTGTAAATGGGGCCTAAGGCTACTATTGCTTCCAATTGTGTTTCATTGTAAAATTTTGATACTAATTGGAGCCTGTTTCCTATGGCATATGGTCACAGTACCTATTGTTGAGCTCTATTATTAAGTGTTTGGATTGGTGTTGTTGTGTTGTCTTGTGAGGTCACCCATCCCACAGAAGATTGGTTTGTGTATGATGATGCCATTGCAATGTGGACATCACTTGAGGAGGCCATTCAGCCCGAATTGTTTGGCCCAACTTTTGAGAATGCAGGGCCATAGCTATTGATGAAATCATCAAGTGCCATGGCAATTGGATTGCACCATGGGCATGCAGACAAGTATTAGAAGAAACTGAATGGTCATCAATCCTCATGTATGGCAGTCCTCCAAGCATAGGAAGTCCACAATGTAGCTATCCACCAGTGAAACAGATCATATGGATACCCATAAGGGTGTTCAAGAAGGGACCAAAACTCCTAATACAGAAGGCTCACCTGCAGGGTCCAAGAACCAGAATCAATTGGAGATGGAGGGTCATAAGGCCTTCATACAAGAGTGTGCTGTGGAAGGTGAGGAGTGGAAATGGTCTCCTGTCTATCTCCTGCTCAGAGATTTTTCTGACCTTGCCGGGCATTTGCCTCATCCCTGGAAGCACACAGCTGAAGAATGGAGTCAGATTCAGAAGTTCATTCGACGTGAATTCTCTCTGTTTCAACTTGATTTTGAACCTAGTAGTATTGTGGTAGCCTTACAGTTGACATGGAAATTACATTTTCCTGAAAATATAACAGATGTGGATTTGAATGCATTGTCACAGTGATTGGAGCATGTGAGCCAAGAAAAGGAGTTTGGTAGTAACCTATCACAAGTTGAAAAACTCATGAGGACAGCATGGCATAAAATGGAGTGGGATGATGAACTGTATGAAACTGTGGAATGGCCTGTGGCCACATGAACCATCTGTCAAGACAAGTCAAGAGCTACTTGCAAATGATATTGGCTTCTTCAAAGCTCCTTTAGAAACTCCTGGGCACCAAGAAGTGATGAAGAGGATATGCAACCACCTTGTTGGCATTGCCGGGCATGCCATGTCGGTGAACAATTGTCCTGAATTCTTGAAGGATATGTGGATTGGAGGCCGCTCTGAAAATGAACAAGAAATGTTTTTTCAAAAATGGAAGAAAATTGTGTCTGCGTCTTACTGTACTCTCTATGACAACTTCACGATATCTCTAAGCTAGGGCTCAAATTATTGATAGGGTGGTTAAGAGTACAAGAACATAAGGTGTCCAGTTGATGTATGTTTGATTGCGCCTCTAGATTGGTCTTTGCATCAGGATCTTTTGTGTTGGGAACTTTATGCCTGACGTGGAGTTGGTAATTTGACTATCCAGGATGAGACTTGGATTATGTCTGTACGACTAAAAGGAGCTTGATGTTCTTTTATGTGTGCAATCTGTCTTTAACACTTGCATAAGTATTGTCTTTGATGTAAGAGTAAGAATTTTAGACCAACCTAGTAAAGATATGATTATTTTTCAATTGATTCTCTGTAGTTGTGGGTAGGTAATTAGCAGCGGAAAACTTCTAGGGGACTAAGAAAATCGAGATTACATGTGAAGCACTGTTTGAGTATTTTGAACTGGTGTCCTTTTGGGGGAACGACTCAAGGTTCAAAATACTCAGGAATTTCAAATTCTGATTGAGGCTACTATGGAGTGTAATTTTAGGCTTCAATATATTATGATCTTTGATGGATTTTAGCAGATGGAGTTCTGGTTGAAAGTGAGCTTAGTATCTCAACTTCCAGTGTGCATTCCGTATGTGACTGCCCAGCCATTTTGATTTCATTTTAGATTTTTTGGTCGCTAGATTGTTATACTATTCAATTTACTTCTTTGTTAGCCATGTTTGATCTCCATAATGAGACTCTTGATGTTTTGCCTTGTTTCATGGAACATCTCTTTGCAATAAAGCTACACAACCTTTTGTTTATAAAAGATGTCCTACTTTTTCTTGTGTTCTTAACTATGAAAGCATTAAGAAATCTCAAAATTGACACACCTCTTTGAATTTCAAATCTTCTTCAAATGAAGCAAATAAAGGTATAATGTTAAAGTTTATTCAAAGATCTCATCAATAAAATTGATATAATTTATAAAACTTCCCCAAAAAAAGTTTTTGAGAAATATAAATCAACGACAAATTCAAATATGTTGATTTATGATTTTTCTTATTCAAACTTCATTCATTGTGTGATTGAACAAAAGAGGGTAGATAGGTAGGGTAGGTAGGTCATGGGTAGTAGGTTGTAAATAGGTAGGTTGTTAGGGTAGGTATGTAAGTAGGGTAAGGAAGGTTAAGGTAGATAGGTAGTTAAGTATAGTAGGTAGGGTAAGTAAATAGGTTAGGTAGGTATGTCTTAGATAAAGTACATAGTGTAATTGTTGCAACCTTAATCTTGGGTTCGCAACCAAGGCAAAGGCTTGAAAGGTTGTGGGCCAACAAGGAAGCCCGAGAATCATGACACATGCTCCTAGGAGTGCAAGAGAGTGTGAGGGAATAAACCCTCACACTCCCAAGGGAACTCCCACTTTGAGAGTTGGAGTTCCGGTGGACTCCCGAATGTTCAGAAAGAAATTGCAAGGGTCAAAACTCAATGGATTGAAGAGTTTTTTATATCACTGGAAAGTTAATGAAACGTAAATGTCTAAAATGATCTTGCATGACCCATTTGCACATCTTAAACACAAGTTATGGCCAAGAAAAGGGTTGGGAGTCAAATTGGGAGTTTGACTCCTGACCTATAAAAGTCGGGAATCAACCCGATTTCGTTGTGTGTAGGTAGCGTGTAGGTGGCATGCAACTCAAAAAAAGCTCTCAACCAGGGCTATAGTTTTGCTTTAGACCTTATCACAATCAGAGGTCTGCACGCAAAGTTATGAACCCCCAAAGTCATGGGAGTCCCAATTTTGGGAATTCTAGGACTCCCTAAGACAAAATGTCGTTTGGATGTGGACCTGATGGTTTAGAGAGAAAGTATACTATAAGGGGGAAGGTGGTGGCTTCCCCCAAGTCTAGTCCGTGGTGAGTCTTGTGAGTATGAGTTGCATGTGGTTCATCCTAACACTAAAAGTGCTCCAACTATGCACTAACCACTTTGTGTTGGTTTTGTGTAGGTCCATGTGAGTAGTTGATGCTTGTCATTCGTCCTAGTCCCATCCCGGAGCTCCAACACACCCTTCTACCCCTCCAAAGTGTTGTGAGCCAAAGAGCATGCCCTAACTCCTTATTCTTCGCACATCTTAACTAATAGAATACATGAACTTAGCTTCTCCCCTCTTGCAAAAATCTACCTTCCTCCTCTTTAGCCCGTTCATATAACTTTTTCTTTTCCACATCCCTTCGCTACCCTGAAAGCTCTGCACCAATCCTCCACCAAAATCGTGATTCACATAGCTCATAAAGAGTATCCATTGAGTAGCCAAGATCATGCTCCATTGTAGAAACTAGCTCACCAAAGCCATTCCATAATAACCTGCAGAACAACAAGCCAAGCCAAAAATAGAAAAATGAAAAATTGAACTTTTCAACATCCTTGAAACACCACGAATTTGGCAGCTCTACCATAGAACTAAATTAGGGTTTCTACTTTCATCTAGAGAAAACACTTGACACTGTTTTTAGGTCACAATCCCCCCACCTTTTAATGTTGATGTTTTTTATGTTTTTGAATCTCTTCAAGTAAAAATCATTTTATGTTTTGGTCATCTACTTACATTGTTTTATAGAGCCATGTAAAATCATATATATGTATCATTTACAGTGTTTTATTAGACTACATAAACTATATAAACAAATTTGCACAAGTTTACACTTAAACGTTTTATATTCTACATTTGCACTTACATGGAGTGTAAGTCCCAAACCATTCAGTCGGACAACACTGGTCCCCACCCCCACGCCTCCTTGTTCTCATAAGGTTTGGCAGGTTTATATTATTATTGGAATCTCATGGAAAAGCAATCCCACAACAAGGGCCTGCCCACCAAACACCTCCCCCACCCCCCTCCCCCCAAACCAATATTCTTATAAAGCCTATAGAATTTCTTTTCCCTGTTTTAAACTAATAAAATGAACATAGTGACTTAACTTGATCACCTAACTTATTCCCTGATCATGAGTAGACTCTGCTTCAATGGAACTGATGCACCCATGGTCTTCTTGTAGGATGAGCACAAAATCATTGGATTAGACAGCATGCATTAGGATCTGGGGGAATATCATGGTTCATATTATTAGTTCTCCCCTTTTAAATCACAGTTTCTCATATGGATTGCATTGTGGGGCTTTATTGGTCCCTCATCCCCCATATATTTTTGAGGGATTCTCCTGAGTTTGTAAGCTAGAGGCACCTAATAACGTTATTCTACCTTACTATTGCTCTCTACAACTGTTCAAATATTTTTTGGGAATGTGAGACTATACTAATGAGCAGTTTAGGGATGTTTTTAAAATTATACAATATGGTTGTGATTATGATTTTAAAAAATAAGATTCACTTGTTTGAGATGACTTAAATTATCATTTATGATGACCACCTCTTTGTTTAGGCACCTTGGTAAATACAAGTACTCAAATTCTTAAAGGCTTAAAAAAATTTGAAGTTTGATTTACTCACACTGCTTATTCTGACAATTCTAAATGCCTCACCTTATTTTTTGTGTTGGTCATGAAGACAAGCTACTATTTGTTTTACAAATTTTTAGTCCCCCTTGTGGAGTAAACATGTTAGTTTCCTTGAAAGGGCCAAATTTCCAAGTGATGCTCCAAGTGATGACCATCCCACAACTCCCAAACCTCTTCATCAACATCTAAAGCTTAGAACCCAGAAATCCAAACTGCTCCTTAGAATTTCAGTAACAATGGCTAATCCAACCACATGCAAATGCACTCAGATTGCATCAAAAACTTTCAACCAAATTAATTGAACACATTATATTTGTAATTCCATATCGTGCAACCACATTAATTGTAACCAATTGTTTGCAAAGAGTCACCAACTAGTCCATTGTAGCCAAACTTGCAAATCCAAATTATCATAAGTTTTGGCCATCAAATTGACCAACCTACAACATTCAAAGCAGTTGTGAAAGAACACCTTCATGGTGTAGCACCAACACTTCTACTGATCTGAGTACTGATCTCATGAAGCAAAACGTGTATCCACTTACAGCATGTGATTTGATGTAGCCAAGCATTCCCAAACTAGGGAGCAATTCCTGAAATCAGATAGAAAGTGCAAAGGAAACCATCTGAAGCAATGTGTAATTTGCTACAGCCAAATCAGTAGTATTTATGGAACCTTCATTGGTTGAGCTCGTGGAAAGTGGAATGTTGGTCAGGATACCTTCTGACAGAAACTGTTCAATATCACCCATGTCTGAAATTCCTCCTTCTTCATTAGCTGCCATCAGCATATCCAGATCTTCTCAAGGGTACCATAAGACACCTGAAGGCAACATGAATCTAAGGGTAGCAAACCTCACAAAGGAGAAGAAGTTTTGCACAACATGGCCTTGGATATGTAGACATGTAGCAATAGAAATTATAGGCTTGTTATGAAATGAGCTAGCTGCCAGTAATGAAAGCTGCCAGGCACTGCCAATCTTGAAAACAATTGCTTGCTTGCTTGCACAAATCTAGATACAAAACAAGGAAACAAGCTAGCTCAGAATGCTTATTGGCTTCATACCTGGAGACTGATCGGTTCCTGATGATGAAGAAGGCATGGGATTACCAAGATTTGGGGATTTAGATGCAATTGACCTCCACAAGGTGACTATAAATGGTGCAAACCACCATGGTGATGGCAACAAAGGAAAGTAGTAGCTTCAACACCCAAATTATATCATCAACAGACAAAACACTTGATGCAGTGAGTGTCTGTGATCCCACTAAGGTGGGTGGCTTTGCAACTGCATCCATGAATGACAATGGACAACCCATCTCCTGTTGTTTCGGAATTCTGTTGCAAGCTGGATGCTGGAGGAAAATAAGCTGAAATTCTTGTGAACTTGCTGGATTGATCTGCTCAAATTGACGCTACTCAAGAACAACAAATGCAGGTGATGGTATGGAGATTGTCTGCTTATTTATAAGAAAAGGACTAATTTTCCAAAGTTGTTGTTTTAGAAGAGAGCAAAGAAAGTTCCTGAGAGCTGAATCTTCATTGTTGGTTGACACTTGAATGTATGCAACATGTACGAAAAAATTAACATGTCCAACTTTATTCAAAACTATGTGTAAAATGTACAACAACACGCTAACAAAGTGTATTAACATAAGACATATCTAACACTTGCTCACAACCTCTATGTATAGCATGCAAACACTAAAGGATAATGCTAACTTCTAGATATATCTATCTATAAATATAAAGGTATACACTTGATCCTTCGTTCACTTGTGTCAATTAGAGTACACAGTCCAAATCCCCTTGAAGAGTGATGAGGCTTAGTTCCATCTCATCTCTACGGATTGTTTGAGGAGGGAATGCTACCACCTTCTGTCCCTGCACCCGACATTTCAAAAGTCCCAAAAAGGTTACATTCTCAACACTCACATAAATGTTCATGTCCTGTTGAAGACCCTGCGAGCATCCTCTATGCCTCCCACATTCATAAGGCATGTTCAGAAGGTAAGTTGATACTTATCTGGCATATTGATGATACAGGTCCTAATGGTTGAAAACAATGGTGGTCAAAAGGTTTGTATAATAGTATGGCAGTTCTCAGCATTCAACCTCTCCAGAAATAGGTGTCCACACTCTGAGCCATCATATTCCACTAATTTACACAGATTAGTACCAAATTCTGGCAAATTCTTTTTTTTAAATTTGCAGACCCATTTTGATCATTTGGGAAAATTTTATTTATTTTTTTTGTTCTACTACAAAATGTGAGTGCAGTTCACTAGTGCCTGGTCACTAGACCAGTGAATTCACTATTTCTTCACTGGTCCCATTTCACTACAACTAGTGAATTCCTTCAAAATTCAGTGAAATCACTTGACATACAAGGACATCTTTTCTTGTAGTAATTTAAACTCTAAGATTTGGCTGGTGACTTGCCATTTTCTTTACAATTCACACTTTGTCCACTTACATTATCATTTATTTGAGCCATGATGATGTGATTTCAGCCACTTATCTCAGTCAAGAGGTTTTGATTTCATTGTGAAAAGAAGTCCTAAGTGGCACTCATGATCCTTCACTCACTTGTGTCAATTAGAATTAGAGTCTCCCAAAGCTGAGGGCATTACCAGAGTAAGGCAGAGACAATCGACTATGAACTTCCAATGTCCAAGGATTTAAAAAGAACTTGATAGAATCTCCAATCAAATTTCCAACCCCCAATTCTTTACATTTCAAGACTCAAGAGTCTCAATTCCTAAAAGAATGTTTTTTTCCTTGGCGAGTCCGATTCCAAACCGAATTTGGTCCTACCAATATCCACAGCCTGAAACTAAATGACCTCCTATATCAACTACATACATGCCTAATGCCACCCCCTACCCCCACCCAACCCTCAAATGTGTTATTCGAAAAATTGTACACCTAATTTTTTTTCTTTCAAACTAACAAGATGTCTAGCCTTAGTCTGAAAAAATAATTAATTTAATTTAATTTAAATTAAAATTTTGAAAAGATGAAAAACTGAAATTTGTATAAATTGAGTTTTAGGACTAATTCCAAGTCTAGGTCTGGTTCTAGCCAAAGGCCAATTCCCACTTCCAATTTCAATTTTGATTCCAATTTTGAATTTTTAAAATAAATTTAAAATTGATGGTTTAAATAACTAGTAACCAGCCTACAACAAAATAATACTACTAGAAACCCTCTTTGAGAACCTTTCAAGCTTTAAACTATTTCTTAGCCAAAGAACTAGTAATTACCACTTCCTATCAAAACCATTGAGTTGAAACAACTTGTAGTTCTTTAGCAGCAAGAGAGAATTGATGGATTAAACATTGCCTAGGCAAATGCATGCTCTAACCTTAAATTTTGGGTACGTTAAAATGTTAACTCTTATCAATTCTCAAATCTAAAGGTTTAGGATAGCTAGGGTGTAAGTTAGGTAGGGCATAGGTCGAAGCTAATGAAGGTTAAGGTTCCGAATTAAAATTAAGGTTTCTTGCAATTGCTAATCGACATCAAATGCATGTCTTGTGGAGAGCACTAATGCCTAGCTTGAACAAAAGGCAAAAAACTCATACTTGAACTTCACATTGTTTTTTTGTTTTAATTTTCACTTTGTTAAAACTCTCATTGTGAGTGTTTTTGTTTGTTTTGTTTGTTTATCTCTCACTTCTTGGTCAATGTTTTTACACACATTGCTTGGTGCATTCTCTCATGTTATTCAATGTTCTTTTACGTCTCATTTGATTTCTCTCATTCCCTATTTGACAAACATAGTTCCCACAATTTTAACAAATAAGATAACTTAGGTGACCACATCAAAAAACACCTTTTGTAAGTATAACAACCAATTCTCATTGGAATGAGAATTGGCCCCTTGATAATTGACCCTTGTAGAAAATATTCTAAATTTTGATTCTTGATAGGGTATCAAAAGGTAGTAAGGTTTGCTTTTTTGCCCATGATGGTCTATTACTTATCACTTGAACAAGTACTATATCTAGTTCAATCAATTTTTAAAGTTTTTATGATTTAGTCAAATTCCTAATATTTTAGTCTATTGTTGAACAAGTCATTGAGTTTTTCAGCAATGAGTTTGTATCTATAAAAAGGGAAATTTTTACTTCATCCATTGCCAACAAGCAAAACAGTAATAAAATTTTCAAGTACCTATTCTATAAGCTAAGGAAAATTTTAGCTAATTAGGTGACTTGGCAATGACATTAAAAAATTTCTCGAGTTTGCCGAGTAAAAAAATTTAACTTCAATAACTAGTTTGGGAAAACGACCTTTGCAGACCAATTATTACTAAATTTGTGAAAACCAACACTTTGAGAACTATCTAGAACTTTATTTCTTCAATTTTTGAAACCCTCATTGATTCTTTTAAAGTTGAAAATTTTAAAAATAGAATTGGGGTGATTCTTAAAAGCTTTTTTGATAACCAAAATTGGTGGTTTTCAAAAAAAATGGGAAACACCCAACATTGACCTAAACCATAAACATAAACCCCAAAACCCAAAAAGCTTTACAATTAAACCTAAACCTTCACATTTCATCCTAAAAATCCATCCTTAATCCTAAAACCCTAAATCCAAACCCTAAAACCTCAAGGTTGTAATCCTACCACACTACATTTTTTTAATTCAATATCACATAGACTTAAGTTGGGTTAATCTTGTAATTTTATTTTTTTTGTTATTCATCCCCTTTTGGGAATTCCATGTTGAGGTTTTACATTTTGGTCATGATTTTTTGGTACTTTGTACGGAACATCAAACTGGGCACAAAAAGATAGATAGAAGACCAACAAGGTGTGGAAAGGGGTTAAGATTGAACATGACTTTAAAAGTAAATTTAATAGTTCAAATAATATTATAATTAATTATCTTTCATGTCATGCAAGCCAAGATACCACAAGCATACTTTGTATTGATTAGTTGTGAAGACCCCCAAAGTTTAATTTCTTTCCTATTGTGATGGGCATAAAAAAAAAATTGATCAAGCTTGGGATAATCCTAAAATAAATATATGGTAATCTCCTTGTTTTGGGTTGTTTATATATGTTATAAAAGCAAGACTTGGGACAAAGAATATGGGATAAATTGAAGTGCTCTCAAGGCATGTTAGGGAACAAATTGGGAATTTGGGGAACGTGTGGCAAAATTAGTGGGAATTTAATGGGAATAATGAAAATCCAACAACCCCCACCCTCCCCAAAAGAAAAAGAATTAGGTCATGTTGGCTCATCTCATTGGTTGCGAATAATTTCTATGCCTATTTTTCTTCCTTACCATTTTGGCCATAGGCTAATGGCAAGGGCATAAATTGCGGGACATGATCAAAACAATGATAGCTTTCACCCTAGTAAAGGTCCATTCACACTTAAGTGTAATAACATGGTTAAATCAGAATTATGATAATATTGTTCACATATGGTGTTGTTGATGAATAAATAGGTGACATGTATTGCCTATGTGGCATGTTAACATAATGTTTAACAATAAATGACAGAAAAATGTTAAGAGCAAGGAGAAGTGATAAAATCTTAGATTGGGACCTTTATTAATGGTGTTAAACTAAAATTTCATAAACTAATGTGATAACATATAATAACTTAACACTCCATTGTGAAACTTGTTGCATTATTATGAAGTTCTATCCTCCATCACGAAGAAACTCCACAACCTTCAGTACCACGAAACTTCACAATGACATGGCTTCAAACTTTAGTGCAAGTTGGTAGGTAAGAGTTGCAAATTCTCATGCAAACACACAAATAATTTCACACTTTAGTGCAACTTTGAATGTAGGCAATTTGGTAGAACCACAAGTAGGTTCATAAACATGAGCAAATGCAAGCTTGCATTCAAGCAAGCAAATTGTTGTTCAAGGAAATGGTTGAGGTGGCAAAAGTGCAAGGTGTACAAGTGGAGAAGCTTTGATTCCTCGATAACACCACCATAATTGAAAACACAATGAAATTTTGGCACTCATTGCTTGCAAACATGTAAAACACATAGCATGGGAGGAACTCATCAATCCAAGATCACAAATGATACCTATAGGTTGTTATGCAATGTTGGGACAACTTGCCAAAAAGCTACAAAAAAAATTAGAATCAAAATTACAAGAAGGGAAACAATGTGTAAAGACAAGTGGAATGCACTCAATGTATTCAAACTATAAGAAGTTTGTTGATTATACAAAGGTGTTGGGAACCATACTTAATGTTGGGAATTGTTTGTTTAAAAGGAAAAAAAAATAAAAATACCTTGCCAATTCAATTGAGAGTTATAATTCATTAAATCATTTAAAAGTGAAAAGGTTGTTTTGATGTTCCTTTACACACAAGGGATGTGATTGTCGAAGGAAACAAATTTTCTAAAGAATACCACTTGCAAAAGAAACAAAAGGTGAAAATGATTTACAATCATAAGAATGTCTCGGAATCTCAATATCTAATTCTAAACATTCACAATGTAGGAACTATAGGTTGCCACTTAATAATTCACTTTATTTTTCAACAAATTTAGATGATGATTTCCTAAATCAAAAGAATGTTCCATAATGATTACACAAATGCATGAAGTGATACCATTTTACAAGAAATAGCTCACAAGAACTCATGAAGGTTCAAAACATTTGATTGAATCAAATTCAATCCCTTTTGATTTGATTTGATTTCCATTTGCTTTCTAGTTCAAATGCATTATAAACAAAACATGCATTCACAATTTTGAAAACAATGTCACAAAGTTACAATAATTCAAAACAAAATATGTTTATGATTTTGCATTAATCTATGATTTTTCAAGTATTGTTCCATTGTAATGCATTGGTTGACCTTAAAAATCTCACTGCATTACAATGCAAATTCAACATCATGTTCATTCACCTCATTACCTCGTACTTCTTGATCAAAGCTTTTCTTTTCCACAATTTTTTTGTTTTTTGGCAGATTCTTTACTTTTAATTGGAGTGTCAATTCATCAACATCTTCATCTTTGCATTCAAAATCATGTCTTGTAGCAGGCAGCAAAAAATGACCACATCCAAAAAGAATAGGAGATTTAGGTTTGACTTGATAAAAAATTCCTTACACATCTTTTTGAATATACCAAAATTGTTTTTTATTGTCATTCTTGCATGATACAAGCCTATTATAAATTCCTTGAATACAAAATGTCACACTCCAATTTGTTTGTATGGTACTATCAACCATGGTAACAACGAGTATCCCTTGTCCTTAATTACATAAAGCTTGATGCCTTCATGCAAATTTCGTTCATGGAACAAATATCCCAATGCAGTATTTGAATAAATTAAAGATAATCATAACACTCTTGCATCAATTGTAGACCCCAATGCATTGAAATGCCAAATAATTGTTTCCTATGATCAATAATTGCTTACAACTACACACAATATGCCTTGGATTTGAAGGAATAATAATCACCTTCAAAAGGGACTTTTGATTTCTAAGTATGAATCCATACAATGTTAATTGCCCTTGCATACTTGGCAAGCTTGATAGCTTGTTGAACCCCTCCATCACCTACAACAAACTATGTCTTTCACCCCATCAAAGTTAGTTTTTGAAAAAATCATTCATGACACATAAAAATTTGCACAACATCAAGTGAACTATGGATTTTTCAATTACAAAAAACTTGTTGCATTGTAAGTATTTAGATGCATGTGCAAACTTTTACAATGAACATATCACTTTCATGTTCGTTAAAACAACACACATATATTTTATATCTTTCTTCATTTTGTGTTTCAATTTTTGTGTTAATTGCCTCATTAAAAACTTTTCAATTGAGACATGTTCAATCCATCAGTTATCATTGCATTGCATCGTAAGAAACTAAGAAAACTAAATTTTCAACTTGGACTTCATTAAGTTATCTAGATCATGATTCAAAAGAAAATATGACACAAGATATCCTACAATTGTGAAAAACCAATGAATTCATCTTTTCAAACACAACTTTTGCATCATCATTCAATGAAAAAAACTCCAACTCACTTGTAGATTTCATATGCACATGACCAAGGTTCAACAAGTCTTATCTTGGATTATTTAAGTTAAAATAATTGAGCAAGAAGAGTCACTATAAAAAACCACAATGTTTTAAAAGGTTCAACTTGACTAAAGTATTCGCATCTATTAAAGGGGGAGTCCACCTTGACTAGAAGCCTAAGGCACAAGACACATCTTTCTTTGAGTAATTTTGATTAAGGTGAACTTTTTGACCAAGTCTCAATTTGAGCATTTAGTCAACTGGGACCCCCCAAAAAAGGCAATCAACATGGCAAGGGCCCAATCAAATTGGCCTTGTTCAATTATCATTATGGTATGTTATTAATTCATGTGTGGTCACATGATGATTACTTAGCCACGTGTGTTTATCATAAAAGCATTTGGTTTTTGCTAAACTATATGTTGTCACATCATATGCTACTTACCTACCTTACATTATGTACTTTATCTAAGACATACCTACCTAACCTATTTACTTACCCTACCTACTATACTTAAAATACCTAACCTAACAACCTATCTACCTACCTACCTTAGCCTTCCTTACCCTACTTACATACCTACCCTAACAACCTACCTATTTACAACCTACTACCCATGACCTACCTACCCTACCTATCTACCCTCTTTTGTTCAATCACACGATGAATGAAGTTTGAATAAGGAAAATCATAAATCAAGATGTTTGAATTTGTTGTTGATTTATATTTTTCAAAAACCTTTTTTTGGGAACTTTTATAAATTGTATCAATTTTATTGAAGAGATCTTTGAATAAATTTTAACATTATGCTTTTATCTACTTCATTTGAATAAGATTTGAAATTTAAAAAGGTGTCAATTTTGAGATTTCTAATGGTTTCATAGTTAAGAACACAAGAAAAAGTAGGACATCATTTATTAACAAAACATTGTGTAGCTTGATCACAAAGAGATGCTTCCATGAAACAAGGCAAAACATCAAGAGTCTCATTATGGAGATCAAACATGGCTAACAAAGAAGTAAATTGAATAGTATAACAATCTAGCAACCAAAAAATCTAAAAGGAAATCAAAATGGCTGGGCAGTCACATATGGAATGCACACTGGAAGTTGAGATACTAAGCTCACATTCAATCAGAACTCCATCTGCTAAAATCCATCAAAGATCATAGTATATTGAAGCCTAAAATTACACTCCATAGTAGCCTCAATCAGAATTTGAAATTCCTGAGTATTTTGAACCTGGAGTCGTTCCCCCGAAAGGACACCAGTTCAAAATACTCAAACAGTGCTTCACATGTAATCTCAATTTTCTTAGTCCCCTAGAAGTTTCCGCTGCTAATTACCTACACACAACTACAGAGAATCAATTGAAAAATAATCATATCTTTACAAGGTTCGTCTAAAAATCTTACTCTTACATCAAAGACAATACTTATGCAAGTGTTAAAGACAGATTGCGCACATAAAACAACATCAAGCTCCATTTAGTTGTACAGACATAATCCAAGTCTCATCCTGGACTAGTCAAATTACCAACTCCATGTCAAGCATAAAGTTCCCAACACAAAAGATCCTAATGGAAAGACCAATCTAGAGGCGCAATCAAACATACATCAACTGGACACCTTATGTTCTTGTACTCTTAACCACCCTATCGATAATTTGAGCCCTAGCTTAGAGATATTGTGAAGTTGTCATAGAGAGTACAGTAAGACGCAGACACAAAGTTCTTCCATTTTTGAATCAACATTTCTCGTTCATATTTAGGGCAGCCTCCAATCCACATAACCTTCAAGAATTCAGGACAATCATTCACTGACATGGCATGCATGGCAATGCCAACAAGGTGGTTGCATATCCTCCTCATCACTTCTTGGTGCCCAGGAGTTTCTACAGGAGCTTTGAAGAAGGCAATATCATTTGCAAGTATCTGCTGCTCTTGACTTGTCCTGACAGATGGTTCACACATGTGCACCCACAGGTTATTCCACACATCCATATTCAGCTTATCATCCCACTTGATTTTATGCCACTCACTCCTCATGAGTTCTCCAACTCGTGATAGGTTACTACCAAACTGCTTTTCTTGGCTCACACGTTCCAGTTGCTGTGACAATGCATTCAAATCCACATCTGTCATATTTTCAGAAAAATGTAATTTCCATGTCAACTGTAAGGCTACCACAATACTACTAGGTTCAAAATCATGTTCAAACAGAGAGAATCCCCATTGAATGAACTTCTGAATCTGACTCCATTCTTCGGCTGTGTGCTTCCAGGGACGAGGCAAATCCCCAGTGAGGTCAGAAAAATCTCTGAGCAGGAGATAGACAGGAGACCATTTCCACTCCTCATCTTCTACAGCACACTCTTGTATGAAGGCCTTATGACCCTCCATCTCCAATTGCTTCTGGTTCTTGGACCCTGCAGTAGAGCCATCTGTATTAGGAGTTTTGGTCCCTTCTTGAACACCCTTATGGGTATCCATATGATCTGTTTCACTGGTGGATAGCTACATTGTGGACTTCCTATGCTTGGAGGACTGCCATACATGATGACCATTCAGTTTCTTCTAATACTTGTCTGCATGCCTGTGGTGCAATCCAATTGCCACTTAGTGCACTTGATGATCTCATCAATAGCTATGGCCCTACATTCTCAAAAGTTGGGCCAAACAATTCGGTCCGAATGGCCTCCTCAAGTGATGTCCACATTGCAATGGCATCATCATACACAAACCAATCTTCTGTGGATTGCACCTGCTATCCAATATTACATCAAGCCTCATGGGGAACAAAAAATAATAATTCAACAATTAAACTCAACAGTAACCCTTAACTTGAAACCCAATGCCTGAGCATACACTCATGAAGGTTGTGCAGAATGTGTTGCTCACAAGTTCAATAACAACAAGAATGAGTGAGGTGATAACCTTCTGAGTGCCACTCAAAAGGTAGCAGACCATCACCTTTCTCATGAATGGCCATGACTAGCTCCATCTTAATCGAAAACATAACTAGTATTCTCATTCATGATACAACAAGCTTGTGAGTGTAAGCTTCATCTCACTTTAGTCTGCTTTTTCAAGAGCAGAACCCTGTATAGATCAGTTAGATCAGAATGAGAGAATTTCTACCCACAAGTTGTAACAACACATGAGGCTTTTGAAACATGTATGGAAGTCAAGATACTCCAAGCAACCACTTCATTGAGCATCTTAATCACTCTGCAAGCAGCCTCTTGTCTGATGTCACATTAGATATAGGTGTCAATACACACCTAGAACATCGATCACAGGTGCAAATCATTATCTATTAACTAACACAACGCCCTGTAATATTTCGTAAGTGCTGCTGCCCAGCTGCCACTGAGGTGGGAAACCTGCTGTTTTGGTAACAGCAGGGAGGCTGGTCAAAATACAATGATTGGTTCTGGTCTAACCCTATTCAGTTGGGTCTGATGAGCTTCTCTCACATAGTCTGTAATCAGTTCCATAACAACAAAAATACCAATCTGCATGTAACATGCACAGTAATGTCTAAGAGCCACAGGGGTTGAAATTACATCAAAGGTTGATAGACACCTTACAATTCAGGCATATGCTTGCAGTAATCTCAGCCCCAAGAGGATCCCTGGAGACCCTGTCCAGAGCTTCAAATCCTCAACTAACTGTTCCAATGTCTCCAGCAGATAACAAATCTTTGCAGGCTCAAACTCATTCAGGCTCACCTCCTACATCCCCAATCCCAAGAGAACCAAATCTGAGCATTTTGAAGACTTGAGTCACATACATTAGGCATCAGAAGATCCTATCTGGACATGACCTGCTCTCACCTCCTGAACAAATGTGGAAATGGGAACCACTTCTGAAATTCATCGCTTGCAACTAGCCTAGATGTGAAATGATCCTTGTCACATTGCAACTACTGGACTGATATCGCAACTACCACCATAAATAGTCCACATGGAAAGGGCGATGTCTGAGAAAACAGAGCTGATGGAAGGTCAATTATGATCTTTAGCCCAGCCTGACATAAGGACCAATATTCACAACATGAAACTGATATTCATCAGACTGAAAGCTCAATGCTTCAATGAGGGTGGATTCACAAGATCATACAAAGGCCGGCCTTCCTGAAGTTCACATCCTCAAAGGCTTCTGAGAGGTTCAGGGTGTGCTGGAATCCAGAAAGCAGACTGGCATCTATAAAATCTACTGTTGCACCAATTTCTGCACTGTGCTCTTGGATGCCTGCAACACAACCCTACTTCTGTGCAAATTATCTGAGTTTCAAACTCATGCAGCTACTACTTCTTATGCTTGTGAAATCTCCAAGCTCTAGTGGTACAACATGTGATTCCTAACTGGGTCGTAAGTCATGACCTCCTCACTACCTACAGGATGCGTCTGTACAAGAAGATTGGCTTAATAGACCTGGACTTCAAATTCATCCTTTGTTAAGCAGTCCAAGAATTATGTGAGTGATAGGTGTGACATGTCTATTATGCATGCATCAATTCGTTTAATGTGAGCTTTGCGCTCTTGAAAGATAGCTAAGGAATGCATGACACAGTGACAAGAGTTACACACCGTGTGAAAGTTTTGACCATGCACATATTTCTTTCCAATCCAGCAGCTTTGCTGTCCCAGTTGTTTTTCGGCTCCCCAAATTCTGACTGCAAAACTGCCACAACACTGAGAGCAGCTCGTTAACTGCAACTTTCAAGTGAGAACCTGCACACTGAGATAACACCAGCCCACAATATGCCTGACTGCAAATCAGCAGCAAGATTGTTACTATCTGTGGAACATTTCACTGGACTGAGAGGAGTGCACAAAAACAGATTTAGCATTCCTTGGTCAAACAATTGTGCAAATATATCCTTGTAATATCTAAGAACCACAGGGGTGTGAAATGACATCAAGGTTGATATTACACACCTTACAATTCATACATATGGCTGTAGTAATTGGAGCCCAAGAAGATCCCAGAGACCCTGTGCAAAGCTTGGAGGCTTGCACTACCTCTTCAAATGCCTCTAATGTTCCAGTACCTGTCAATATCTGTACTGTTACATCAGTTTCTGCAAAGTGCTTATGGATGCCTGCAACAACCCTATCAAGTATCTGAGGTTCAATAGCCACCCAGCTACTACTTCCTATGCTCATGAAATTTTCCGTGATCCAGTGCTACAACATGTGATTCCTAACTGTGTCATAACCTCCTCGCTACCTACAGGATGAGTCCTACGAGAATCAAATCCTAGTGCCGCAAGGAGTGATATCACGAAACTCTTACAAGTTCCCACAGTCTACTCATCTAGCACAAATCTCAAGTGCTTACAGTGGCGTATTCTGGAAAGATACTCACAGTAATTTGGTCGAGACGCGGTTGATGCATCTATACTTTCAGTCCTCGACAGCTCCTGACGGGTTTCACAAGCGGCGAAACAAACACTGGACAATATCGGCGCTGCCCCAATCTTGACATTCCTGAGCTAGTGTAAATACCCTGCTATTTGTTATTTCGCGAGCTCTTGGCTGCTGAATACCCCATGATCCGTTGCTGCTTCTCCTGGAACGAAGACGAAAGCATCAAAAGCCGCAGCTCGAAAGGCTAGAGTCTCAACCAACATATCAGAGCCAAAGCACCACAATTTACCATGGAACGACTTCTTTATCACAAACTGCGCTTCATTCGGAACCTGATGTCCGATATTCAGTAGGAAAAAGATGCATACCTGGGAGTTTTTGTTAGCAAACAGAAGATACAAAATACCTTCAGTTAGGTAAAGAGTTCAAATGAGGTACCAGCTGAGTCCTGACGTTTTCTTCGGATGCTGTAAGCAATATTTATCACGCTATGTGTACTCTCTAGATCATCCTTGGCTTAATGATGGATTCTCAGGACTGGAAGCCTAGAAATACTACACATCGATGAAGTAAAATTCCAAAATCTAGGTAAATCTTGGGACGAGGTGAAGGAAGCACGCTCACCGAGTCAAGCAAGCAAGTAGGTGGATTTGCTGTGAACGAACAGACAATCACAAACAAGAGAGAGCAGAGAGAAAAAAAGGTGTTGAAACAAGAGACCTTGCACTCGTTGCGCGACAGTTGGGTGTTGCGCACAAACTGCTGGACATTGCTCTGTGGTGCGATTTCTTGCTTAACAAGATTGACCTACTAGCTTAACAAGATCTATGTGCATAACAAGTCTAACAAGCTGAGACTAACACGGTCAACAAGTTCTATTTGCATAGCAAGTCTAACAAGCTTAAGTTGTGATGAGTGCGTTGAATCTGTCAGACACATTTGTGAGTGTATTGAAAGATGCTTTCTGAATCTACGCGTGTGTCTATGGCTGCTCTTGCTAGCAGGTGTGCTTCCCTCTAGGACGCGGTTTGCTTGTAGGAGGGGTAAGGCCCCTAGAATGAGGGCATTACCAGACTAATATCTGGTTTAGAGTTTCAATTTTAACTTCTCAAATTTTCTAAACTCTTTCAATTTTTCTTTAAAAAACTCTAAGATTCAAGGATTTTTAAAAAAGTAATAGATTATCCTGTCCAGTTCTGGACCCAATTCTTCACATTTCAAAACTCTTCGTTCTCAGTTCTTCTTTTAAAAATAAAAGAAAAAAAAACACTCCTTGGTGGCTCTAGTTCCAAACCAAATTTGGTATGTATAGCCCAAAGCTAAATGACCACCTATATCAACTACATGCATAATGTCACCCTCATAATGTCACCCTCCACCCTCACTCAATCCTCAAATTATTATTTAAAAAATTGTATACCTGAATTTGTATTCTTCTTTGAAACTAATAACATGTCTTAGCCTGGTCCAAAGAAATAATAAATTAATTTTTGAGAAAATGTAAAACAAAAACTTGTATAACTTGAGTTTTAGGGCCAATTCCAGTTTTGGGTCTGGTTCTAGCGTAAGGCCAATTCCCAATTCCAATTTTGAGACCAATACTATTCTGATTCCAATTTTGAATTTAAAAAAATAAAATAAAACTGATGATTTATGTAGTTAGTAACCAACGTAGAATTGGACAACATTAGTAAAACCCTTCTTTAAGAACTTTTCAAGTTTTAAAGCTAAATTTTAGCCACAAACTAAGTAGTTTTCTAACGAGAAAGAAGACATGGTTTAAAAATTGTTTTGTTGGTGAGTTTGATGTGCTTGTGCTTTTCCTCTTCTTGAAGTGGTTGTTGTTGTTGTTTTTGATAAAGCTTCCATTTTTCCTTTCAATGTTGTGGTAATGTTGAATTAAGCTCCCACTCCTCTCAATGATGCTTTTCCTTTTCCTTTTTGGTGTTGTTGTCATTCTTCTTAATGCTCCTTCTCCTTCGTCTTGGCATCACTACTATTTTTTCAATGCAACTTTTTTCCGCTTAATATTGTTTTTGTTTTTCTCAATGCAGCTCCTTTTTTTTGATGTGATTGTTCTTGCTCCTCCTCGACATCATTATTGTTCCTTTCTCCTCCTTGACATTATTCCTTCTCCTCTTCGACATCACTATTGTTTTTTGATGGTGCTTCTCCTCCTACTTTTTGTCAACATTGTTCTTACTCCTCTTTGACATTGTTTTTCCTCTTGCTCCTCCTTGATGTTATTCATGTTCCTTCTTGACATCGCTCCTCCTCTTGCTCCTCCTCAACGACATTCTTCCTTTTGCTCTTTCTCGACATGACTCTTACTCCTCTTCAACATCACTCCTACTTTTGTTTTTTGACGTCACTCCTCCTCATACTCTTCTTCAACACTTCTCCTTCTCCTCCTTGATGCCACTCCTACTTTTCCTATTACAGTTACCTCTTCACTCCCCCTCAACGTTGTTGTTTTTCCTCTCAACATTATTGCCATTCCTCTTGTTTTAAATTGGTATTTCCCCCTTCATGTTTTTGTAGGTGTCGGAGGAGCAAGCCTTCTAAATTTGTGACGCACCCCCAATTCCTTGAAGGATTCAAATGTGAGTCCAAGTGAAAGACAGCGGAAGAAGGAAGAGTCGGGATGCGCTCCCTAGCTCACAACACTTGGAGGGGTAGAGGGGCGTGTTGGAGCTCCGGGATGAGACTAGGAAGAATTGATAAGCTTATTCACTCACACGGGCCTGCACACAACCCACACAAAGTGGTTAGTGCATAGTTAGAGCACCTTTGGTGCTAGGACGAGCCATGGGCAACACGGATACACAAGACTCACCACGGCCCAGACTTGGGGGAAGCCACCACCTTCCCCCTTATAGTATACTCTGCAGCTCTCCACGGGGCCCACATCCAAATGGCTTTTCTCTCCCGGGACTTTCGCGCGGGACTCCTGAAATCCCGCCAGCTGAGACTCCCGAGACTTTGAAGCCCCATAACTTTGCGAGCAGACCTCAGATCGCAACGCGGTCTGAAGCAAAATTGTAGCTCTCGTCAAGAGCTTTTCAATGATATGTGGCACGCTGTCTACAACCAAGTTAATCGGGTTGATTCCTGACTTTTTGTGGTCGGGAGTCAAACTGACACTTCAACTCCCGACCCTTCTTTTGGCCATAACTTATGTTTCAGATGTCCAAATGAGCAATGCAAGCCCATTTTAGACATCTACGGTCCAAGAGCTTTCCATTGATATAAAAAGCGCCACAAGCCATTGAGTTTTAACCCTTCAAATTGTTCTCTGAAGTTTTGGGAGTCCACCGGGACTTCCTCTCCCAAAGTGGGAGTTGCCTTGGGAGTGTGAGTGTTCACTCCCTCACACTCCCTTGCACTTCCTTGCACTCCCAGGAGTATGTGATGTGACTCTCAGGCTTCCTCTTGGCCCGCACCCTTGTATTGCCCTTGCCTTGGTCGCGAGCCCAAAACTAGGGTTGCGACAATTTGACTTGCCTTCTTCAAACTAGATTTGAAGGTGAATTTGTTTTTTTTTTTTCAAATGTTTGTTTCTTGATGACTTTGTTCCTTGTTTTGATTATCTTTTTTTTTTGGATAATGTTGACTAACAATTTTTGTTTTTTGTGTGGAAAAATTATTTAGACATTATTTATTTATTTTTACACATTACATTTCACTTGCACATTTGCATTGTGTATGTTTTCAAAACATTACATTTTTTTCAAATTTTCTTTTAATTTCTTGTAAATTTTTATGCTGGTTTTCATAACATAAATAAATAGATTGTTTGTTTTGGAAATATATGTATATATATATATATATATATATATATATTTCTAATTTCTCCTTCGAGGTAGGTAATATTATGGTGGAAAATGGGGGGTTTGAATCAAAATAAAAATCTAATTTTGATTGAACATGAAAATGAAACTAATTGAAATGAAATGAAAATTGAAAAATATGTGGAAAGAGTATAAAGTGGGAATGTGCAAACAAAAAATAGCAAAGTTGAAAAAATATATGGAATTAATAATGATTTTTTTTTAAAGGGTATACGTGTTCAAAGAAAAATTAATAGAGGCCATGATAAAAATGCTTTGTCTTCCCTTCTAGAAAGTAGTTTTCTTAGGGAATATTGCTTAACTTGGTGGAGAAAACAAAATAACTATATGTTTTGTCAAAATTAACACATTGTATTTCTATGATAGTAAGTTTTGACTTATGGATGTTCAAGGGGCGCATGACATATTTGCTCTTGTTATTAACTTTTTGGGATTTGATTGACAACCAAAACAACTAACTATTGGTTTGTTTGAAGCAATAAAAACTATTAAACAAACATTGGCCAACAATTTAACAAAATTGATTGATTAACATGGGTTAATAAACCAAAACATTGCCTATTTTAAGGATGAAGGTTGAAATTTAAATACTATGACAATTACTTTGAGATTTGTTATGAAATGTGGAGTCCTTGGTTTGGATGAAAACTTTCAAGGTATTTGTTTTGGCCATCTCTTTTCTAAAACATGTCAATGTGCTAATACTAGTGAAAAGTTTACAAAAATTTCAAGTTTGGTTCAATCAAGTCTACATAGTCAAATTTGTAGAAATGTATAACTTAGCATAAAAAATCTAGGAAAGGCAACAAGAATGGAACAAGGCTTGTTCAAATTTTAATCTTCCTCCAAGAAAATTATATACTTTAGTGAAAACAAGGTGATTATTTAATCTATTGCAAAAAATTTCTTGATAGTTTTTTTCCATAATTATTGTCTTTTTTTTCTTTTTTTTAAGTTGAAAATTTAAACATTGCATTTAAAAATATAATTGTATAATTGCCAATAAAATCATTATTTTTCAAGAAACCTTGCAATTCAAAGATCTTATAATCCTTTGTTATAGTATGTAAAATATTGTCATAATAAGTGGAAGAATGCATTTTATTCTTACTTAACATATTTCTAAAATAATTGAGGTTTCATGTTGTGACTGTTTATGTTTTGAACCAATCTAGTAGCCATTGGTCACTTTCTAACATCACAAATTTACCCCCTCCATGTATCGATGCCTTTACGACATTTTAACAATGTGTTAAAGGTTAAATATTAAATCAATGTTGATAAATAATTGACATAATGTTGTCATGGCATTGTGATAGAATGTTTGATCATCACATTGTGTAATCAAAACATCATATCAATGATTGTATCAACATTTCGTTAACACTTAACCTCGATCACATTGTTAAAATGTTGTAAAATCACTACACCTTGTAAGGGGCAAGTTTGTGATGAATGCATTACAGTTTGCCATTACTATGTGTTTAAAAGTTGGGAAAGAAATTAAAAACCCATTTGCCCTAGTCAATTCGATTAGTGATGATTCTAGGATTACTTTTGAATTGTTTTTATTTACTTCCAATATTAGAAAGGAAGTTTGTGGTGTTTTGGATTATTTCCTTTCTTTTCAAAGAAAATATGAAAAAAGAAAAACTCGCAACATGTTTTTTATGCTACACCCTAAAGCTTTTGTTTGGTATCTTCTTTTGTTGGCTGAAAATAAAGTGGAAATATATGTTATGAATGAATATGATAGAAGAATTGTAACCAAAAATAAAATGGAAGATTAAAAGAATGAACTTGATTACATACAATAGATCTAAACATAATTAGAATTTCTAGCACCCTACAACAAATAACATTTCTTGATTTTTGTTATACCAGTGTCAAAAAAGGCTTATGCTAATATTCACTAATTTTAACATAACCAACTCTTGTATCTATTAATTGGCAGACTTGTTACGGATGCTTGAATATCCAACATATATCTCCTTAGTGGCCATGGACTATTAAATACCCAACTCCAATTCATATTACCAAAAATTAAGAATCTATCGAGGTATGGCCTTTGAGGTCAAAACTCTCAAAGTTCATTTAGTCCATATGAACTACTAACCACTTTCCCATTGAATGTAACAATGTAGTGTACTTCCACTTCTCTTATCTGAAAACCTAAAAACCTAGAGACCTTTAAATCTAAATGTTTTTAAAGAACTTGACTTTGAGCATTAACTACCAAGCTCGTTCAGAGCCATTCAATAGGATAGATTCATATGCAAGAATGCATGACAAAGTATTCTCTTCAAATTTCTTTTTCACTCTTGATCTTGTTTGTCTCATTCTACCCACCCTAAGGACAACCCTTTGAGGTTTCTGGCATTCGCTTTGACAATTGTGTACAACATGGATTTAAGGTACTATAACACAAATTCCCCATTCTCGGATGCTCCTTGACTTTTATATGCCCCTTAGTTCTATAGCTTGGACCCCTTAGTTTTTCATCATCCTTCAGCATCAACCTGTCATATCTATCCTTACATTGATCTACACAACTGTTCTATTAAGTCATTGGCGCAGCAGAGCTCATCAACAATTAGCTTAGTAGTTTGAAAATTGCAACAACAAGAAAATTACGTACTAGAAGGAACCTGCCACCTCTCTCCTTCATATTGCCTCTTATTTTTACCTCCCATTATCCATTCCACAAACCTTCTTCAATGCAGTTGTTCCCTCCACCATCCATTGTTCGATGCAACTCATGTTCTCCATAACACACAAACAAACAAGGTCACCTACTCATGCATTCCTTGCAGTAGGAATAAAATAATTTCCACTGCAAACGCATAAAAAGTTGACAACCATTGACAGTAATCAAACAAAAAAATGAAACCCTAAAACCCATTGCATTCACACTATTGGAGTGATTTTTTGTTTGATCACATATGTAACCTTTCTGTTCTTTAAAAAGTTGAATCCCTCAGCTTCATCAATCATGTAGAACATGATAGACTTGAAGATCCTTGCATGATTTTTCCCAATGTGTCCATCAACATCTTTGATGATGCATATTATGTTGCCTTCTTCAAAATCAAAGTTCCCATTCCCATTTGCATGTCCAATGAATTGGTATGGACCTTCCCAACTCGAAGTTAAAGCTTTCTTCTTCCCAAGTTTTTTCGTTTTAACCATTGTTTCTCTGGCAACCAAACCCTCAAAAGTTTGCTTACTTTTTCTAGTAGCATAGGTCTTCATTTGTTTCTTTTATGTTTGCTCCACATTGAGCAAGACATTTTCATGGATGCTTGCTATTAGCTTCATCTTTTGTAAAAATTGTGTTGCAATAACTTCAACATCAACATTGTCATCAATCACAATAGTCAAAGAGTGTAGGTAATTGTTCGTCCTGAAACATGGTGTGTGACCAATCATAATCATGAAGGGAGAAAACTTTGTATTGGTCTAAATCTCGCACCTATACCCAAACATGACCTTGGTTAGTTGCTCATCCCAACATTTTATGTATTTTGGTGTTGTAGAGAGTATGGTGATGCCATGTTTGATTGTCTTGATTAAATGCTTCACCATCCCATTGCATTGGGGCCATTGGGGTGTTGTGTCTTGATGTTGGATATTGTAATCCTTACACATAACATCAAATTTTGTTGCCCATTCCCCACCATTATCAATAAGCACAAACTTGGGGACTCCATATCTACATATCACATCATCCCTTAAGAATTTTGTTGTCGTCTTAGCATCATGGTTGACCACAACCTTTGCCTCAAACCATTTTGAGTAATCATCAACAACTATAATAAAATATTTGTTCTTTGACTTGGTTTCAAGCAATGGCCTTGCAGTGTCCAAAGCAATTCGATAAAACAGTTCACAAACATGGATGTTTTTCATTTCTTTGTTTTCAAAGTGCATGCTACCCATGCTTCTCACCATTTGCTACTGCTGGCACATTTTCACAACTGTCTTTACATCCTCTGTTCGATTATGTTAGAAGTATTTTCAGCAAATTTCAACCAAGGTCCTTTGTTTTCCAAAATGCCCCAATCCTTCATGCATTTGGATTACAAGTGCCATTATTTCCTTTGGTTTGGGCACAAACAATCCCTTGAAGTAGAGCCTTTGTTCTTTCCAGCAATAATTGGTTATTATGTTTTTGGCCTTTTTGCTTTCCCCAAGGTCCATTGTGTCTAGTAATATGTCTTCTTTCAACAACCCCAAGCAAGTTGCATCCTTCCAAATGTCAATGTTCCTTGTGTCCATCCCACATGTTCCTTTTTCATCAGATTCTGTATGACCTAACTTGTGGTCACCAAATTCAGATAATTCTTGAACAACCAACACTGGTTCTAACTGCTGTTATCTATCATAATATCTAGGTATCTTCCTCTTTAGTGTTTGCTTACCATCAGTGGTTTTCAAATTTTCATTTTCTTCATTGTCTGCTGCCCCCACATCCTCCATAAGTGAGTTAGTCTCCTTATCCTGGTTTACTTTAGTTACAACATCAAACATAAATAGTTGGTGGTCCTTTTAACAACGCTAATGGTTGATGCCAAAACATCATATATGGTGTTATGTCAGTTTCCTTGCTTATCTCCTGAAACCAAACTAGTATGAATTTTCACCATATTGAAGAAATAATATCTTCTCCTTTGTTTTAGGTGTGTCCACTTATACAATCCCAATATCCTAAATTTCTTCACTGAAATTGTCATCATCCATGGCTTTCCCCACTGGGTTTTTGCTTAAAGCATCAACATTTGTATGTGACGCAACCCCAAGTCCCAAGCTAGGCCTAAAGTGGCCTAGTTTCAAGAATGTGGAAGTTTAGGGACTTGAGCGTCCGCTCCCAACACTCAACACTAAAAGGGGTAGAGGGGGCGTGTTGAAGCTCCGGGATAGACTAGGAAGAGGGACAACTACTTATTTACTCGGTCTTGCATCCAAAACCAACCACAAGTTGGTTAGAACTCATTCTGCATCCTTTTGGTGTTGGGACAAGCCGCGGGCGACTTTGGACTCATTTGACTCACCACGGCCCGGACTCGGGGGAAGCCACCACCTTCCCCCATATAATATTTTCTGCGTTGCTCCGCCGCACCCGCATCCAAATGGCTTTCACTCCTGGGACTCCCAAGGAGGAATCCCGGGATTGTCTCGGTTTGGACTCTCGGAACTTTGGGAGTTCACAAATCCCGGCTCAGACCTCGGATTGGAATGAGGTCTAAAGAAAACTTGTAGCACTCCTCAAGAGCTTTCCAACGACGTGTTGCACTCCCTCTGCACACCTCGGGATCGGGTTGATTCCTGACTTTTTGTGGTCGAGAGTCAAACTGCGAGTTTCACTTGGAGCATCACTTGGAAATTTGGCCCTTTCAAGGAAACTAACATGTTTAGTCCACAAGGGGGACTTATAATTTGCAAAACAAATAGTGGCTTGTCTTCATGACCAACACAGAAAATAAGGTAGAGGCATTTAGAATTGTCAGAATAAGCATTGTGAGTAAATTAAACTTCAATATTGTGCATATGCAAGCTATTACAACTCATTTTGCTATTGCAACAAGTTTTACTAAGGTTGAGGTTATGCAACTTGCAACTATACAAGTTCAAGCTCAAGTTTGGGAGTCACATAGTTGAAGTTTGATTTGCTAGGGTTTTTTTTTTGTTAATGATAACATGCCTATAGACATTGAAAACTTGCAAATGTTGCAATGTATTATTTGTATAACAAAATAAGCAAGTGTTAATGATTTGTGCCAACAATCTACATTGTTGTTTCTAAATTCTGTTGTAAGCTAAATGGTGGAGGAAAATAAGTTGAAATTCATGTGAACTTGTTGGATTGATCTGCTCAAATTGGCGCTACTCAAGAACAACAAATGCAAGTGACGGTATGGAGATTGTATGCTTATTTATAAGAAAAGGACTTATTTGCCAAGGTTGTTGTTTTAGAAGAGAGCAAAGAAAGTTTTTGAAAGCTGAATTTTCATTGTTGGTTGATACTTAAATATGTGCAACAACACACTAATAAAGTGTATTAACAAAAGACACGTCTAACACTTGCTCACAACCTCTATGTATAGCATGCATAACATTAAAGGATAATGCTAACTTTTAGAAATATATATATAGGTATACACTTTAAAATGACACAATTTTGTCCAACATGTCCACCAATTGATACATGTCCAACATCTGAAATAACAAAAGACATTGGACCATTGGAACCCAAGTTTCAAAGCAGATCAAATATTTTGCCATACTTTGCCTAAATTCAATGGTCACTTGACCATGTTCAACAATAAACACTCTTCAATGATGTTTGTGAAACAATTCCAATACCCAATTGTAATCCCCATCTATGTCTAACCATATACAAAGCTAACAATGTCAAACAACCCGCAATCAGATAATATCATGAGACTCCAATGCTGGGAGTCATTGATTGGAACAATGAGTGTGTTACATTGGGTATGTCTCTTTCCAACCTTCTTTCCACAAAGCCCTCCAAGGAGGCCTTAGTAGGTCCATGTTTCGAAACATGTATATTGAGGTGTTGCCACATGAATGAATTGGCAATGACACTCTTCAAAAGCAATTTGAGGGCCATGTGTTTGGTAGTAAGCAAAAAACTAGTGCATTGATTCATCATTGACCATGTCGTGCTCAATTGTCAAAGGTGTCAAAGCTAACATCCCCAAAGCATTCTCAAGAGGAGTACCCTGGAAGAACACGACTTCCATGTTGAGACTGTTATGCAAATCATTCCTTGACATGCCCATCACCACACAAATCAATGCCAAATGAAAGACTGAGCATAAACTTGCAACTATTAGCAAAGAGCTGTAGATCACACTAACAATGGTGATTAGGTAGGTACTCATAATAATTCCCACATTTTTCATCTCCAACTTGCCAATCATACATATAGCTCATGCTCAACATTTATTCCTTAAGATTCAAGCAATGCAAGTGAAAGAGTTGAAAACAATCCATATTGGTAGGTCAAGTAGTACCTTTCATGTTGGGCATATTTTTCGGGTATGGATGTCTTCTCCACCTCGATTTGCATATGGTCAACAACATTCTACCATTCAAGTGTATATGGATTCTGTTAGACACACACCCTATTTGTTGCATCCCACCCTTTGAGGGTCTAGGACTGGATGCAATTGATTCCTTCATGATCATGTGTCAAAGGAAATTGTTGAATAGAACGTTTGTTTTGTAGGTTTTCTTAAACATTTGTTGATGTCATTTTTTATGCTTTGAAATTTCAAATTTAGGTTCCTATTTAGAGTTCATGAAACCCTTTTAATGGACAACATATGCCACTACATCTCATTGGTGTTGTGCACCACTAGATACATCTTCAAAATGCCAACCATAGGGCACATGTGATGTAATGGAAGTTAAGCCTAAATATGCATTTGACGACCTTGTAGCAAAATTGGCATTACCATTCATGCCATTCTGGACCTTTTTCTTGGGTAGTTGGCATTCCTCACAGCACTCCAATAAATACCTATCATATTCAACATCTTCACATTACATTGTTCATGCCCTATTAGCATACTCATGGTGTTCTCCTTCATGATGGCAACTGAATAACAATGACATTGCAACTGCCACAATATTGCCTTAAAATTGAACATCATCTTAAGTTGTTCATTACTTTGTGCGTCTAAGAACTCATACAAGTCTAGGAAAAATTTGTGAGCAAAACAAATTTTGAAGTTTGTGTAGGATGCATCTTAGGCATGCACCTATTACTTGTAGCACCAATAGAATAGATTAAACTTTTGGTGTAACTAACATAAATCAATGAGATTACATATGAAACTTGACAAAAGCATTTTGAGGCAACCATTGTGTCACCTCCAACAAACCCAAATTGAACATTATAAGAATGAATGTAGCCATGTCCTTATGATTGTCCTCAAAAAATAGCAGACCATCACTTCATCATGAATGGGAGTGACTACCTACCATTCTTCTCATACTGACTTCATCAGCTCCCTAGGGTGGGTGTAGGTACATACGTTATATTAGTGGATACTAGCACATCCATGTCTATTATGGTTGCCATTGTAGTTAGATAATTAGGCATAATGCATCTAGTCACCAAATCTAAAACTTGTAAAATTGTGTCAAAAGTCGTTACACAGGCTTTGGGTAGGATTGATGAAGTACTTATCAAGGTTGGAGGCATACAATGCACTATGACCGACATGGTGGTAGATATAGACAGTTATGATGTATTGTTTGGCCTTGATTTTTTAATAAAAATTGGTGCAATCATGGATGTAGAAAATCCATGTAAAACATGGTCTAAGGGCCAATGTGGAGGTGTTGCCATTGATTATGGTAAACCTATTACAAATAATGAACCCAAAAACACTAATGTAAATGTTATTATTTTGGAGAACACACGCATTAGTGATGATTTTGGCATTATTAATTAGATATCAAATCAGGATAGTCTTGTTATGACCAAAGGTGAAAATGCATCTACTCCAGATTTAGATATAGGTATTGATAGTAGGGAGCATTATGATGGAGAACCTCGTCAATTTGAACATATTGATGATGAAAATGAGTTTAAAGATACTGAGTTGAAGGATCTAGTGATGTTAGAAGGTTTGCAATAGATTTTGCAATTAATATTACATGAATAGGTTGATGGGTTCATGGAGGAAGAAATAACAAATGCAAATGACTATGCATGTTGGCTTAAATGGGTGTCTGATGCAGAGAGAAGTAAGCAAGCCATGTTTGAATCCACACACCATGCAAAAATTCCAGTACTACTACAAGTTCAACAAACAGAAAGTGGTGGCCTTAATAACAACTCCTCTAAATAGTTGGCATCATTTAACAAAGATGAAACAAGCACCAGATGGAAGGAACTCTATCAGCAAATCCGGGTTGACCTTAACTTGGATGAAGAGAAGCAACAACATCTGTGGAAGGTACTAGAGTGTTACCAAGATGTTTTTGCTTGGAACAAAGGTGAATTAGGTTGTTACACCATTGGAGAACATTTTGTGGATACGCAAGGTTTCCCACCTTGCAGAGTATGTCCTAGATGATTATCCTACTAGGAAAAGGCGGAAATGAAAAGACAAATTGATGTATTGGTAGATTTGGGCAAGATGAAGCCTAACAATTTTGAGTATGCATGTCATGTCACACTGCCAATAAAAAGAGATGGGAGTAGGCATTTATGTGGAGATTATCGACCATTCAACATGTAGACCCGCCTAGACTCGTTTCCAATGCCTCTTGTTGACGATGTGATTTCCCAGTTGGGAAAATCAGCATGGTTTACTGCATTAGATTTGCAGTTAGGCTTTTGGCAAATTCAGATGGCTTCTAAATATATGAAGAAGACAACATTGATTACTAAGATTGGATTGTATGACTGGACAATCATGTTATTTGGTCTCAAGAATGCAACTAGCACTTTCACTAGGACAATGTCAACAATTGTTAAGGAATTGGGAGACAAATTCTTGAAGATATTTGTTGATGATTTCAATATACATAGTGAAAATTGGGAAGAACATCTTCAACACTTAGATGCTATATTTTTCAAGCTCATAGAAGTAAAATTGAAATTAAACCCGAGTAAATATTGTTTTGTTGTAAAAAATATCACATTTCTGGGTCATGTGGTTAATAATGAAGGCACCAAACTAGATCCTGGTAAGATTGATGTAGTGTTGCATTTCCCAAAACCAAAGATAGTTACCAACATCAGATCTTTCCTAAGACTAACTAAATATTACTGGAACTATGTTTAGCGTTAGTTACAGTTTGTCCCAACCCTAGCCTTGGGCTCGTGACCAAGGCAAGGGCTTGCAAGGTTGCGGGGTTTAGAAGGAAGCCTAAGAATGAAGGAAAGTGTGAGGGAATGAACCCTCACACTCCCAAGGGAGCTTCCACTTTGGGAATTGGAGTGCGATGGACTCCCGAATCTTTGGATAACGATTGCAGGGGGTCAAAACCCATTGCATTAAAAGGTTTTTTATATCATTGGAAAGATATAGAAACTTAGATGTCCAAAATGGGCTCGCATGACCCATTTGGACATCTAAAACACAAGTTATGGTCAAAAGAAAGGTCAGGGGTCAAATTGGCAATTTGACTTCCGAACATTAAAAGTTGGGAATCAACCTAATTTCCTCGTGTGCAAGTGGCATGCAACTTGAAAAAAGCTCTCAATGAAGGCTACAACTTTGCTTCATACCTCATTTGAATCAGAGGTTTGCACACAAAGTTATGGGCCCCAAAAGTTGTAAGAATCCTAATTGTGAGAATTTTGGGACTCCCATTTGTGAGTCTCAGGACAAAATACCATTTGGATGTGGGCCTCGTGGAGAGGCACAAAATATACTATAAGGGGGAAGATGGTGGCTTCCCCCAAGTTTGGGCCGTGGTGAATTTTGTAAATCCAAGTTACCCGTGGTTCGTCCTCGCACCAAAAGTGCTTCAACTAGTATGCATTAACCACCAAGTGTTTGGTTTTATGCAGGTCCGTGTGAGTAGTCGATGCTTGTCATTCTTCCTAATCCCATCCCAGAGCTCCAGTATGCCCCTCTACCCCCAAAGTGTTATGAGCTAGGGAACGTGCTACGACTCCTTGTTATTCGTTGTTTTCAGTTTTAATTCACATTTGAGTCCATTAAGGAGCTTGGGAGTGCGTCACAATTAGTTGTTTTATTGTTTGAATTGATAAAAATGGATGTTGATTTTGTGTGGAATTTGAATTATCAATATGCATTTGAGGCTTTGAAGAAAGCACTTATAGATGTTCTTGTGCTTGTACGACCTGACTTCAAGAAACCATTTTGTCTTGATGTTGATTGGTCACTAAAATGTGTTGGTGCCATCTTGTTTTAAAAGGAAGGCAAACTTGAGAGGGTGGTGGCTTATGCCAACAAGAACTTAACAAGAGCACAAAAAAAATTGCATCCAATGGAAGGGGAATGCTATGCATTAATATGGGGCATTATGCATTTCAGATAGTATTTGCATAGGAACCATTTTGTCTAACACTTGCTCACAACTTATGTATAGCATGCATAACACTAATGAATATTGCTAACTTCAACATATGTATATATTTATACATTTTAATTTGACACAGATGTGTCCAACATGTCCACCAACTGATGCATGTCCAACATCTGAAAAGGCAAAACAGAAGACATTGGACCATGGACCCAAGTCTCAAAGTAGATCAAGCCTTTTGCCCTAATTTGCCCAAACTCAATGGTCACTTGAGCATGTTCAACAATAAGCATTGTTCAATGACGGTTGTGTAACAATTCCAACACCTGATTGCAACCCTTAACAATGTCGAACCATCTACAATGCTAACAATGTTAAACATCAGGCAATCACATAGTATGACAAATCCAGCATTCAACCACGTCCAAGACTTACTGTGGTGGTCAGTCTGCTGCTGGGCAGTCACAGTGTACAAATCATAAGATGGCATATATGTGTTTTAGGGGGAGGGCTGGCTGAAGAACCTAGTTTTTCTTCACCAGTTTTTTTTTTCCTTCCAATTTTGTGATATCAAAAATTTGGCAAACTTTTCCCCATAAAGAGACGAAATTTGTTGGAAAATCACTGCTCTATGTGCCTGAAAAACTTCATTTGATTTTTCACATGCCACAAACACCAAAAGGTATGAAATTACTGCAAAAGGAACCAAGAGATCAAAACATGCACTAGGGTTATTTGCTGTTCCACATGCGCAACAGGTTCAACAGCACCATGTCCAACAATAATAGGTATATCCAATTGTTCAATGGTAAGATGAGCACTTCAAGGACCTATAAGGAACGAATATTTGATCAACACCTGGCAACTATTTGTAACAAGTCCAACTCCAAGTTCATAAGCATATCTAACACTTTCAGATTTGTTAGGGAGAATCATGTGCCATTCCACCCACCATTATCAAAATAAAAATAAAAATAGGGGGAAAAACATTCAAAATACTAGAGGCTACAAGGCTTTCAAATGCAGATAATAATTGATGCATTCCAAGTACTTGTCGTCCTAGGTGTAGGCTTGCAAAGGTTTTTGTTGTCACCAAAGGCACTAAGAATGGGCTAAATGTTAGGGGAAAAGGCTATGAAAGAAAGCAGTTATAGTTGTGTTGAAAAGTGTTGAATTTTTAACATGGATTGATGTACCTGGCGGGTAGGCTGGTGGGGTTAGTGAAGGACTAGGGATCAGATTTGTCACACAACAACTCTGTGCAACAAGTGTAAGACCAAAATCAAAGGATTCAAAATTGTCCATGTTTACTATACCATTTTAGCATGTCTAACAACACCCAATTCCTGTGTGTAACAACACCCAATTCCTGTGTGCAACTTGTATAATTTGCATGACATGCTGAACACAATTGTTTATATTGGAAGGGACAACTTGGGACCCTGGGCTTCTACGTAGTCAACTTAACAAATCTAATATAAGAAATTTCATCAAAAGTACCTTAAAAGTGATGGTTTGTAGCCCTGACTATTGGGCATTTCCCTATGCTATGATGTTTCCTGCCTCTTTTGTCTGGAGGTTGATTATCTATTAGTACCAAAAAATTGTTTTTTTTCTTCATGACACTTGATGGATATTCTGTGGGTATCATGGAAAAAGAATTCACCCAACATTTTGGAAAATGTAACACCCAAAGGAGATTTTCCAGCTCCATGTTTATGTTTGGTGAATCTATAGCCTATAGCTTTGATCATCACAGAAAATCTATCTATGAAGGAAGGTAGTTTGTTTTTTTTGTTTTGTTTTGTTTGTACTTCTGAGATCCACCAAAGTGGGATGCTTCAGGTCATGTTCTTGGTCTCCTTGGAAGGCTCTCGAGGAGGAGGGGTGCATTGGCTTTGTTTCATGGCATTTAGACTTGTGATGTAGAAGTTCTTGTATATCAAATGATTTTTTCACTGAAAATTAAATTAAATTGTAGCTGAAAATTGTGGAGGAATTGGAATGTGCCTTTGGTGTTAGTGAAAAGATCTCAATGAGAAGGAGATAATGGAATTTATTTGGTAAGATTTGGATTCAGAATGTGGGAGATTTGATTTTGAAGTGATTTCTGCCACTTAAAATTCAATTAAATTCCAAAAAACCAGGTTTTGGAAGGAAAAATCAGTTGAGGACGAGTTCACACTTGGGCCAACAGCACGGGCCACACTAATATACTCTGAATATTACATAAGTCTTGACCACATTAATGACATGAACATGTGAACAATATTAATGATTATAAATTTATATATATGTGGTTGACATTTCTATTGGGACAACTACAAGTCTTTGCATGGCACACAACAAGATGTTGCTAGAACATGAGGAGCACATCAATTAAACAAGTGATAAAAAAAAGGGTTTAAATTTAAATTTGCATGGTTGTTGCTAGTGACAATTTAAAGTTGCATGTTATTTGGATATGGATGATCAATTCTCAAACATTTCAACAATCTTTAAATCTTTTGCATACATATTTGTCCTCACTTTGCAACTCCTTGTCCATGTTTGCATAAGTGTTTTTAGTGTTTGAATGGGTCCTTTCCACCATATTTAGAGAAATGACTCCCAAGCTCACAATGACATGTGCTTTCTATCTCTTCATTTCTTAGGTCTTTCATAATTTTACCCAATTTTACATGTCCAATTTTTCACCTTTCATTGTGATTAGCCAACCAATCACAATTTATCATAATTTCATAAAATGCCTTAAACTCCACAATAATTAAATAACATTTAATGCTACTAACATCATTCCAACCACCAAGTTTGGAACATTAATATGGACATGAAATTTGAAGTCCCAATTAGGTGGATCAATGAATTGAGATTTTATTCTTTCCCATACAATTTAAAATCTGGTAGTCCAATTAAAAACTTCAAAATTTTGCATCAACTTTGTGATTGGCTTCAAAATGAAAGCCAAATGTTCATTTTGGAACATCAATAAAAGCAAGCATGAGCCTTTGGACACTTGAATGTTGCATGGAATTTTCGGTTGTGGTGACATGTTCACAATTATTCCAATATTATTTGGATTTGGCAACTTCCCTTCCTTGGAGATAATGTAGCCCAATATCACTCCTAAATACACCAAAAACATGCATAAATCTAAATTAAGACTGACACCAAATTCTAATTAAAATAAAGACATAATTTTGATAGATGCATAACAATGTTGCCAAAAGCACTAAAATCATCCAAAACAATTTCATGAACAAAATAGTCCTTAAAAGCTAGAGTAATTGCCCTTTGGTAGGTTGGTGGAATTTTTTCAATTGAAAAGGCATGACAATCCAAACAAATGTCCCCCAATTGATATTGAAGGCACTCTTGTATTTGTGTTTAAGGTTTATCATAATTTGGTGGTAGCTTGAAAATCAATCCATAAAAGAATAAATTCCATGCCTTACTACTACATCCAATATTTTTTTAGTAAAAAGGAAGGATATGGGTCCTTTTTGGTTATCAAATTCAACTTTTGAAAGTCAATGTAAATGCACAATTTCTCATTCTTCTTCAATACCATCACAATTAATGATAGCAAAGTACCTTGTTCTATTGGCTTTATGAATCTAACAATGAGTATTTTGTCTAAAAGTTATTTGACCATGACTACATGGTTTGGATTCATTCAACACCTAGTGTAACCAAAAGTGAGGGGCCCAGGAAAACAGATAGTGCATGTGCTGCCTCCTGAGGTACCCTGGCGTTCACACTCTACAATCTGATCTCACAACCACTGACCCATTATCCTCCTCCAGAACGCGATCTACTTGCATTCTCTCCCTAAGTCACTACGACTCCAGGATCAACAGACACAACAACCCAGCATCATCACACAACACTTGAACACTCTGTCAATTCCAAAAACTTCTTTGCATCTTATTTACAACACATGTACATTCCGACAGCACAAGCAATTCCTGCCATCGCCAGACCACAACAAAGCAGGTGTGATAGTTTCCTCAGTGTCTTCCCTTCTACCTCTCCAGTTTCTCCACTTCTATCCTTCTGCAGAAGAAGCTCCACATCGACCAAACGCAGCGGAAGACTTCTAGCCTAGCACAGCTCTCCTACAGACCTCCATCTCTCATCCTCTCTCCCTCACTAATCTGCTATTCTCTACCTTCTTCCCATCTCCTCCTCCTCACTAACTTACTACTTGCCGAATTCTTCTTCTCCAAAAACAGCTTACTGACAACTTTCTCCCAGCTTCTTCCAGAAGTTTCACTCGAATCCCAACTCCTCTTCCATCCAACTTTTCCAGTCCGTCGTCATTGCTTGTCGCCATAGCTCGCCGTCATTGCTGGATCTAGCTCCATTATTTCTCATGAATGCCAGCCGCCATGTCCTGCGTACCATGCAGCACACACACAAAAGGAAAAACGGACATCCATGCACGCCATGCAGCAGTGATGAGCATCGAAAATAGGACAGCCGCCTTAAGCAGACCTAAAGCCCAAACATGTTCCAGTGTCCAAACTGGATCCAACCACCTACCTTCGCACTACACTAGCTTGATGAATTGGGGTAATTGAAATATCCAAAGTTCAATTTGGTGTTTAGTGATATAAAGTAAAATCACCTTCAAATCTTGATAGGTCCAAGTAAAAACATCTTACAAGTATTCTTTCAAAAATTGATTTGCATTTGCTACCAATTTCAAATCCAAATTAGTGATGGTTTTTATTGTTTCATGTGACTCTTTTTGGGTATTAAAATTTAGAGCTCGTATCTACACATTTTGGAAGTGTCCAACTAGAAAATTGTAGATCTTGAAGTCAAACTTTGGCTAGAATTGTATTTATTGAAATCAAACCTTTGGTATTTTGAAACTATTTTTCAAATTTGGTAGTGCCAAGACTTGAAAATCACACCAAATGGTGTAGATCCAATGGTAAGGACATTATCTAAATTGTCAATAGATTTGGGTATGTTGTAAATAAGATGTCCTCCTTTTCTTTTGTCACTTCATTGAGGAAATCATAGCAAAGTATAACTTCCTGTTTTTTTGAAGTTTTGTCTTATCTTTTTGTGACACCAATTGTTTTTGTTGTGCCATTTCCTTCAATGATGAACAAATTCGTGCCCCGTTCATGAAAAACCCTTGCATTCATGAGTCATGGTCTATCCAACAACATTCGGAGGTGTTATTTTTGTGACCTACATGCATCAAACATCTATTTTTGGGGGATATTAAATTTTGGATTTATATTTTCGCCCATTTTATTATTATGTAATTTTTTAATATACACATATTTTAACCACCCTTTTTTTTTTAATAATTTATTTCTAGCATCCAACTTCAATACTTTATATTAATTTTAAAATTGTTTTTTAGAAAATTTGGAACTAAAAAACTTTGAAATTGAAAGCAAAAAAAAAAACATGGAATGTAAGTCAAATGAAAAAAACTACAACTAACAAACTTTTATTAGTCACAAATTAATCAAAGCATTATTTCAGAATAATTGAACCTACTAACAACTAATATCTTAAATCTTTAACGCACATGCTATTTTTTTTAATTTTTTAATATTGACAATTTACACATATCCTATATTAATTGTAATTTTATTTTCAAAATATACACAAACCTATTTTTCAACTAATTAACTTATATTTCATTAGAAGAAAAACATGTATTTTCAACATGTTTGTATAATAAAAATTTAGTTGGAAGTGACATTTGTGATTAAAATCTCATTAGTCGCCTTGAACAAGTTGCATGAGACATTAATAGCAAATGACAAGGTGTATTGAATGAAGTAAAAAGTCAACAAATACAAGTTCATCCTTTGACTGCATTATATATGTATTGTCACATGTGACTATGATGCAACTATTTTGGTCACTATTGAAGCAAATGATGTGTTGCCATGTGTTTTAATATTGAATTATTATTATTATTATTATTTTGAAATAATCTAGGATGTTCAATTCAAATGCTTGGATGATCTTATATTATGACACGTGGCCCAATGTAAATATATAATGTAAAAATATATGTTTCAAAAAATTATTTAGTGTAAGTTAGAAGTAATAAGTATAATCATTTATAATTATTTATAAAAGTGGTTCCTTATGGATAACACTCATAGAAAAAAGTCTTAAAACTCAATCAATAATTTTAAGAATTGAAATATTAATTTTTGATTCTAAAAAGAAATTCAAAATTCAAATATCATTTTTTAGATGAAATAAGTCTTTGAATTTAAATATAAAATTTCAGAATTGAAATGTCAATTTTCATATTCAAAATTGATGTCCATTTTTGGAATCAATTAATAATTTTAAGAATTGAAATATTAATTTTTGATTCTAAAAAGAAATTCAAAATTCAAAAATCATTTTTTAGATGAAATAAGTCTTTGAATTTAAATATAAAATTTCAGAATTGAAATGTCAATTTTCATATTCAAAATTGATGTCCATTTTTGGAATCAATTAATAATTTTCTGAATTGAAATATTAATTCTTAGATTCCAAAATAATAATTTGAAATTGCAATTTCAAGTTTCAAATCAAATAAGCTTTTTAATTTAAGTCTTAAAAATCAAAATTGAAATGTCAATTGTTAGAATCAAAAATAATAATTTAGAATTCAAATATCAAAATTTAGATCAAATAAGCTTCTGAATTTAAGTAAAAATCTTAAAAATTCAAATAAGTTTGTAAGGAATTGAAATAAAAAATTTGAGATTCAAGAAAATTACAAATTCAACTAATTCTTTAAAGAATTGAAAAAGTAGTTTTCAGAATTGAAATATAATTTGAAGGATCAATTTTAAAAGAAAAAATTAAATGTAAAATTCAGAATTGAAATATATTTTTTTCGAATTCATATAATTAAACAAAGAATTTGAGTAAGAAAATTAAAAATTAAAAAATATTTTTTAGATTCAAGTATTATTTTAGTTTATTTTTAAAAAATGAATTCCAAAAGCAATTTTCCGAATTGAAACATCGACTGTAATGTTTAATTATAATTTTCATAATTTGAATTATAATTTTATACTCATTTGAATAAAAGTAAAAAAAAATTTAATTCATATTTAAAACTTCAAATTCAAATATTGATTTTTAGATTCAAATCAAATGTTTTGGAATAGGAATAACAAATTTTAGGCTCAAATAATGATTTTAAACTAAACAAAAAAAATAGAATGCAAAAAAAAAAAAAATTCACATAAATATTTCCTAAATTCAAACGTCAATTTTTAAATTCAAATATATATACATTTCATAACTAAAATATTAATTTTCAGATTTGAATAATAATTTTCAGAGTTCAAATATTTATTTTTAAAATTCATTATATGAACAATATACATACATACACATAATTAATATACACACAAATATGTATTTATGATAATATATCATAAATATAATTTTAATACATACATAAAAATACACCCTTATGTCATTGTATAATATTTTTAGGACGTGACTAATTTGGTGAGTACTACGACTAATAGGACATATCAATACATTCATGGATGAAAACAAACCTAAAAGCCATTCAACCGATAGGATGAAATTTCCAATAATTGCATCATAGTTGTAAGAGTAACCAAAATAGTTGAAATTTGATCTTACAATTGTAAATACTCCCAAACTTAGTCACAAACAATAACAAGTCACATGTTGTTGCAAATGAAGTGGACATTTTGGCTGATTTCTAGTAATGTTTTTGCCTAACCACCAATAGTGTCCCCCCCCCCCCCCCCCCGCCCAAGACAACAAAACATATAAAAGCTTACATTTGTCACATTATTATCAATTAAAATAAAATAAAAAATGTATGGAATTCCATGAATGTAAATTTTAAGATCCTTGACCAATCCTACTTGTTTAATAGTTGTTTGATATAACATTCTAAGTTTGTAAAGGGTTGGTTTGGGAATTAATAATAACTTTCGCATCGGTTTTTTAGTAATGATGTTTATTCTAAAACCTCCATTTAACAAAACATTTTTTACAATATTCTTTCCAACTTGTACATTTATGGCTATAGAAGCTAGACTTTCAAATTAAACTTAAGTAGTTCAATAAACTTCATAAGAGAGTTTGGAAAGAACATACTTCTTGAGATTTGGTGCCAAGTGGAAAAGTTATCTTGAAATCAAGATGTATTTGTTCTGCATAGGTTGTTTTCCAATTGCTAAAACCATATTTACCAAAACATTTTCCTTCTTTTCACTTTTTGATGTCAAATAGGCTATACTTTTGGTTATCACCATAAAAAATGTTAGTTTTGCTAAAGGTAATGATAAGCCATGAAGCTTGTTAGTACCCTTGCTGAGCCTCCTATGATTCTTCAAGAGGTCATTGTTTTCTTCTAACTAAAATATTACTTCAAAAACATTTCAATTTGGTAATCTAATCAATACCAAACTTGGAAAAGTTTAAATTTTTAAATTTTTACCTTTAATTTTAATGTTGCAAAATTCTCACTTTAAAAAAAATGGCTAGGTCTAATTCTTTTTTAAAATTCAGAATTGATAGAGTACTTCCAAAAAAATAATTTTAAGTTTCAAATACTCAACCAAGGTATCCAATTTTTCATTTTTTGATAATCAATTCTTAATCTTTGGAAATGGCTGAATATCTAGAACCGATTCTCAAAGTTAACTTTTTTAAATAATTGTTTTTAAACGGATGCATCTTTTAATTTGAATACATAAGAGTTATAATAAACTTGAAAATAAAACTCCATTGGCCAAAAGAAATAACAATATAATCACATTGTTCAAATACAAACAAATTTTTTGTAATCAACACAATGTTGCAAATTGAACAAATACCAAGATTTAATTAAATTTAGCTTTCGCAATTAGATCAAAATCAAAAGGGCAAAACTTGATTGAAAACTTATTGGAGAAATTGGTTTCTAAATGTTATGTGAACCAATCCACAACACAAGGATGAATAGTTACAACATTATATTTATGAAACATAGTTTATGAAACATAATTGCAATATATGTGAACAATGAGCTAATGTTTTTGGGTGAAAGCGCACTACATGCCCCACCCCCTTGTCGCCCCCCTTCTCAAATTGTATCAAATGTATAATCTTTTTGTAATTATATTTTTTGCAATGTAAAGAATAACATCTTGGATTATTTTAATTGTTTAAAATTATATTTGATTAGCCAAGTAGATTTAAACTAATTAATTCCTTCAAGAAATCCAACAAACATTTAAGAATTTGAATGTATGATTATATTTGTCACAAAATAGTGCATGTCATAGAATTTGGAATTTTGCATATATGTATTTCAAAACTAAAGTTGTACAATGTTGATTTTATCCAATCTTCTTCATCTAATTGTTGGATCACGATTAAATTTGATTCATAATGAACTTTGAGTTTCATAATGTTGTCATGCACATTTTAAAAGTTTTTTTTGCTTATGATTAAGATTGTTAAAGAATGCCATCAAATTTTAACTTATTACGTACTATGATACTTGTTATGCATCACATTTTTGGGACAAAAGTGATTTACTTGTAATGTGTTTTCACCCTAAGTTTGTTTAAATTTCTATTCATCATTGTTGTGGTATAACAATTTAATATAATTAATGTTTATACTTCAAGAATTTTGCAAAGGTAAAATATATAAATGCATCAACTAACAACTACATCAAACACCAATTGATCTTGCCAAATGGTCATGGTTTTTGCACATGATGGATGTTAAAAAGATGACGATTTTTTGAATGCTATAACACTTTGGGTTGTATGGAAAATACTTGAAAAAAATGTGGAGATGGAAACACAAAGGATATTTGTAATAATTAATTGCACCTAATTGGCAAATCCTACACCCCAATCTAGAAGCATGGAAATTCAGATTAACATAAATAAGTTCTAAGCTAAAGCATTAAAGATGACATTTAGTGCAAAGACATGCTTGCAACCAACATGGTGAGTCTCTTTCCATGTTCCATAGTCATGAATGAAAAAAAACAAGGTGAACACCAACTTAATCATTGTTATGTAAAATGAAGATCATTGTCAAGCAATTCTTACCTTTTAAAAGAACTTTTGGGGCCAATTCTTACAACGGTTTTTACAAACCAACTCCATTCTTGAAGTTGTTTTCAAAAATTTAATATTTTCACCATTTTTTAAATTACCCAAAATGGGAACGATTAGTTTTCAAATTAAAAAATATCAATGCTAGTGAGATTTGACCAATATCCTTTTTAGAGAGACATGAACCCAAACCATTGGGCCATAAAATTTTACAACTAAAATTATTTTGGAACTTTTTTATTGAAAATTTACACGTGCCAATGACTTTAAAGCTAAAGCCATTGGCTTGTGTACATTTTGAACTTAAATAAGTTTCAACATTCTTTGCATTCAAGTGAAAAATGAAACCTAGTGGTTAAGGCTTATGTCAACATTCAAAAGGTTTTAGGTTCAAATTTGAATTGAGTAACCTACCTATTAATGACTCTATTATAGTCTCTACTAGGTTTGGAAAGTGGGCTTGAGTTACCCTTTTACTTGCCTTGGTATTAAGGTTGGGTCCAATTGATACCCTAACCAATTTTCAAGCAAGTTGGTTCTCACTTGTTAAAAAACTATTGGTTTTCAATAAAATAAACAAATTGAAATTGGCTTGGTATACAACTCGCTTCAGGATACCCACTTAGCAATTGACTTTGGTGAGGATGTGAATGTTTGTAATTTTTTGTTGTTATATTTACAATAGGTGTTTCTTTATGTGCTCACCTGATTGCTAAAATTGAACGAAAAAACTATGAATGCCAAGGAGTGAAATTGCATCAAACAAGGAGAAAAAAACATTGAATAACATGAGAAAATGCAACAAACAAGGAGAAAGAGAACATAAACAATGTGTGAGAAAATATACCTTGATGTATGAAAAAGCTAAGCAAACAAACAGAAATAATAATTCACAAGGAGGGTATTAACAAAATGATTAAAATATATATGATGTGAAGTCCAAGCCAATGTTGGGCAATCTTTTAGTTTTTTAGAGAACCGTCAGGTCTAAGTATTAGAATGGATTCAAAAGCCTAACTTGGTTTTTTTTTTCTTTTCTATTTTCATCTTTTAAAGACTCGGGCAAGGTTTCAAAAATTTGTAAAAAATAATTTCACTCAGTTTTCCAATGCCAATTTTCACACATCTTATACTAATCGGTTCTAAATGGTGGTTTTCACATACCAATTATTATAAAATCTATCATTTCAAATATTAGCTTTTCATTTTCCAAAATAAAAAAATTGCACAATTTTCTTTTTCTTAAATTTCTTTCAACATTTTATATGTCCATTATTTCATCTTGTTCAAATGAGTCTTCAAATTCTTTCAAATCCTTTTCAACTAAATATGTTTGAATTAACTCCACTAAATTGGAAGGTGGTTTACAACCAACTCTAAGATCACTTAGTGAATTTTGCTCACAAAAATCAAAAAATTTAAAATTTCGAATTATACATGACATCTCCTTTGAGTTGTAAGTATGGATGTTAATGAAAAAATTCTTTCAATTTCAATTTGCAATCCTACAATGTTTAAGATTTGATAGACCAAAAAACCAATTGTAGGAAACATGGTTTCATAATTTCCTCACCATTGAAGAAGGCCCTAAATGTCTTTGGGATCCATTTTGTCGCAACCCCACTTTGGTCAAGTGTGAGGATGAAACTCACACTCCCAAAGTTGGGGATTTGAAGTCCTTAGGGACTCCTGAGTGTTCAGAGTGCAATAGCAAGGCCCAAAACACCTTGCATTGGGGTGTTCTTGGTGTCTTTGGAAAGGTCTTGAAGTGTAGATATCCAAAATGGCCTCGCATTGGTCATTTGGACATCTGCAGCCCAAGTTATGGGCAAAAGAAGGGCCAGGATTCAAACTGGCAGTTTGACTCTCGACCACTAAAAGTCAAGAATCGACCCGTTCCCGACATGTGCTCCAGAGTGTGACATGGCGTTGGAAAGCCGTCTTTGAGGGCTACAAGTTTGATTCAGACCTCATCCCAATCAGAGGTCAGGGCGAGGAGCTACAAAGTCCGAAAGTCCCACGAATCCAAACCGAGACAGTTTCGGGACTCCTCTTTGGGACTCCCGGGAATAAAAGCCATTTGGATGCGGTGCGGTGGGTGAATGCAGAGAATACTATAAGGAGTATGGTGGTGGCATCTCCCAAGCCCGGGCTGTGGTGTGTCATGTGAGTTCGAGTTAGCCCGTGGCTTGTCCCAACACCAAATGCATGCAGAATGAGTTCTAACCAACTCATGTTGGTTTTGGATGCAGGTTCGTGACCAACTAGCTTGATCTCTTCCTAGTCTAATCCCGGGACTTCTAGCACGCCCCTCTACCCCTTTTCTAGTGTTGGAAGTCGGGAGCGGCCTTCAAGTCCCAACTTTCCGCAACTCTACATAGTTGGACCCTCAAGTGGTCCAACAAGGGACTTAGGAGCGCGTCACATTTGGTAATGTCTAAAAATCAATAATTCTTTGGTTCCTTTGTTGGTTCACTACTGGATGCAATTTGTTGAAAATATCGAAATTATAATCTTCATCAAATATTTGATCTACACATCTAACAAATTTTGTCATTCGATGCAAATGAGTGATAACACTTCAAAATCATAGGATATAAGGTTTTGTGACCAGACATATAATCATTCTAATAATGTGAATGCACTAGGTTTTAGGGTTTCATTTTTTTGGTTTGATTGTTATCAATGGCTATCAACTTTTTGCGTGCTTGTGGCAAAAGTTATTCTATTGCTACTACAAGGAATGCATGGGTAGGCGACCTTGTTTGTTTGTGCGTTATGGAAAATAGGAGCTGCACCAAGCAGAATGGATGGTGGGAGGTAAGAATAAAAGGTAGTATGAAGGAGAAAGGTGGCATGTTTTTTCTAGTATGCAATTTTCTTGTTGTAATTTTCAGACTACTAGGCTAATTGTTGATGAATTCTGATGCGCCAATGACTTAGTAGAGTGATTGTATAGATCAATGTAAGGATATATATGACAGGTTGATGCTAAGGGATGATGAAGAACTGAGGGGTCCAAGCTATAAAACTAAGGGGCATATAGAAGTCAAGGAGCATCCAAGAATGGGGAGTTTGTGTTGTAATACCTTAAATCCACGTTGTAAACATCTACTAGAACAAGTGCTAAAAACCTCAAAGGGGTGTCCTTAGGGTGGGCAAAATGAGACAAACAAGATCAAGAATGAAAAAGAAACTTGAAGAGAAGAATTTTCCATGCATTCTTGCATAAGAATCTATCTTATTGAGTGGCTCTAAACGAACCTCGTACTTAATGCTCAAAATCAAGTTCTTTAAAAACATTTAGATCTAAAGGTCTCCAGGTTTTTAAGTTTTTAGATAAGAGAAGTGGAGGTACACCACATTGTTTCATTCAGTGGGAAAGTGGTTAGCAACTCATATGGACCAAATGAACCTTGAGAGTTATGATTTCAAAGGCCATACCTCGATATATTTTTTATTTTTGATATTATGAATCAGAGTTGGGTACTTAATAGTCCATGGCCATTAAGGAGACGTATGTTGGATATTTAAGTATCTATAACAGGTTTGCTAATTAGTAGATATAAGAGTTGGTTATGTTAAAATCAATGAATATCAACAGAAGCCTTCTTTAACACTAGTATAAGAAAAATCAAGAAATGTTATTTGTTGTAGGGTGCCATAAATTCTAATTTTGTTTAGATCTATTGTATGTAATCAGGCTTGTTCTTTTTATCTTCTATTTTTTTTTAGTATCAAAGCTGGTTAGATCTGATGACATCATTCAAATTTATGTATGGTTCGATATTACGGTAGTTAAGATAATATGTCATCATCTAGCACATATGAAGTTGTTGCATATGAAGTTACATAGGAAATTAAGGAACAGTAGATAGCCATCAGATTCGATTATCCAAAGAGGTAGGATGGACTTTAAATAGGAGCCATAATTATGCGTTTGTTGGGATTTGGAGTAGTAACATTTATAGATATAAATCTTAATGAAGCTCAAGTTGGGGATGTGGCAGTAGAAATAACTCATAATGGCTTTTATACACACGTTCAAGTTTGGTTGAAATTAAGAACCATAGCGAGGGGATGGGGGTCAACATCAGAGCTACAAAGGCAATATCACTATACCTCATACCTTGCATAGAGTTTCACCTTTAGTTATTAAAGACAATGTAGTATACCTAGGATAGGAAACATTTGGGTTCCTAAATTTTTTGCCTCACCCAACCATTTTATCAGATTATACATCCCTGGTGTGGAAGATTTGTTTCAAAATGGAGATCACATTCTTAGGGTGGAACATTATGGATCAAGATCATGCATCATTAGTTGAAGGATATGGTGGAATGTAGAGGAAAGGTGGCAATTCCAACAAGAATCCATAAATGAACAAAGTTTCTCCACTTTACCATCTAATGTTGAACCTTTAAGGCCAATAGGAAAGGGTGATAAGTCTGAGTTTTAAAATTGAATCATAGATGGATACTTCTTGAAAGGAAGTTTATCGCACCTAGTAATATCGGGTCTGATGGAGTCAAAATTAATATGAATAATTAATGGAAATATTTAGGATTTACATATTTGAAAATGAACTGTTTTGATGCCTTTGAAGCATAAGTAAGGTGGTTACCAATGTTGTTATGTCCTTTTCCAGAACAATAATGTGATTAAAGGACAGGGCAAGATCTCTCAGTGGTACTTCATTCATTTAATGAATGCCATTTCCATCCCAATAAAATTCGGTCCTTTTGACTCAACAAGAGCAGAAGAGGATGAGAAGTTGAAGAAGACTATGTTTGCTCGATGGTGGTCTAAAGACATTTATGTAGCATAAAACATTACAATTTTATATTAAAGTTGAACATTTGCAAAATAACTAGCACACATGGGATGGATGAATTGTTCTGGGGGTGACACCATGAGGATGTCAATGACTAGGCAAAAAGGCTCATCGTGGCTGTTGAAGTTTGAGATTTGAATGCAAATAAACTTTTCAAAATTGCAAAGTTGAATTTGAAAGGGAGGGCTAAGGATTGGTTTAGGAGGTTGTAGCCAACACCGGTTGATTGGGCTAAGCTGAGAACTCGAATAGTTTAGAAATACGAAAACATTGATGTTGATGACATTAGGATGAAATTTAATGCCATCAAACAAGAACCCAAGGAAAAAGTTCAAAAATATTTTGAACGTTTTGACAAACTATTTCAAAGGGGCAAAATACAAGACACTAAGTAGAGAAGAAGATTTTTGGCCAAATTAAGGCCAAAATTTGGAAATTATGTGTGGTGAGGACGTCTATAGATATTGAAAAATTAGTGGGTGCTGCAACAAAACTGGAAAGAGTGTTGGGCGAGCTTGGAAAAACTCCATATGAACTTCTAATAGAGGAACAAGAAGATGGAGCCTCAAAGACTATGATTGAAAAGTAGGTCACTGCTTTAAATAAAACATTTATCAATTTCTTCAAGGGGATTGTGCACAATCTAGAGGCGTCATCTTCCACTATGTTTGGAGGATGCAAAATCTATAAAGGAGGGGACCATTTGGCAACCACCTGTTTGAGATTAAATGAAGCACAACCAAAATGTGCCAAGTGTGGCATGTCTCATAGGACAGAGAATTGTGGAGTAAAATGTTCTTTTTGTTCAGGTTTGGGTCATTCTGAAGACATGTGTTGGAAGAAACCCAAGGATGGTAAGTCCCATTCTAGAACATCAAACTTTTTGGAGGTATTATTGAATGATGAAAAGGCGACCATATAACTCAACAAGCTCTATGAGAATGAAAATCTATTCTCTTATACTCAAATGCCTAGGAGGAGGATGCCTATTGACATAGCACTAAGAGGAGTTGTACCGACCCTTGAAGCTGCAGGAGATGGGATAGGTGTAAATCGAGACATTACAGTCATGTCCAAGATTCTTTCCCATTTTATAAAAAGGAAAAATTTCACTTTCACCTATGGAGACCATATTCATAATTCTAGGAGAACTAGAACACCTTGAAAGTCTAATAAGGTTGGCTAGATGAAAAAAGACTCAAAGCCGACTAAAAATCAAGTTTCCATGGTTTTTGCAGTTCTCACACTAAAGAAGATTTACATCAACAAGACACATCAGAGCAAAACTGTGCATTTATTTATGGAAATAAACAACTATGTTGTTAGCATGGGAGGAACTCATCAATCCAAGATCACAAATGATACCTATAGGTTGTTATGCAATGTTTGGACAAATTGCCAAAGAGCTACAAAAAAAAATTAAAATCCTAAACCCCTAAACCTTATAAGCATTCACAATCTAGGAACTATAGGTTGCCACTTAATAATTCACTTTATTTTTCAACAAATTTAGGGGATGATATCCTAGATCAAAAGAATGTTCCATAATGATTCCACAAATGCATGAAGTGATACCATTTTATAAAAGGCAGTTCACAAGAATTCATGAAGGTTCAAAACATTTGATCAAATCAAATTCGATTCCTTTTGATTTGATTTGATTTCCATTTGATTTCTAGTTCAAATACATTATAAACATAACATGCATTCACAATTTTGAAATTTTTTTCACAAAGTTGCAATAATTCAAAACAAAGCATGTTTATGATTTTGCATTAATCTATGATTTTTCAAGTATTGTTCCATTGTAATGCATTAGTTGACCTTAAAAATCTCACCGCATTACAATGCAAATTCAACATCAAGTTCATTCACCTCATCACCTCATACCCCTTGATCAAAGTTTTTCTTTTCCACACCTTTTTAGTTTTGGCACATTCTTTACTTTTAATTAGAACATCAATTCATCAATGTCTTCATCTTTGCCATTCAAAATCACATTGTGTAGCATGTGGCAACAAATAACCACATTCAAAAGGAATAGGACATTTAGGTTTGACTTGATAAAAAATTCCTTACATCTTTTTTAATATACCAAAATTGTTTTTTATTGTAATTCTTGCATGAAACAAGCCTATTATAAATGCCTTTAGTATAAAATGTCACATTCCAATTTGTTTGTATGGTATTATCAACCATGGTAACAATGAGTATCCCTTGTCCTTAATTACATAAAGCTTGATGCCCTCGTGCAAATTTCATTCATGGAACAAATATCCCAATGTAACCTTTCAATAAATTAAAGATAATCACAACACTCTTGCACTAGTTGTAGACCTCGATGCATTGAAATGCCAAATAATTGTTTCCTATGATCAATAATTGTTTGTAACTACACACAATATGCCTTGGATTTGAAGGAATAATAATCACCTTCAAAAGGAACCTTTGGTTTCTAAATATGAATATGTACAATGTTAATTACCGTTTGATACTTGGCAAGCTTGATAGCTTGTTGAACCCCTCCATCACCTACAACAAACTGTGTCTTTCACCCCACCAAACTTAGTTTTTGAAAAAATCATTCGTGACATGTAAAAAATTACATAACATCAAATGAACCATGGACTTTCCAATTACAAAAAAACTTGTTGCATTGTAAGTATTTAGATGCATGGGCAAGCTTGTATAATGAACATATCACCTTCATGTTCGTTAAAACAACACACATACACTTTAAAAAAATTGTGTATTTTCGACTAGTGTTTGTAATTAAATTTTAGTCGCAAGAGACATTTTGCAACTAAAATCCTTATAGTTGCCTAAGATAAGTCACATGTGATAAATTAGTTACAAATTACAAAAGGTATTGTATAAAAAAATAGTCAACAAATACATTTTTTGACTACATTGTATACGTATTGTCACATATGAGTAAGATGTAATTATTTTGGTCACAATTTAGGGCAAATGATGTGGTGCCACGTGTTTGAATATTTGATTATTTAAAATATTATTAATATTATTTTGAAATAATCTAAGACGTTCAATTTTAATACTTGGATGATCTTATATTATGACATGTGGCCCAATGTAAGTATTCCACGTGGCATTAAGAAGAAAAATACTAAAATATTAATATTAATTTGGTAGGTACTTAGGTAGGTACACAAATATGTACCTACAAACCTAGGTTACATACCAACCTATCTATTTAGGTTAAAAAAATAAATAGGTAGGTTCTACCTTCTTAGGTTAAATACCTATTCATATAAGTAGGTACTTAGGTAGGTAGGTACATAAGTCAACCTAGGTGGGTAGGTCAAATCAAGTACCTACCTAGCTAGGTAAATAAGTAGGTTGTGAAGGTATGCACTTTAAAAATGTGCATAATTTGTTTTTTTTTGGGTTGACCTTTTTTATTAGTTCATCCCATGTGCATAAATTTTTTAATGTGAAATTGGACGACCACACCCCCTTGTTTATATAGTGTTCAAAATAGGAATGAAAAACAAACAATATGGGATAAGTTTTGAAGTTCCAACTTCCTCACAAACTAAGTTGTAATTCCAAAACTTTCTTCATGCTTTACTTTCTTAGTTTTTAGATTTATAAACAATTCAAGTGCTAGATAATTAGATAATCATTTAATTAATAATGATTAAATTTACATGAATGTAAATTATAAATTACACACTACAAATATTCAGTATTCAGTATCAATTACTTAAATCAGCAATAAGTTCTTAATATTTAACAAACTAACTATCTAATAACTCACAAATTATTAATACATAACTCACAAATAATTAAATATTTAAGAAATTTAAAAATATTTTATTACTTTTTAGAATTTGTTCGACATATATATAATAAAATTAATGTAAAACTAATTTAATGACTATAATTTTAAAAATATTTATTTAAAATATTTATGTTAAAATTATAAATAATGGATTAACAATTATTATTAAAAAGTAAATTCTTACACGAATTTTTTTTAATTATTCATTTAATCACATTACTTATTATATAATTACATTTAGTTTTAAAAAAATTATAGGTCAAGTAATTTTTTTCTTTTGCTAATTATTAACTATAAATAAAATAATTTGTTAAACATAATGTTAATTTTCATAATTACTTTGAAATTACTGTAAAATACTTATCATAGATGATTAATCACAGAATGTAAAAATTATATATATAATTCGTGAAATTAAAATCAGTAAAATAATTATTTTAACTACACTATAGGTTTTCCAAATTTTTAATTCAAGTTTGAAGTTATAAATTACAGAATGTGAATAATTATGTTCAATTAGAAAATAATTATGCACATACTAATTAATTCTTATATGAAGTAATTGCAATGATTTTAAAGTAATGTCACATTAATTACATTAATTAATTTCTTTTAATATAAAAATATAAATTAAGACAATATACAAATCTACGTTACAACAATTATTATTATGCGTAGCTAAGGTTTAATAAACATAATCATTTATAATTATTTATAAAAGTGATATACTAACAATGATAAAACCTTAACATTACTAGAAAAAATCATTAAAGCTCAATCAATAATTTCTTGAATTAAAATAAAAATTTAAGATTCCAAAATAGTAATTCATAATTCAAATATCAAATTCTAGATTAAATAAGTTTTTTGAAGTTAAATAATAAATTTCAGAATTGAAATGTTAATTTTCAGATTAAAATAATAATATTCAAAATTAAAATGTCCATTTTACTACTCAATTAATAAATTTCTGAATTGAAATATTAATTTCAATAATCCAAAATAATAATTTGGAATTCAATTTTCAATTTTCAAGTCAAAAGATCTCGTAAAATTTAAATTTAGGACTTTAGAATTCCAATATCAAATTTCAAGTTCAAATAAAATTATTTAAAATCAAAATGTCGATTTTTAGACTCAATATGTTTTTTTGAATTGAAATACTGATTTTTAGATTCGAAAATAATAATGTAGAAATCAAATATTAATTTTTTGATCAAATAAGTTTTCTGAATTTAAATAAAAATTTTCAGAATTGAACTGTCAATTTTGAGAGTCAAATAAAAATATTCAAAATTGAAATGTCCATTTTTAGACTCAATTAATAATTTTCAAACTAGAAGTATTAATTATGAGATCCAAAATAATAATTTGGAATTAAAATTTCAGGTTCAAATCAAATGATTATTTTAAAATTTGAATGAAAATTTTTCAGAGTTGAAATATAAATTTTAATATTTATATTAAAATATTAAAAATTAAAATGTCCATTTTTATAATCAATTATAATTTTCTGAATTGAAATACTAATTTTTGGATTTGAAAATATTAGTGTAGAATTCAAATATCAAAATTTAGATCAAATAAGCCTTTTGTTTAGAAATTCATAGTAATTAGTTGGGGACAGAAGTCCTTTTGCATTTATTCTTCTCCTGAACGTAGTGCTTGATCTTTCGTTGTACTAAGAGCGTCAAGAAGGAAATAGGAGGTCTAGTATTTGCATCTTAGGGATTAGAACAAAGGAAATGTTGAATGAGTTTAAGATTTTAGGAGCGGTTCTTGTGGTAGTATCATCTTTGACAATTTGGGGGTTTTAATGTGAATGTGCAATGTGGTCATTTTGAGAAGATAGTACCTGTTAAATAGTGGGAGCTCCTAGGATTTTGGGATAAGAGGATATTATGAAGTGTACAAGATCACATTCACTTGTTCTGCTCTTAGTCTTTGTCTAGCTTTTGAGAAAAACCATGTAATGATGTTGGGGTTGCACTTGTGGGATTTCTATTGTTTAAGTATGAGTTGCCACACTCATTAAGCAACTAATTGGCTCTTTGAAAAGAAATCAAGAAAGGTGTAGTCCCTTGAAGTCCATAGAACCAAAATAACAAAATTTGCCTAGTTAGAAGGATTTAGGTTTAGAAACCATTTTTGTTGTAACATTCTTTTTTTTTTGGTGAAAATTTCAACAAATCATATTGAGTTTGTATTCACAATGTTAGGGATTTCCACACCAGAAATCATCTCCCCTTTTTTTTAGTATTAGAGTTGGTTGATCTTAAAAGGCTGGAACATATGTGATTATTAGGGTACTTGGAAGATGAAATGTCCCAAAAGTTAGGATGTCTAATTCCAATGAAAAGTGTTTGGTTGAAAAAACTTGTGAAATTGAGGAAGAACAAATCATTGTTAGGTTTGATTTTCCCATAACTTAAGGAACACCATGAACATGATCGTTAATTCTGCATCAATTAGGATTCAATGTTGTTACCATTATAGGGTTGAGTCTTGATGAAACACAAGCTAAAGACATTGTTGTGGAGTTTAATGCACAAGGAGTTCTGTATTAGGGCACATGTTTGGGTGAAAATGCAAGATGGAGCAAGAGGATGGGTTTCAAGCATAAGCTTTCAGAGACAATATCATTTTACTTCCTACCTTGTGTAGGGTGTCAACATATAGATCGGAAAGACAAAGACAAGTGCCACAAATAGGTGATGTTTAAATTTTTTTTTCCTCATGTTTCCCGAAATCATTTCAGTAGATTTTTCATTTTAGGAGTGGAGGATTTATTTTAGATTGGAGACCGAATATTGAAGGTGGAGAACTTTAGAGCAAGATCTCAGTTAATAAGTTGAAGAACATTTGATAACGACAACTTTGGGATATGTTAACAAATAGACTCTATAAATGAGCAAACTTTCACTCTTCTACCCTTTGATGTTGTGATTTTAGTTCAAATACCAAAAGGAGGACAATCTAATTTCCTTTCATGATCAAAGACTGATAATCTAGTCTTGAAGAGCTGTACAAATTTGTTGGAGTAGCATAGAAATTTGATCTATGTTATGAGCCATAAAGTACAATCGGGCATTACGAGTTTTGAAAAGTTAGAATTCCATAGAGAACATGTTGGTACTTTCATTCTAAGATGTCACAAATTTGGCTGGTACTAGGATCATTAGTTTTGATCTTGATTGGCTAAGGTTGGGAACATAGCCATTAGCACATGACCATCAAAATTCTACATTCATGTAATAATTTGGTTGAAAACCAGGATAAAAATTTATGAATGGCAAAGGAGCCTCATCAATATCAATGAAGCAAGTAGTATAGGTTATAGTAGTATAACTAACAACACACCCCTCTGCCCCTCAAAGTGTTGTGAGCTAGGGAACGTGACCTGATTCCTCCTTCTTCCGTTGTTTCTTACTAAGACTCACATTTGAGTCCTTCAAGGAGTTGGGAGCGCGTCATCTTCAATGTTAATGTAGGTCTTGACAACGTAAATTAAAAAAAATTCTAGCCTTAATTTTGCCAAAAATATGTGATGATATTTTGCATCCTATATTTAACCGTATTGAAAAAGCTTATCCAGCCTTTCATAGTACTTTTGAACCCTTTCCTTTGATTCTTATTTGATGGCATCCAGTTTGAGCTAGATGTCATTAACGTCAATATTGCCATATTTATGCACTATCCAAGTATGTAGTTCTATCAAATCAATAGGTGCAGGATTCAATTTCTTGAACCATTCTTTGGCCCTCCCTCTTAAGTTTAATTTGGCAATCTTAAACAATTTATTAACATTCAAATCTCATATTTTTGTCGCCATTATTAGTCTTTTAGCCCAATCATTTACATCCTCATGATTTCATCCCCATAACATCTTGTCCATGCCCTGGGAACTAGTCATTTTGACCCAGCCTGTTTAAAGATTTACCTATTGCTAGTACTATGTTGGAAGTATTCATTCTACATCCATCTTTCTCTAGGTTGTAGCTCCGGGATGGGACTAGGGCGAATTGACAAGCTTCACTCACTCACGCGCGCCTGCACACCACCCACACAAAGTGGTTAGTGCATAGTTGAAGCACACTTGGTGCTAGGACTAGCCACGGGCAACATGGACACACAAGACTCACCACGGCCCGGACTTGGGGGAAGCCACCACCTTCCCCCTTATAGTGTATTCTGCACCTCTCCACGGGGCTCACATCGAAATGACCTTTTTGTCTTGGGACTCCCGAGAGGGAGTCCCGAAATTGCGCCAGCCAGGACTCCTGGGACTTTGGAGCCGCATAACTTTGCGAGAAGACCTCAGATTTGCAACGCAGTCTAAAGCAAAGTTGTAGGTCTCGTCGAGAGCTTTCCAACGATATGTGGCACGCTATCTACAACTAAGTAAATTGGGTCGATTCCTGACTTTTTGTGGTCGGCAATCAAACTGGCAGTTTGACTCCCGACCCTTCTTTCGGCCATAACTTGTGTTTCAGATGTCCAAATGAGCAATGCGAGCCCATTTTACACATTTAAGTTTCAAGAGCTTTCCATTGATATAAAGAGCACCACATGCCATTGAGTTTTGACCCCTCAAATTGCTCTCTGAAGTTTTGGGAGTCCACCGGGACTCCCTCTCCCAAAGTGGGAGTTGCCTTGGGAGTGTGAGTGTTCACTCCCTCACACTCCCTTCTACTCCCAGGAGTATGTGATGTGACTCCTGGGCTTCCTCTTGGCCCGCACCCTTGTATTGCCCTTGTCTTGACTTTCAAGTTTCCTTCCTCTTGGCTTGCAATCTTGCAACGCCTTTGCCTTGACTCTCGAACTTCCTTCCTCTTGGCTTACAACCTTGCAACCCCTTTGCCTTGGTCGCAAGCCCAAAGCTAGGGTTGCGACAGAAGAGGTGGTTGTTGTTGTTGTTGAAATTGAACGTGTATTGGGAGAACTGGGGGAAAGCCCATATGAACTTATGAAAGAAGAACAAGATGAAATCATGTTTGGAAAATCCACCACAAATCGACAACTTCATGTTTTGAATGAAACTTTCGTTAATTTCTTTGGGAAAAGGATTGATGGCAAGGCTGGACTTAATACAACCTTTTCTACCAACACTAACAATCATTGCCAATTATCCCGCTCAAAAGAACACAAGGCTTCAACACGCCCTAAATTTGTGGACACAAGGTTAAAATGTGCCAAGTGCAGAGGTGGGCAAGATTAACAATTGTGGTCTAAAATGTTATTTTTGTTTTGGATTAGGGCATATAGAAGACAAGTGTTGGAAGAAATCTAGAAAGGGTTTGCCTACCACCACAAATTTCCTGGAAGTTTTGGTTGATGATGAAAAGGCCATTTTGTAAAATTGAATTGTATTTGTGGAGGGGACCAACATATCTTTTCCAGGGTGAAAATTCCAAAAAGGAAATTGCCTATAATTGCCAACCCAACATAAGAACAAGAAGAAGGGATTGCTGAAGAATTACAAAGGGGAACAAACATGGGTTCTAAAGTAAATGTGAATCTAAGATTTTTTTTCATTTCATCAAAGGAAAAATCTCTTTAATTCCCATGGAAACCATTCTTATAATTCCATGAGAACTTGAATATTTGGAAGGATTGGTTAAACTAGCTAGAAGGAGAAAAGATGTTAAAGAACATAAAAGTCAAATAGTTGTGATTCATTCAACCCCTATAATCAAGAAGGTTAATGGCAAAAAAACATATTGCAGCAAAACATTGCATCTAGCAATAGAAATCAATCAAGCAATGATTGAAGGCTTGGTAGATATCGGGGCATCAATGTTAGTTATGACAGCCAGTGTTGTTAGAGAGCTTGGCATAATGCATCTAGTGGTTGGCCATGAAACTTATAAGACAACTTTTAGTATAGTGACACGTGCACTAGGAAGGATTACATAACTTCTAGTAAAAGTGAGAGGGATCATATGTCAAATGATCTTCCTTGTGGTTGACACATATAACTATGATTTGTTCCTTGGACTAGATTTCTTCATCAACATAAAACCAATTGTCAATGTGGAAAAGGGTGTCATATAGGTTCGCAACGAACTCGGAATGGAAGTGGAAGTATTGCCATTAAATGTAATGAACATGTTGCAGGTGCTTGAAGGATCTGAAGAGAAAAATGCAATATTCAAGAATAGTTGTTCAACGGAGAGATGGGACAACTTCAGATTAATGATTTGGCTAATCTATTGGGTTCATTAGATTTTGATGATTTCAATGATGAATGTTCCTCTATAGAAGATATAACAGAATATGAAGGAAAGATAAAGGATGACCCACAAGAGACCTTGTTGAACTTGGAAAACTAGATTGAAATGCTAAAGGACCATGGGTTGGATTTGATCATTGAAAAGGAAGCACCTATGTAAATTTTGAATTTGACATTACAAGAACAACATTAAAACCTTCTCAAGGGATTATTCTTTGAGGATGATGATTATGTTGATTGAATAAAATGTGCAGTTGTAGAGGAAGATGTTTGGATGCAACAAAGATTGGGAAAGAACATTGAACCCATTGTGCATTTGTATCTAGTCTAAGTATTTGATGATCTGATTGAGGGAGGTAATAGGTGGACCCAAATCAAGAATATGATAAGACTAGATGAGTCTTTGAATGAAGAACAACAAAAATAGATGTGGGATTTTCTTGAGGAATTCTAAGAGGTGTTTGCAATTGCATGGCACAAAACGAACTTGGGGCAATGTTTTGTATGAAACATTCTATTGATACCCAAGGACTACCTCCCTGTCATATGACTCCTAGATGGTTGTCATTGGGAGGAAATTGAAGTCAATTGGCAAATACAAACATTCGTGGATTTGGGGAAGATGCGCAATAATGCATCAAAATATGCTTGTAAAATAACTTTGTCAATGAAGAAAGACGGTATCCAAAGATTTTGTGGAGACTATTGTCCATTAAATTCTCAAACAAGGCATGACTCTTTTCCCTAATTGAGGATGTTTTCAATTAATTAGGGCACTCCAAATGGTTTTTAGTGTTTGATTTGCAGTCAAGGTTTTGGTAGATTCTAATGGCTTTTGATGATGTGAAAAAAACAACAATAATCACCAATTTAGGTCTATATGAATAGAATTTTATGCCATTCAAACTAAAAAACACCACTAGTACATTTTCATGAACCATGGCTGACATATTCAAAGAATGGACTAACCAATTCTTTAAGGTGTTTGTTGATGATGTCAACATACATAGTGGAACATGGAATGAACATTTATGTCACATTCGAGTAGTTATTTAGAAACTCAAAAAGGTTAATCTGAAATTGAACCCTAGCAAATGTTGTTTTGGGTCTAAGAATATTACCTTTTTGGGACATATTGTGGATTGTGCCGGATCTCAACCTCATCCCAGGAAGATAGTAGGAGTCTAAAATTTTCCCACGCCAAATCACTACTAGAAATTTTGGACTTTGCAACTGTCGTTTGCAACAAAATTTTAGTTGCATGTGACACATGCAACGACAAATTTGTGAAGTTGCATAAGACAAATTGCACATGACATTAAGTTGCATGCGACACTACATATGCAACATGTATATACAGTGCTAATATACATGTTATACTAATCCAAATGTAGTTGCACCTTATGTGCAACTCTTCTTGTAACTACAATGAAACTAATAAAAATATGACATGTGTTTAAAAATTACACAACTAGCTTGTGCACACGTGTCATTATTTAATTATTTTTGTGTTTTCAAAATTAAAAATTCATTGGATTAACCTCAATCATTAAAAATTTTGCCACTAAGATGATGACACGTGGCACACTATGGAACGTTCATTGACCATTTGACACGTGTTTTTTTAACACCAATTATATGATGACACATGACAATTAAGGCCCACCTATTTTTAATTTTAAAAATTAATTAAAGAAAATTAAATCATCCAATTTATAGCTAATAAAATGTTGACGCATGTTAGTAAGTATGTAGGTTGAACATAAGTAGGTTTAGGCTATATAGGCAAGATAAAAATAATCCAATTTTATTTTTAATAGTAACCATTTCATGAAGGTCAAGTTTTACTTATTCACTCATCCAATCACACTTGGTGTTTGGATAGGATAGTGTCATTTCTCCTAGTTATATATTGAGCTGAATAAAATTGGAAACCAAAGGATATGGGATATAAAATTCCATTGCAAACTTCATGAACAAACTTAGTTGCATATTAGATGCAATTAATATATTAGAGTATAGCAACCAAGGAAGGGGTTTTTTGCTTCTGATGTCCAAACAAAACTTGAAGCCCTCCTTTTGGCGCATCTAACACACTAAGAATCGTAAAAACAAAATAAGAAATGAGAAAGTAATGCCCCCCCAAAGTAAGGAGGGGGGGGGTCAAAAACCTAGAACAAAAACCAATGAACACTACAAAAGGCCGATTTTAAAACACCCACAAAGTTCCTTTTATGTTATTTTTTTGCTATTAAAGTTCAAACATGATTTTTAGAACTTCAGATGGCGCTCCTATAGCATTTTAAATTGTTTAAAATGAATAAAAAATAGAAAAGTTATGAGGTTTGAAAGTAGGAGAGGTCCAAAGAAAAGAATAGAAAAAGTTTTGCAACTTGGAAAACTTAGTTTTCCTATTTTTGTTCTTGTTAATTTTTCATTACTCCTTTTCTTTTGCACTTCAAAGATGATTGTATAATATTTTAAATAATTATGATTACTTAATGAAAATATGATTTTAACATTATTATATAGCAAAAACTAGTAATTAAAAATACCTATTGATATTATATATATAATTGATAATTATGAATATTTATAATACATTTTAATATTACCATATTAATTGATTCTGAATAATGTTTTTGTATAATCAAATTTACGTTTTTTGTAAGATTCCAAATAAAATAAAATCAAAATGTTTTGCTTGCCAAAACAAATATTTAAATATATTTGACAAATAAAATTTAAAACTTGCAATATGTATTTAAACCAAGGTTTAATTTAGCTTAATTTAATTTAATATAATTTAGTTTACCCATAAATATTTTAACCTAACTTAATTTAGCCATAATTATTTTGGCCTAACTTAACCTAGCCATATTTATTTTAGCCAAAACATTTTAGCCATAATTAATTTTAAAAACATAGTTTAGCCATAAATAATTTAACCATAATTCACATATTTAAATTTAATTTAGCCATAAATAATTTAGCATAATTTAATTTAACCATAATTAGTTTTTCCTAATTTAATTTAGCCATAATTATTTTGGCCTAAGTGAATTTAGCCATAGTTAATTTAACATAGTTTAATTTGGCCATAATTATTTTAGCCTAATAAATTTAGACATTGTTAATTTTAACCTAATTTAATTTAGCCATAAATATGTTAGCCTAATAAATTTAGCCATGGTTAATTTTAGCCATAATTAGTTTAGCCTAACTTAGTTGAACTATGGTTAATTTAACCTACTTTAATTTAACCGTAAATATTTTAGCCTAATAAATTTAACCATGGTTAATTTTAGCCATAATTATTTTAGCTTAACTCAGTTGAACTATGGTTAGTTTAACCTACTATAATTTAACCATAAATATTTTAGCCTAATAAATTTAACCATGGTTAATTTTAGCCATAATTATTTTAGCCTAACTTAATTTAACTATGGTTAGTTTAGCCTAATTTATTTTAGCCTTGGTTAGTTTAACTTCTTAGTTTATTTAGTTTAGGTTAGTTTAGCCATGGTTATTTTAACTTGGTTAGTCTAGGTTAGCTTAAGTTAACATGGGGTTAACCCTAGTATTAGAGGCACATAATATTATTATACATAGCTTATGTAGATATATTAAATATAATAATTTAAATATGTATAAATTTAAGCCATCATTTTTATGACATGTGTCCATGTTGTACACATTTAGTTGCATGTCAGTTGCATAGTCATTGGTTGCAAAATACAAAATTTTTAGTAGTGAATACAACCACAAATGTTAAGGCATTTTTGGGATTGATAAGGTACTATAAAAGGTTCATTGACGCGCTCCCAAACTCCTTGATAAATTCAAATTTGAGTTTGAAGCGAAAAACAACAAAAGAATAAAGGGGGTAAACTTGGGGCACACTCCTTGGCTCGTAGCACTTTGGGGGTAAAGGGGCATGCTGGAGCTCTGACATGAAACTAGGAAGAATGATAAGCATCAATTACTCACACAGACCTACACAAACCAAACAACAAGTTGGTTAGTGCGTAATTAGAGCATTTTTGTCGCAACCCTAACTTGGCCAAGTGTGGGGGTGAAGCCCAACACTTGGAAAAGTTGGGATTTGGAGTCCTCCGGGACTCCCGAATGTTTAGAGCTCGACAGAAGGACCCAAAACACCTCGCATTGGGGTGTTCTTAGTGTCATTGGAAAGGTCTTGAAGAGTAGATATCGAAAATGGCCTCGCATGGGCCATTTGGATATCTGTCGCCCAAGTTATGGGCAAAAGAAAGGCCGGGAGTCAAACTGGCAGTTTGACTCTCGACCACTAAAAGTCGGGAATCGACCTCTTCCCAAAGTCCGAATTGGGAGTGCGATACGTCGTTGAAAAGATCTCGACGAGGGCTACAACTTTGGTTTAGACCTCGTCGCGATCCAACTCCGCAGTCGGGAGTTATGGCCGTTCAAAGTTCCGAGAGTCCCGCCGGGACGATTTCGGGACAACTTCGGGACTCCATTTCGGGAGTCCCGGGAATTTGTGCCATTTGGGTGTAGTCCCCACAACGCAGAGTATACTATAGGGAGTATGGTGGTGGCATACTCCCGAGCCAAGGATGTGGTGAGTCCAAGTGAGTCCGGGTCCCCGTGGCTTGTCCCAACACCAAAAGAATGCAAATGGATTCTAACCAACTCGTGTTGGTTTGTGATGCAGGTTCGTGTGATCTAAAAGCTTGATCTCTTCCTAGTCTAATCCCGGGGCTCCCAACTCGACCCTCTACCCCTTTCTAGAGTTGGAAGCCGGGAGCGTGCTACCAAGTCTCAATTCCGCAACTTGACTTTGGTGAGACCCTCAAGTGGGTTTCACCCCCGTGACTTGGGAGCGCGTCAATTTTGGTGCACAGACGAAGCACAAGTAAACATGGATTCACAAAACTCACCACGACTTAGACTTGAGGGAAGCCATCACCTTCCCCTTTATAATATACTCTGTGTTTGGCCATAGGACTAGCACCCAAATGTCATTTTGTCTCGAGACTCCCAAGTGGAAGTCCCGAAATTCTCACAATTGGGACTCTTGTGACTTTGGGGGACCCACAACTTTGTGTGAAGAGCTTTGATTGTAATGAGAGCTAAAGCAAAGTTGTAGCCTTTGTCGAGACCATTCCAACAATATGTCACACGCTACCTCCACACAAGGAAATCCGGGCGATTCTTGACTTTTAGTGGTCGGGAATCAAATTGCCATAACTTGTGTTTCAATTATTTGAATGGGTCATGCAAACCCATTTTAGACATCTACGTTCCAAGAACTTTTCAATTATATAAGGGTGTGAGGGTTCATTCCCCCACACTTTCCTACACTCCCATGAACATGAAATGTGACTCTTGAGTTTCCCTCTTGGCCCACACCTTTGCAAGCCCTTGCCTTGGTTGCGAGCTCAAGGTTAGGGTTTTGATAAGGAGTTAAATTGACAATTTGACTTTCGACCATGAAACATGAAAAATTCCCCTAATTTACTTATGCGCAAGTGACATGCCACATACCATTGGAAAGCTTTTGACAAGGGATACAATGTTTGTTTATACCTCACTTTAATTGAAGGTCTGCATAAGAAGTTATGGGTCTCTAAAGTTGTAAGAGTCCCAATTTTGGGAATTTTGGTACTCCCAAGTTGGGAGTCCCAAGACAAAATGACATTTGGATGTAGGCCTCATGGCTAGGCATATATAATATTATAAGGGGAAGGTGGTGGCTTCCCCAAATTCGGACTGTGTTAAATCTTGTGAGTCCATGTTTGCCCATGGTTCGTTCATGCACCAAAAATGTTCCAACTACACATTATCGAACTTGTATTTTGGTTTGTGCAGGTATGTGTGAATAATTGACCAACTTATCACTCGTCCTAGTCCCCATCCCAAAGCTCCAACACACCCCACTAACCCTGAAGTGCTACGAGCTAAGGAACGTACCCGAACTCCTTATGTTTTCATTGTTTTCACCTTTGAACTCGTAGTTGAGTCTATTAAAGAGTTTGTGGGTGCGTCAATAAACACACCTATCATTAAACATTTCACGACGGATTATTATAAATTTCTTGTCCATGATTTGTTGCTTTTAGAATTAAAAAAAAAATTGTATTCTTCCACTTAATGCATCCAAATTTGTAAAAAACGTTTAAATCTAATGGAAAATGAGCAAGATATGCCCTTTCAAAGTGAAGGGGTTGTGCTTTGGTTTTTTCCATAAATGTTTGGTATGATTTTGAAGCTTAAGCTCTTCGACTATTATGTTTTGGTATTTTCACTTAAAACAAGTTTTATAAATTTTGAGATAATGCATCTATAGTTTTTGAAATTGTGAGAAATGAGTAGGATATTGTTGTTGGAAGGGGGGGGGGTGTCTAGGGACAAAAAATGTTTTATGCTTTGTTCTTTTGCTTTTGAGGTTTAAAAAACATTTGTAGCTCTTTGTTTTGCACTTCCAATGACATAAAAACATTCAATTTGGATTGAAAACGAAAGAAAACTTGAAAATGTTTGGTGATAGAATATGGTTTGGTGATAGGTCTTTCTACCTTAGTTGTAACCCAATTGTAATTAAATTACAATTCAAATAGTTGTAATCTAGTTGTACAAGCTTCTTTAAGTTTAATTAGGCACAAACCTAAATTAATAACTACGTAGTTTAGGTCTAGTTACTTACCTTAATTATTTATAATAATTATTCATCAATTATTTTCAATTGTATAATTGTATAATTAAAAAATTAAACATATTATCATAATTTATTAAATAATATGGTCATTATTATTTTAAAATTAGAAATTAAATGTAATCTTCTACTAAATAATTAATTATTAACGAATATTTTTTTAATTCCAAAATCACTATAAACTTTTATTAACATTTCATAAAAAATAATTAATTCAACTATAAATATTCAATAATAAAATGTACACGATATTTTAATTACAGTAATTACAACAACAACATTATTAATAATATTGTAGCTAATAGTTAAGCTAGGCTAGTTATTTGATTATTTCTATTAATATTTTTATCTAAATTTCTGGAAATAATATATAACATAGTATACTAAATATTAAATAAATATATAGATTTTTAAAATAAGTATGATAGTGTGAAATAAAATGAATTCTGAAATTATATGATAACTTATTGAATGAATTTACTAATTATTCTTATCATTATTTTAATTTAATCATAAATAAATAAATAAATAAATCTATAAAAATGAAAAAAAAATATTGGAACTAATAACCAAAATTAGAATACAAATTGAAATTCTAAAAAATATTAATTATGTATCATTACATGATATGTTGTAAACTAAAATTGAATCTACATGGAAATAATAAATTACACATGTATTGAACATATTCCAGAAAAATATTAATTATGTATCATTACATGATATGTTGTAAACTAAAATTGAATCTACATGGAAATAATAAATTACGCATGTGTTTAACATATTCCAAAAAAATATTAATTATGTATCATTACTTTATATGTTGTAAACTAAAAGTGAATTTATATAGAAATAATAAATTATGCATGTATTAAACATACACATTATTAAATTGATTTATATTTCAAATTTTTTAGATTTATATTTTCGAAACAAAATGTAATATTTATATGCATAAAAACATTCGTCATACATAACCATTTGTGTTTACAAAAACATTCACATGTACTTTAATAATTAATGAATTTTTTTATTGTAATTCTAAATATATAATAAATGTCATATGTTTAAAAATGCATATACATTAAAGTTCCACAAATATATTAATTATGCATCATTACTTCTTTTTTTGTAAATTAGCATTTGATTTACAAAGAAATAATAAATTACATGTATTGAACATACATTATTACACACTCATATTTCAAAATTTCCTTCAATTTTATTTTGAAATTAAGTTTCAATATTTAGATGCACAAAAAATATATACATCATACATAAACATTCATTTACACAAATATAATTTACATATAATTTAATGCTTAATGAATTTTATTGCAATTTAAAGCACATATTGAGATATCATGTCTATAAATAAATAAAAATATATATTATGGTTCCACAGAAAATATTAATTATGTATCATTATTTGATATGTTGTAAATTAAAATCTAATCTAAATATAAATACTAATTAGGTGTATTGAACATGCACATACAGCAAAGTAATCTGCCTTGACAGATGTCTTGTGACTGATCTCAGGACCAATCTCTGCTGGATCTGAAGGCAAACAAATCCCCACATTTACCAAATGATTAAACCACAGGCTACAATTTTCAATCACAACTTAAGGTTTTCGGCTAGTGGGATTGAGAAACAGATTTATTTTGCTTCACAACAGGTTACGGAATCCAGTTCTCACCTGCTGCTATCTGCTCCTCCTCCTCCTGCACAGTGCATTAGAAATTCCTCCTTCAGTCTGTTCTTCATCCACATGTCATCAAATTCTGGAGAAGATACATGCTTAGACTGTGTAACAAATGTCAGGCTGCAACTCAATAACCATAAACTCAGCCTCACATTCCAGCAACTACTCAGCATTTAGTGGTTGGATCTCTTTTAATGGCCCTCATAACTCTGGCAGCAGTGTGAATTAGGGTGTCCACTGTCTCTCTGGTGGTTTTGACACATTCCAGCATGCTATTCAAAGAACACAGGATGCATATCTGAAGTATACCAGTGCACTGCCTACTGATTTCTGCCTTCCATCAATACCAATACACACAAAGTAAATCAGGGTTTTCTGGCATTGTTTGTAATGAATCTATAGGGGATCACTGGTACAGAATCACTTTGTGTCAGCCTACCCAACACAGGTCAATTGTTCCATTAATGCAGACTACATACAAATCTTGATCATGCAAACTCCAGGGAAAATGTGTCAGCTCCTTTTACCTTAGACAAAAAACCATTGTTCATGAGTTTAGTATGGCAGATATGGCCAAAACCAAGAGATCCACCATGAAATCACTTCTGAAATCGTTATGCAATTTGACTAGGAAACAAAAAATGGATACAAGTACATTTGATTCCATATCATGGATCAACACATTCTGGACCCCTAGGGGTAGATCCTTGGTTTCTGTTCTGCACACCACTCCTGCACAATCCTCACTGCATAAATCTCGCAGACCTTGGCTGACATTTGTCTCAATTACCAATGCTGATTATACAAAAGCAGAAAAGAGCATCAGACATTCACATTTACCCCACAAAGTTGGAAAATTTTGCTTTAGAACAAATTGGGCTTTCTGATTTCATGTATAAAGGTCAAACCCTGTTATCCAGGATCATCAGAATTGCCTCCCATACTACCGTATCAGGCACTCTTCCAACATTACCCAAATTTTCAATATGTGTGAGTTTGTTTACCATATATACAATGTACAATGCAGATGAAGAGTTTTACTAGGAAAATCCTGATTTGCTTTGGTCTACATGCTTTAGACAGCTCAACTTCAGAGAGGAAGATTTAGAAATGCTTTCTTTGAAGTTCCACTGCTAGGATTTGGCCCCCTTCTCTTGCCCTCTACAAGAACCTTTTTCACAACATCTTGTTCACATTGATTTCTTTCTGGATCACAAACTCATCTGACCACAATTGAATGACTTCAGAACATCTGCCTTTCTTATTTCCAGCTCATGCCATAGCTTTTCTTCTAAGCCCTTTGGGCCCAGCCGCTTCACAGTGCTAGCAGTGAAATCATCCATGACTGAGGACGACTCATCTGAGCTGCTACCACTGGACAAACTGAACCTTAAAGACACACCTGCAGCATCATCAAAATTGAGAAAAGTGTCAAACAAATCGCACAGCAACAAGTTCTCAATTGAGGGTGTTCATGCTGCCACATTTAATGCTATGACTTTATATGTAAATTCACTTAGTCCTTCCGTCCGTCCGTCTGACACGACGGTTCCGCGTTTTAATCCGCCGGCGGAACCGGCCCGGACAGTCGGACGGACGGTCGGACACACAGATTTTCTCCCAGTCTGTCTGTGAGCGGTCAGTCTGTCCGGTCTGGTCCGGACGGTCGGACACACAGATTTTCTCCCAGTCTGTCTGTGAGTCATATGGATCAACATACACAACCCAAGAAAAGGTGGTGACATACACAGCCAGAAAACGGGATTCCGAAACGGACTGCCGGCGACGGAAAACGGACTTCCGGCGACGGAAAACGGGATTCAGATTCCCATAATCGCTTGCTTGGCGAGTGTCTTCTTGTTCTTTGCTCTCTCTTCTCTGTGTGTTTTTCCTCTCTTCTTTGTTTTCCGTTAGAGGATTTCCAGTTTTGTCACTTTTTCTTCTTGCTCTGCACTTGGCTATCGAGTATCGTTTTTAGAGCTTCCATTCCCTCTGTTTTGTTCTGTTTTCTTTCCTTCTTTCTTCCTGTTGTTGTTTTTTTTTTTTTTGCTTGCTTGGGAATAGTTTTCGGAATTTTCTAAACGCGTTTGCTTCCACAAAATGCCATGGAAGGAGCAGAGGTACACTACCAGCCCTAATATAACAAGAGAGAGAGAGATTGATTCCGCGTTTTAATTGGCCGGCAGAACCACCAACGAAAATCGGGCATGTGCTAGAAATCTGTGTATGCCCCTGGTAGCTTATATGGTAAAGTACTCCATGACTTCACGGTGGCCTTCGACCACAGGCACCCAGGCGGATTAAAACGTGGAACCGTCATGTCAGACGGACGGACGGAGGGACTAAGTGACTTTATATATAAGAATTTCCTTAAATTTCCTTAAGTCAAGGTTATTATTTATATGCACAAAACATATTTGCATTTTACATAACCATTCATTTTACACAAAAACAATTTACATGTAATTTAATCTATTACTAAATGTAAATTGTTTTTTTGCTTTATTCTACCATGTTGAGATTTGTAAAACCAAATTACTTCATATAATGTTATTAATATATTAAATAACAATGAATAGGGGTGCATTGACTTGGGCTCAAAATTGTTGGAGCTATAATGCAAAGGTTATTGATTATTGAACCATTCTCTTAGAAAAAATAATAAAATCATAAATAAAATTTTTATTCAAATCCAAAGTGTACTTGGAAACTTGGAAAGTAGTCGTTAAATTATATTTAATAAAATTTACTTCATAATTCTCGTACTTAAGGTGTGGAAGGTATTAAATTTTGAATGAATTTTGTTGTTAAAAATTCGAACATATTACCAAAAAATGGGTTTCAAAAGGATAATGAGTTGAGTGTGTTGACATTTGGAGGCAACAACACATGTTACCTTATTTATCCATGAAGGAAGATATATTTTTTGTTTTGTCATAATGATATTTCCCAAACTACGGTGTCTTGAGTTATGCTATGGAATTTATCATAAAAAATATCTCAATGAATAAGGTTGCATCGACTGAACTTTTTGTGGATGGATTTCCATCCTTGTTTATATATATATATACACATGGTATCATATCTAGTTAGTTTGTAATGAAATTTTCACTCCCCAATGCCCTTTGCTACCTATTTGGAAACTAGTTGTGTGATTTTGTAGGCAATTATTTTGGGTTTTAGGCACACAATTAAAACATATTCTTAGAATACACATAGGGTAAGGATCAATGTTGGGCATGTATCCACCTTGGCATATCAAAATTGTTGTTTTCAGTTCCAACCAATAGAAACACTACACCAAAATGTGTCCCAGTTCATTATGGGTTTCACTAGATTTTGAATGAATTTGGACATTTTTATCATGATGAAATTAATCAACCCTATAATGAACAAGGATTAGTTGTTATGGACAATGTATTGGTTCACTGGTACCTAGTGAAATAGAAATCTACAAAGCCATTTCACTTGCTAGATAATTAATTAGGTAGCATGGAAATCAATTAAATTTAAATTACTTAATATTTAATTTAATATTAAATATTATTGATATTTTCATATTTTCAGCCTATGAATTATTGACATGTGTCACTATTTGTGTTAGGTTAAAAACCTACTTTAAGTACATAGACCATGTAATCAACCTAAATAAACACCTACTTTAAGGAACTACGTAAGAAAATATTCTATCAACTTACCATTATTGACCACAAACACACCATTTGTGAGGTTTAATCCCTTGACCTTTAGGATGGAGGTAAACACATTTACCATGAAGCCACCACATTTGTTATGATAATGTATTACATTACATTTTATTTATCAAATACTTCAGTTTAAACATTACAAAAATATAAACTTTGAAGATTCATATGTTATTAAAATTTTGACCAAATGAAATGATCAGTGTTTAATTATTATTTTTTCAATAATGCATAATTACATTTTTATTTTTTGAAAGTGTAAAATCATGTGAATAATTTTTTTCTTCTAATATCACTATTCAATAACATTTCAATGACCAATCATTTGAAAATGAAAATGTTTAATAAATGGTTTTTTTGCTAATATAATAATACTACTTATGTTAGGTTATTTTCAATTATTATAGGGCTACTTTTCATTGTTTTAAGTTATTTCACCCTACATTAGTTATGGATATTTATGGTTATTTTTAAAATTTTGGCTATTTTAATCTTTTAAAAATTATTATAAATTTTTTTTGTTATTCTATGTTATTTTTTGTTATTATAGGTTGTTTGTGGCTATTATAATTTTTTTTGTTATTCTATGTTTTTTTGGTTATTATAGGTTTTTTTTATTATTCAAAGTTATTTCATCTTAGGCTATTTTTTGCTATGTGAAGTTATTTCACTTTTGTGATATTATTGGTTATCTTATGTTATATAATCTATTTTATTGGTGTCTATATATTTTATTGGTGCTTATTGTTGGTCATTTTATTGGTGACTATTGGTGGCTATGGTGGCTATTGGTTTTTTATTATTATTAATGGTTATTATATTAATGGGTATTAGTAATTATTGTATTGGTGGCTATTAATGGCTATTTTATTGGGGGCTATCAATGTCTATTATATTAATGATTATTGGTGGTTATTTTATTTATGACTATTTTATTAATGGTTATTGGTGGTTATTTTATTTATGGCTATTTTATTAATGGTTATTGGTGGCTGTTATATTAATGGCTATTGGCATTTATTACCTTGGTGGTTATTTTTGGTTATTTTAAATTATATTACAACTATCAATGGTTATTTTATTAATGGTTATTGTTGGATAGTTTAGGTTATAGGCTATTGTAATTATTTTATTGTAGATTATATATATATATAATAAAATAATTTATAATAACATAAAGTAGAATGACCTTGAATAAACTAAAGTATAATTTGAAATAACATATATTAACTTAAAATAAAATAACTTAAGGTGTAACCTAAGGTTAGTTGAATAATTTAATTTAAAATAACTTAAAGTAAAAAATAATAATAAGTTAGTTAGAATACCTTAATTAAGGTAGAATAATGTACAATAATTTAAAGTATAGTAATTTTTAGTAACCTATAATAACTTATATAATAACTTAGGGTATAAACTAAAAAAATTAAGGTATTTTTAAATAATATAAGGTATACCATAAAATAGTATATGATATTTAAAATAACATAGAAATAAACCTATTACCATAGTAAATTATATTAGTGAATTATGTCAATTAGTAGTGAAACACAATGTTTACATAATGATATTGTAATGAAATAACTTTAACCAAGGTGAGATCATTAAAGTGTCCTAAACTTATTTCACTTTTAAGTCCAATAGTCATTTAGGTTATTGTATTACACCCCACTTTTGTATTAATGAAACCAAAAGGGGATGATGTTTGATTTTTGGAATTAGAAGAGGAACTTGATTTTATTTTCTTAAATAATCAAAATTTAAACCAACTACCTAGTTCATTTTACGTATGGAACCAAAAATGTTTTTAAGGGAAAAAATGATTTTGAAAAAAAAGAAACTACAATGTAAGATTAATTAATCATTAATCATTGGTTTTGGATACATGAAGCAAAAATTGTGCGAATTTAGCTACTAGACTTAAAAATAGTAAAATAGCACATGAAGTAACAAACCATAAGTTAACTTTGTTATTAGCAAGAACCAAATTGGACTAGGTCTAATTTTCAGAAGCAAAATTGAATTTTTTTTCTTTAGGAATCAAGTCTAGATTGAGATTCTTGATTTTTTTTCGTGTGGAACTTGAATTTAAATAGTTCTATTTTCTATTTATAATTGAAATTGTAGGTTCTTCACAAAAGTAAAGAATTGTCAAACGTTTGGAAGGATTGAAAATGGGCCATTTTAGGAATGAAGGCCCAATGTGAGGCAAAAGTCAACCACATCACCCAAATTCCCAAAACAATCCCCTTCAAGGTCCTTACTAATGTTGGCCAAATGTTTGAAAAAATTTCAAACATAAATCTTGCTATTTGATCCATGCATGTAACTATATTCAATTTTTTTTTTTCAATATCTAGCAAAAGCCATTTATGCAGTGATTGGTAATGTGACCTGAAAATTCCCAAGATTTGTTTAGCAAGGAAGCCAACATTTGGGAATTGACTTTTGTGAATCCATCAAAAAGCTAGGGGATCATCATATGTAGTGGAGTTATGGATAACCTCTTGAACAAAGATAATTCCCAAATAATAATTGCACACTTATACTTTTCCATAGATGTGCCAACACCAAAAATGTTATGGTCTTCCTCAATAAAATCAGTAAATCCAACAACTATTGCTACACATGCTTGGATAATATGGTTTAACATTTCAAAAACCAACATTAAAAGAAAGAGTATCACATTTGCATCAAACTCATAAGCGATTGGAATATAATCTTCACTTTTCGCTAATATTCTACAACCCACAAAGATTTGAAATGAGGATCAAGCATAATGACGAATATATTGTAAACCTAATGTAAATCATAAACTTTCAAAATTGCGAAAAAAACTTGATCACCTTAACAAATTCAACCTACATGTTATTTTGAAAGATAAAGACCTAACATCAAAAGCATTAAGAACATTAGTAGCATGTCCTATCTCAATTTCCAAAGTTAGTGTCATTAATGGATGTAGTGAGAGCATCAAATAATAACATGTGACCATGTGACCAATTTATCACACATGCACTGACAACACAGTTCAAAACACTTACGAATGCTTTTGCAATTGCCCATACTTTAGTTTTAGGAACTTTTTGATGCAAACTAATTGTCCTTTGTCGCCCATAACACAAAAAAATGGCCTCTTTGAATGTCAAAGCCTTGTCAAAAATAAACACCTTACTAGCAAATTTGGTTTTCATTGCCATCTTTATTATGAATTTGCAAGAAGGTATGGTCATTAAACATATATAAAATGTACACTTACACTTCCCAAAATATTTTCACAAGGCCTTGACAAATATTTACACTAACCTTGTGGAAGTGTAAAACAATATACATACATAATAAGAATATAAATATAAATATTTAAAAATACAGAAATGTAAATGTAAATTATTTACACTTACATGAGAGTTACATGACGTATATACAACTATTGACACTTATCTAAACCTTTCTTCCTAGTGCTCACCCATTGCAATTTCAACCAAAGTATTTGTAATACTATCTTTTTTAGTGTGAAACTTCGTATTGCTGCAATTTTTTTAGAGAATATTTTGTTGTAATATTCCCTGTATTTTTTGAATCACCAAAAAAGAGATATTTTGGGTCAGTTTCACTACATGTCTATTCCTGACTGCTGGACGCACCCAAACTATAAAATGATTTTTTTTCTTGCAATTGACAAGTTCTCATAAGATTGTCACCATTTATTGTCAAATACCTCTTGGGATGCTCACTACTGATGCTCCAACAGAAAATTGAAAAAACAAACAATGATTTGTACCCAAAGTAAATAATCCATATCTTGCAACTGCATTAATTGGAACCAAATGTTTGCAAAGGCCACCACCATATGAGTTGTAGCCAAATCCCCAAGCAAAGTTATGGCCATCAAACTCAACGGTTGACAACATTCAACGCAGTTGTGCAAGAACACCACCATCATGCTGCGACACCAATAGTTCCTACTTATACCTTAAGTACTGATCTCAGGAAGATGAAGAAGAAGCAAAAGTATCCACTTTTTAAGCATCTGATATGCTGCAACCAAGCATTACCAGTAATTCCTGAGCTCACACAGAAAGTGCAAAGGAATCCATCTGGTCATTTGCTGCAGTGAAATCCATAGAATTTGTGGACAGTAGAATTTGTGGAACCTTCATTGGTTGGGCTTGTGCCCAGAAGTGGAATGTTGATCAGGATACCTTCCCACCGCAACTGTTCAATATCACCCATGCCTGCTGAAATTCCTCCTCTTTCATTACCTGCCATCAACACATCCAGATCTTCTCAAGGGTACCATAAGGAACCTGAAGGCCACATGAATCTAAGGGTGGCAAACCTTGCAAATGAGAGGAATTTTTGCATAACTTGGCCTTGGTTGGATACACATCATGTAGGAATAGAAACTAAGGATTGTTATGAAATCGGCTGGTTTCCAGTAAAGAGGAAGTTGCGGTTGAGCCCTGCCAATTCTGACAACAAATGCAAGCTTGCTTGCACAACAAAATCCAGCACAAAACAAGGAAAGAAGAATGCAGGTCAGTATGGTTGTTGGTTTTGTACCTGGAGACTCAGTTCCTGCCGATGAAGCTGCCATTGGATTACCAGAGTTTGAAGAGCAAGATGCAATCGACCTCCAGAAGCTGACTCCATAAGTGACCCAAGGCACCACAGTGATGGCAACTAAGAAAAACAGCTTCATGACCCAAATTACATCAGCAATGGACAAAGCTGCACTTGGTGCAGCAGCAGCAACAAGACTTGTCTGTGATCCTGCCAAGGTGGGGGGCTGTGCAACTGCAGCTACAAAGGAAAATACCTGACCCATGATTCTCCTGTTGTTTCCTGAATTCTGTTGTGAGCCTACTGGTGCTTGAAAAGAAGCTGAAGAAGTTCTTGTGAACTTGTTGGATCGATATGCTGAAATTCACACAACTCAAGAACATGAAATGAAGGTGTGTGGAGATGGTGTTAATATATAGGGATGGATGGAGGCCAAGCTGGTTAATGTGATTGCAGAGAAAGTTCTTAAAAGTTGAATCTTCCTTGTTGCTGGACACGACCATGTGCAAGATGTATAACAAGATAATCAAATATTCTCGTAAGTTTGAGAGGAAACATGTCTTAACACTCATTCACAACTATGTGCAAGATGTATAACAGGATAATAAAGTATGCTAACTTTGAGGAAAAACATGATGTCTAACACTTGTTCACAACTATACATGTGCAACATGTATAACGCACTAATGAAGTATGCTCACACGGAGGAAAATAAAAACAAAAGCAATGTGCCACACTTCTTCACAACTATAGTGCAAGATGTATTACCATAGTACCTTTATCATTCGCATCTCTTCTTGACGTATTTTGTTTTGTTTTTTTTTGGTTTTATCACTTTGGCAATAAAAAATATATATATCCTTAAATTCCTGCAGTGGAGGTGGGAAAAAAAATGCAAGTTTGCACTACTTAGGCAACATGTATTTGCACACTATGAAGTGCAACAAACCTGGTTATTTGCAACATGTATAACACAATACTAAGTATGTGACCTTTGAAGAAAAACATGTCTAACACTTGGTTGCAACTATATGTGCAACACGTATAGGTATAACATGAAGCTACCTTGAAGAATTATGGTGTCTTTAAACACTTTACTTTGACACAACTGTGTCCAGCATGTCCACCAGCCAAGGCATGTCCAACAGCCATGGAATGGCAGAATAGAAGAGATCAACCATGGGCCCCAGATAAAAGTAGATCCAGACTTATTCTCTGTTGAATTCAAGACACTTGGAAGCATCTTCCGCAGTCAGCACCCTGCAATCACGTGTGTATAGCAAATAATTTCCAATATCCCCAACAATGTCTAACCAGGTCCAATGTGTCCAACACCTTGGAATCAGCAAGCAGTCTAACAAATCCAACATCCAAGTTTTCAATCAGGTTCACCATCCTCAAAATTAACTATGGTGGTAGACCAACCCTGGTACCGTGATCATAGTTTACCACTAGCTTAGCTGGCACATATGTACAAGAGAATGTGGGCTGCCTCCCAGTGAGTGACTAGGGTGAAGCCTGTTGACAAACTAGAGGCAGAATACACTCCCAACAGTGCATTCCCTCGTGTAAACCGTCCATGGGTAGATCACTACCTACCATAAGTGTAGTGTAACACCCTGCTCTGAGGGCACTACCCTGTGTAAAGAACTGGCAGAATTTTTTTCTTTTTTCCCCCAAGAAATGAAAAAAATTCAGCTGGCATTTCACATTTCCAAACAACCTGCTTTTGGGGGAAAACAGATTCTGCTTGATAACATGCCCTCCACATACACCAAAACAATTTGCCAGTGCTTTTATGTGGGTTGTAAACTAGAGTATGGAGGTAGGAAATTACTAAAGTGACCATGATCGCCAACCCTGCCATTTACTACCAAATCAGCAGGTGCAGACTACAGACCCTTACGTATAGGGGAAGGGTGCCAGAGGAATGGCGTCAGAACTACAGTTCCAAGCATGCAAATTTCACCTAGTTTTATTTCAGCATGTGGTTTACCCAACCTTTCTTTAAACTGGGTAGCACATATTATCAGGAGACTGGTGGGTGAAATTTTTTATTTTTTTATTTTCTGTACAGATCCTTTTTAATTGGTGCATCACAAAATATGTATTCACTCCCAAAATAGAAATTTTTGGATGGGTTGTTTGCAGCACCAAGTCAATAGTGCTCACAAATGGTATGTTGATTCAATTTTTTAGACACCAAACTAGGTATGTCCCACATGCTTAACAGCCCGATACGTTTAACAGATGCTACTGTATAGATATTAAGAACACAGTTCCTGGAAATCCATCAGGCGACAATTGTATATGGAGGTACATGTATTTAGCATGCACAAAGAGAAAAATGTCATTATTGGGAGTGGCTCTAAACTCTAGAGTGTAGACCATGACACCTCTGGTGGGCTTTTCCAAATTACAAAGGGTGTGAAACCTTGATGGGCGTGCTTACTCATGCCATAAAGATCACAACAATTTAACAGTGAAAATGTGGCCCACAACTGCTTGTAGTCCACATGACCACCTTTGACTTGTTGCAAATGAGCCCTTTTTGGTATCTAATGTGTGCAGACTAGACTTCCAACAACATATCTCTGCACTTTATATACACTAGTGGGTGCCCATGGCCGAAGGCTACTGTGAATCCCCCCTGGGTGCCTATAACCTTCGGCCACTGTTTTTTATTTTTTACTCTTTATTTTTTACTGCCCCTGGAAGCCCTGCCCTGCTCCGCCCCGCCCTGCCTTGCCCTTACCCTGCCCCTGCCCTTGCCCTTGCCCCTGCCCTGTTTCGAATTTTCCTTTTGCTGCCAGGGACAGGAGGAGGAAGTTACACAGGGAACTTTTTTTCCTTTTGCTGCCAGGGGACAGGAGGAGGAAGTTACACATACAGACCCCTCATTTCTTGAGACCTGAAACGAAAAGGTATGGGTTTTTTTTGGGATATGGGTTTCAGGACCTGGACGGTGAGAACCTTCTGTCTCTGTGGTCCGGTCCGGTCCAGACACGAGAACTCATTTTAGGGTTTTGCCACAGTGACAAAAGAGTCTGCCGGTGAATTAAAACGCGAAACTGTCGCGTCGGACGGACAGACGCACGCACTAAGTGAATTTATCTAAGATATGTATATATCTCAATGTTTTAATTTATTTAAATTTCAGATGTTGTGTCATTGGCTAGCATTTCATGAGGGATTTAGCATTAAATGGTGATTGGATTTAAAAACATGTTTAAATAGTTCTTAAACTACTACTAAACCTATGTACATCAAGTTTAGAATTGAAAATTGGAAGTGAGTTGCAATGAAGTTAGCAAATGTATGTCACAAAGTAGGCCCAAGTTTGCATGTCAATAACATTATATTCATTGATAACCATAAAAACAAATTAGCTAGTAAACAAACAAATTGTTCAATTACACTTGGCGAAAGCTATGCACCTTTGAATTCAATGTGTAGTAATGGCAGCTTGGAGTTTATCACAAAATGGCCCCAATGAGGAGCTTCAAGCACCACCACTAGCGATGGTGTTAGGGTTTGGAGAACAACAATGTGATTAAACAATTCCCCCATTCACAAAAATGCACATCATCCTAGTGAAATGCATGGACAATATGGATGTTACAACCCTAACATTGGGTTCATAACTAAATGTGGAGTGTAAGGGCCCATGAAGCCAAGAGAGTGTGTTTAGGAGTGAAATGCACTCTCACAAATGGTAGAAAATACAAGGGATGGAGCCCAATGATTCTCAAATGCATTCCCACTTTGGGAGTTACAATCGTGCAAGAGTTACAAGTGTTTAAAACCTTGGTTGGAAAGAAAAATAAGCACCAAATTGGGCCCCCAAGACACCATTAGAAAGGTCTTAAAGTGTAGATGCTTAAAGTGCCTTTGCATTGTTCATCTAAACCCAATTTGCATGAGTTATGATCAAAAGAAAATGCAAGAGTCAAATTGGAAATTTGACTTTTGACCACAAGCCCCTTGAAAGTAAGGGTCAAATGAACTCCAATTGGGGCATGATATACATCATTGGAAAATATTTTTAAAGGTTATAAAATATTGCCTTCACATTTTCAAAACAAATTTGATTTGAGAAAAACATGAACATCCAATGTTTTGGGACAATAAGAGTCCTAATTTTGGTACTCCCACTTGGGAATCCTGGGGAGAAGTGACATTTGGATGTAATCCCCATAAAAAGGCACAAAGTATTTTATAAGGAGGGGAGTGGTGCCTCCTCCCAAAGGTTGCAGGCCATGTAAAGCTTATGCTTGAGGTTGTTTTTACTAAGTCCACCACACCATGTCCATTTAACTTGCACTAATTGCCCTCTTTTTTTGGTTGTGCAAATTGATCTCATTTTGAATTCTTGCTTATGAATTCGTCCTAATCCCATCTCGAAACTTTTGCATGCTTTCCTACCCCCCAAAATGATGCGAGTCAAGGAACATGCCCCAACTTTTTTTCTTTTTCTATTGTTTTTAACACACTCCTAACTCAAATGTGAGTCCCAAATGGAATACAATGGAAGAAAAAGAAGTCGGGCACACTCCTTGGCTTGCAGCACTTTAGAGGAGTAAAAGGGCATGCTCGAGCTCCGAGAAGGGACTAGGAAGAATTAAAAAGCTTCACTTATTCACACGGGCCTACACAACACTAACACAAATTGGTTAATGCATAGTTGGACCACTTTTGGTGTTAGGACAAACAACGAGCAACTCGAACACATAAGACTCACCACAACCCAGACATGGGGTAAGCCACCACTTTCCCCCTTATGGTATACTTTATGGCTGCCCACAGGGCCCACATCCAAATGGTTTTTTGTCCCGGGATTCCCAAGTGGAAGTCTTGAAATTGCCAAAATTGGGACTTCGACGACTTTGGGGCGCCATGACTTTGTGTGCAAACCTCCAATGGAGATGAGGTCTAAAGCAAAGTTGTAGCCCTCGTTGAGAGCTTTCCAACGGCATGTCGCACGCCACCTACACGCAAGTAAATCAGGTTGATTCTCAACTTTTGGTGTTCAAGAGTCAAATTGCCAATTTGACTCCCATCCCTTCTTTTGGCCATAACTTGTGTTTCAGATGTCCAAATGGGTGATACGAGCCCATATTGAACATTTGCATTCGAAGAGATTTTCATTGGTTTAAAGTTCTCTTTAAGCCATGAGTTTTGACCCCTACAATCGCCCTTTGAGGATTCGGGAGTCCACAAGGATTCTAACTCCCAAAATGGGAGTTCCCTTGGGAGTGTGAAGGTCTATTCCTTCACACTCTCTTGCACTCCCAAGAGCATGTGGCACGACTCCCGGGCTTTTTTCTTGACCCGCAACCTTGCAACCCCTTACCTTGGTCGCGAGCCCAAGGCTAGGGTTACGATAATTTCACTTTAGGACCCACATTTGGGTCTCTTAAGGAGTTTAGGGGTGCATTAGTGGATGTGCTTTAACATCCTTCTTTTTCATCGAACCTTGTACTTGGCAAACTCTCATTCTGATCTCTTATTTACTTGGTTGCACCTCCCCAACAAAAGACAAAAAAACACCCTAAATTGTGAAAAAAACAAATTTCAAATGTTTAATCTGTTTTTTTGTTTATCTATGAATATAATTTTATTAACATGCAAACTTGGGCCTACTTTGTGACATATAATTGCTATTGGGACTTGCATGTGTCTTGCCATTGATGGAAACCATGAAGTCCCTTCCGAAATTTACTCAAAGTAAGGATCTTTTCATGTGTGACTTCATAGCTACAATGAATGAATGCTAAGGACAATTATATAGTCTTTATTGTGACACCACCTTTTCTTTTTGTGGTGATGAATTCTAATCTTTCCAAGGGCTATTACAAAATGACCATACCCAAAATTATATAAAATGGGTAACAAACTACAACAAAACTAGAATTGAGCATCTTGCATTTGTTATCAATGGTGAGAAGACATGGGCACATTGGGGTGAAGTTTGCCCATCAACAAATGGTATGTTGCATGTCACACAAGCATCATTTGCACATGTAGTGTAGCTAATGAAAGCTAAATGTAGACATAAATGTCTACCTTTGTTGAAAATGGTAGAAGTTCATATCATTGGTTTATGCCATAGTTGTATGTAAGGTTTTGTCTTGATTAATTGGAATTTAATGTGGCAAAATTGGTTTTACTGATGCAAAGCTATGAACCTAGCTTTTTCATTCGCCTTTGGTTTCTTATGTTTGACATTTAGTCTTATTTATTGATTGGTAGAAGTAGCAACATGATTGATTATTGAGTTGGATGTTTGGTTTCTTGAGCAAATAGTTTTGGATGCCATGGGGGTTATTTACCCCCAATATTGGCTACAAGCAAATGCAAAGATGACATTCCTTTGACATTTGGAGGTTTTGAGGGGATTTTATTGCACCCCACATCCTTGTGGACTATTCATGGATGCTCCCATGGTTCTTGCTATTCTTTCAGCATGGGAGTTAGATGTTCAATAAGGTTTTTTCAAGCTGACAATGAAGTCCAATGTTGTTTAAGCCATGGCTAAAGTTGTGGCCTTTGTAGTGGACAAGGTTAATCTAATCTTTGTAAATCCTATCACAAGGTTATGGCCTTTACAATGGACAAGGTTAATCCAATCCTTATAAATCCTATCACAAGGTTGTGGCGAATGATCCATGCATCACAACTATTGGCACATTCTTTTCTAAAATACTTGAAGTTAGTAAAGGTTGCCATGATCATGCATGTATTTGGTTCTATTGAAAATGAATGTTGTTTTAGTATAGTTTCTTTTTTAAAGAACAAGCTACACAACCACTTGAATCCTCATTTGGAGCTTCTTGTTGTTATGTATTATCAAAAGTTCTTCACATTAGAGAACTTTCCATGCCAAGCTAATTATGACTTATGGACATATATAAGCAGTTCACATGGTTGCGGTCAGTATGAAGGATAAAGAAGTTGGATTTGCCTCTCGGTTTGATGATATGAATAGGGGTCGCACATGTGTTGGATATGTTGAACAAGTCAGGTTTGTAGGTTGAACAATGCAACAATGAACATAGTGACTTTGTCACTAGATTTTGAAGAGGCATTTTATATCCATAGCTTTAACGTAATTGAGTCTTAGATTATGTAGCCACATCATATACATAGAGCATGATGTCAAAAATATTTGTTGTTTTATTGAGTTGCCCAAGGGCACTTTGATTATAATGGCAATAGCCACCAATTATTTCCTATGTTCTTTGTTTTTGCCACTGGTGTGTCCATTGACTGAAAAATTTGCCATCTACACCATAGCCCAAAAATGAAAAAAAAGATTAATCTATAGGGTGCCTTATCATTAGGAAATTTTTGCCTCAACAAAGGAGGCACCTTATGTGAAAAGCTTCTCATTTTCAAGAACCTTAAGCATAATATAAAATGAAGAGCTTTCCATGTTAGGTGCCTCCTTTTCCTTCTCAAATGAATCACAATTAGTAACTATTCTTCGAGTTCTTTAATGTTGGGTAAGGACCAATGTTGCATAAAAATGACGTTTTGAAGTTTTGTCAAGGTTATCAATATAGTATTTAAAAATAATAATTAAAAATACATTTGTAATGATAGATGGATATTCATCTTTATTTGGAAAATATGAATTTTTTCTTTTCCAAATTCAAATTCAAATTATTTACAAGATATGTACAAAGGTCAGGGGGAAAAATTGGATGTTTGAAATTGTTTTTGCAATCACACATTTGCTTTATAAAAACATATTTTTTACAAAATCAGTAACTTGTGACAGAGTTGAACCTCAAGTTCTTTAAAGAACTCTACCCAATGTAATACAAGTTTCTTGCCCCTTCCAGCGCCAACCACATCCCACATATTCCCCATATAAAACAACAAAGAATCCAACCCCACATATTACAACCAAAAGTCATCATCCCTATTGTTGATGAACTTTGCAAGTAAAACCTACATGAACACAAAGATTAAGTTCTTTCAAATGCAAATTGTCATTGAAATTTGAGATTTTAACACTTTTAAATAAGAATTAACAAAAATATTTGTGTTCTCACCTTCCCAAACCTAATCATTATCTAACAATAAATCATAATTTTTTTCAACAAATAATTTTATTTTATTTTCATAATAATTTTTCAAATCTTGCAATGTCTTAAAGCTATCTACACACCAACAAAACTGAACACACATTTAAATACCTAAGAAATGAAGGGATAAAAAGCACATGTCATTGTGAGCTTGGGAGTCATGTTTTAAAATATGGTGGAAAGGAACCATTCAAACACTAAAAACACTTATGCAAACATGGACAAGGAGTTGCAAAGTGGGGACAAATTTGTGATCCTATAATGTTTAAGATTTGACAAGCCAAAAAATCAATTATAAGAAACATGGCTTCATATTTTCCCCACCGTTGAACAAAACACTTAATATCTTTGGGATTCATTTCATAATGTCTAAAAATTAATAATTCCTTGGTGACAAGTTCTTTTATTGGTTCACTTGTGGATGCAATTTGTTAAAAAATATCCAAACTATAATCTTCATCAATTATTTAATCTACACATCCAACATATTTTGTTATTGGATGCAAATGATGATAACACTTCAAAATCATAAGATATAAAGTTCTTCTATCATATTCATTCATAATATATATTTCCACTTTCTTCTCAGCTAACAAAAAAAGATATTAGACAAAGGTTTTAAGGTGTAGCATAAAAAACATGTTATGAGTTTTTCTTTTTTCATATTTTATTTGAAATGAAAAGAAATAATCCAAAACACCACAAACTTCCCTTCTGATATTGGAAGTAAATAAAAACAACTCAAAAAAAATCTTAAAATCATGACCAATCAAATTGACTGGGGCAACTGGGTTTCTAATTTCTTCCTTGAGTTTTAAGCACATAGTAACGGTAAACTATAATGCATTAAAAAGCAACCAATGGCTACTAAATTGGTTCAAAACATAAACAACTACAACATAAAATTTCAATTATTTTAAAAATGTGTTAAATAAAAATAAAACCATTTTTCAACTTATTTTGACAATATTCCACCTATTATAACAAAAGATTATAACATCTTTGAATTGCAAGGCTTCTTGAACATAATGATTTTGTTGGAAAATTTACAATTAATTTTTAAATGCAATGTTTAAATGTTTAATTAAAACAATTTAATAAGAAACAAATAAGACAATAATTATGGAAAAAAATTATTTAAAAAATTTGTAGTAGATTAAATAATCACCTTGTCTTCATTAAAGTATATTTTTTTTTGAGGGAAGATTAGAATTTGAACAAGCCTTGTTCCATTCTTGTTGTTTTTCCTAGATTTTTTACGCCAAGTTACACATTTTTGCAAATTTGACTATGTAGACTTGATTGAAACAAACTTGAAGTTTTTACAAACTTTTCATTAATATTAACACATTGACATGCTTTAGAAAGGGGATGGCCAAAACAAATACCTTGAAAACTTTCATCCAAAGTAAGGACTTCACATTTCATAACAAATCTCAAAACAATTATCATAGTATTAAAATTTGAGCCTTCATTCTTAACATAGGTAATGATTCGGTTTATTAACCCATGTTAATCAAGCAATTTTGTTAGATTATTGGCCAATGCTTGTCTAATAATTTTTGTTGCTTCAAAAAAACCAATAGTTACTTGTTTTGGTTGTCAATCAAATCTCAAAAAAATGATAACAAGAGCAAATATATCATGCACCCCCTTAAACATCCATAAGTCAAAGCTTACTATCATAGAAATATAAAGTTTTTATTTTGAAAAAATACATACTTATTTTGTTTTCTCCACCAAGTTAAGCAATATTTCTTGAGAAAACTACTTTCTAGAAAGGAAGACATAAAACATTTCTATCATGGCCTCTATAAAATTTTCTTTGAACATGTAAATCCTACAAAAAAAAATCATTATTAATTCCATATTTTTTGTTTGCACATTTCCACTTTCTATTCTTTCCACATATTTTTCAATTTTCATCTTCAATCAAAATTAGATTTTTGTTTTAATTTGACGCCCCCATTTTCCACCGTAATATTACCTACCTTGAAGGAGAAATTAGAAATAAATATATTTTTTCCAAAACAAAGAATTTGGTTATCTATGTTATGAAAATCAACATAAACATTTACAAGAAATTAAAAGAGTTTTTAAAAAAATGCAATGTTATGAAAAAATACACAAATCAAATGTGCAAGTGAAATGCAATGTGTAAAATTAAACATATAATTTCTAAATAATTTCTCCACACAACAAACAAAAATTCTTAATCAACATTATCTAAAAAAAACATAAACATCAAAACAAGGAACAAAGTCATCAAGAAACAAACATTTGAAAAAATAAAAACAAATCCACCTTCAAATTTGCCTTGAAGAAGGCAAGTCGTATTTGGAAAGCTTACTCTTCCCACACCTACAAAAACATGAAGGGGGAAAGTACCAATCTAAAACAAAAGGAACGACAACAATGTTGAAAGGAAAAAACAACAACATTGAGGGGGAGTAGAGAGGTACTTGCAATAAGACGAACAAGAATGGTGTCAAGGAGGAGTAGTAGTGTTGAAGAGAAACAAGAGTTGTGTCAAGAAATAGTAAGAGGAAGAACGTTGTTGAGGAGCAAAAATGGTGTCGAGGAGGAGTAGGAGGAGAAGTGTCAAGGAAGAACATGGATAACATCGAGGAGGAGCAAGAGAAAGAACAATGTCAAGGAGGAGTAAGAACAACGTCGACGAAAAGTAGAAGGAAGAGTGCCATTGAAAAACAACAATGATGTTGAAGAAGAGGAGGAATAATGTTGAGGAGGAGAAGGAACAACCACACCAAAAAGGAAGAGTTGGATTGAGAAAAGCAACAACAACATTGAGAGGAGAGAGGAGTTACATCGAAAAAGCAGCAATGATGTCGAGAGGAAAGAGGAGGAACATTAAGAAGAATGACAACAACAACACCAAAAAGGTTAAGCATCATTGAGAAGAGTGGGAGCTCCATTGAGCATTAGCACAACAACATTGAAAAGCAAAATGGGAGCTTCATCGAACACAAACAACAACTTGAAGAAAAGGAAAAGCACAAGCACATCAAACTCATTAACAAAACAATTTTTAAACCATCTCTACCTTCTCATTACAAAACTACTCATTTTGTAGCCTAAAATTAGCTTTACAACTTGAAAAGTTCTCAAAGAAGGTTTTCACTAATGTTGTCCAATTCAAGGTTGATTATTAATTACATAAATCATCAGTTTTCAATTTTGATAAAAATCCAAAATTGGAATTGGAATTGGGATCAATCTCAAAATTGGAATTTGAAATTGGCCTTTAGCTAGAACCAGACCCAAAACTGGAATTGGCCCTAAAACTCAAGTTATACAAGTTTTTGTTTTTCATTTTTTCGGAATTTAATTAATTATTTCTTTGGTATAGGGCTAGACTTTTTTTCTTAGTTTCAAAGAAAGAAAAAATTCAGGTATACAATGTTTTTAATAATAAATTTGGTGGTTGGGTGCGGGTGGGGGGTGACATTATGCGTGTAGTTGATATAGGTGGTCATTTAGCTGTGGGCTATACATACCAGATTTGGTTTGGAACTAAAACCACCAAGGAGTTGTTTTGTTTTTTGGTTTTAAAAAAAGAAAAAAGAACTGAGAACCGAGAGTTTTGAAATGTGAAGAATTGGGTCCAGAACTGGACAGGAGATTCTATCAATTTTTTAAAATCCTTGAATCTTAGAGTTTTTTAAAGAAAAATTGAAAGAGTTTAGAAAATTTTAGAAGTTCAAATTGAAACTCTCAACCAGAGATTAGTCTGGTTATGCCCTCATTCTAAGGGCCTTACCCCTCCTACAAGCAAACCGAGTCCTAGAGGGAAGCACACCTGCTAGCAAGAGCAGCCACTAGACACGCGTAGATTCAGAAAGCATCTTTCAATACACTCACAAATGTGTCTGACAGATTCAACGCACTCATCACAACTTAAGCTTGTTAGACTTGCTATGCAAATAGAGCTTGTTGACCGTGTTAGTCTCAGCTTGTTAGACTTGTTATGCACATAGACCTTGTTAAGCTAGTAGGTCAAGCTTGTTATGCAAGAAATTGCACCACAGAGTAATGTCCAGCAGTTTATACGCAACACCCAACTGTCAGGCAACGAGTGCAAGGTATCTTGTTTCAACACCTTTTTTTCTCTCTGCTCTCTCTTGTTTGTGATTGTCTGTTCGTTCACAGCAAATCCACCTGCTTGCTTGCTTGACTCCGTGAGCGTGCTCCCTTCACCTCGTCCCAAGATGTACCTAGATTTTGGAATTTTATTTCATAGATATGCAATATTATTGTTTCAAGGCATCCAGTCTTGAGAATCCATCATTCAGCCAAGGATGATCTAGAGAGCACACATAGCGTGATACATATTGCTTGCAACATCCGAAGAAAATGTCAGGACTCAACTGGTACCTCATTTGAACTCTTCACCTAAATGAACGTATTTTGTATCTTCTGTTTGCTAACAAAAACTCCCAGGTATGCATCTTTTTCCTACTGCATTTCGGACATCAGGTTCCGAAGGAATCGTGGTTTGTGATGAAGACATCGTTCGATGGTAAACTGTGGTACTTTGGCTCTGATACGTTGGTTGAGACTTTAGCCTTTCGAGCTGCAGCTTTTGATGCTTTAGTCTTCGTTTCAGGAGAGGCAGCAACGGATCATGGGGTATTCAGCAGCCAAGAGCTGGCGAAATAGCAAATAGCAGGGTGTTTACACCGGGTCAGGAATGTGAAGATTGGGGCAGCGCCAATATTGTCGAGTGTTTGTTTCGCCGCTTGTGAAACCCGTCAGGAGCTGTCGAGGACTTAAAGCATACTTGCATCAACCGCGTCTCGACCAAATTACTGTGAGTATCTTTCCAGAATACGCCACTGTAAGCACTTGAGATTTGTGCTAGATGAAGAAACTCCTAAGAGTTTCATGATATCACTCCTTGCAGCACTAGGATTTGATTCGCGGAGAGACTCATCCTGTAGGTAGCGAGGAGGTTATGACCCAGTTAGGAATCACATGTTGTAGCACTGGTTCTCGGAGAATTTCATGAGGATAGGAAGTAGTAGCTGGGTGAGTATTGAACCTCAGATAATTGCTAGGGTTGTTGCAGGCATCCATAAGCACTTTGCAGAAACCGATGTAACAGTACAGATATTGACAGGTATTGGAACATTGGAGGCATTTGAAGAGGTAGTGGAGGCCTCCAGCTTTGCACAGGGTCTCCAGGATCTTCTTGGGCTCCAATTACTACAGCCATATGTATCAATTGTAAGGTGTGTAATATCAACCTCGATGTTATTTCACACCCCTGTGGTTCTTAGACATTACTAAGTTATATTTGCTCAGTTGTTTGACCAAGGAATGCTAAGTCTATTTTTGTGCACTCCTTTCAGTCCAGTGAAATCTTCCACAGATAGTAACAATCTTGCTGCTGGTTTTGCAGTCAGGCATATTGGGGGGTGGTGTTATCTCAGTGGGCAGGTTCTCACTTGAAAGCTGGAGTTAAGGAGCTGCTCTCATTGTTGTGGCAGTTTTGCAGTCAGATTTGGGGAGCTGAAAAACAACTGGAACAGCAAAGCTGCTGGATTGGAAAGACACCTAGCACTCACATAATTCTTGCGCTACTTAACACAGGATGATTGTAAGTCCAGGTCTATTAAGCCAATTTTCTTCTATAGGTGTTAGGATATGGTGTGCTGCATAGAGCAGGCATTTTTGAATCTTCGATCTCCTCTGGTTCTTGGTGATGAATGCTCATTACACTGTCGTTAGAAAGGTACTGTTATTGACACAAGTGAGTGGAGGATCATGAATCCCACTTTGGACTTCTCTCCACAATGAAGTCAAAACCTCTTCACTCAGATAAGCATCATCAATGGCTGAAATAAACAATAATGTAAGTGGACAAAGTGTGCATTGTAAAGAAAATGGCAGATAACCAGCCACATCCCAGAGCTTGAATAATTAGTGGAATATAATAGCTCAGAGTGTGGACACCTATTTAGAGAGACCTGTTGAATCCTGAGAACTGCCAGGCTGTTATACGAACCTTTTGACCACCATTGTTTTCAACCACTATGAACTGTATGATCATTATGCCAGATAAGTAGCAAACTACCTTCTGGACATGCCTTGCAAATGTGGGAGGCATAGAGGATGCTTGCAGGGTCTTCAACAGGACATGAACAATTTACGTTACTGTTGAGAATGGAACCTTTTTGGGACTTTTGGAATGTGGGGTGCAGGGGCAGAAGGCAGTAGCATTCCCTCCTCAAACCATCCATACAGAGGAGATGGAACTGAGCCTCATCACTTTTCGAGGGGATTTCAACTGTGTGCTGATATGGCGGCACTCATAGGGCCAGGCATGTTGTGTGTTCAAACACCACAGGTCATGATTTGCGAATGTCATTGAAGTTCTAGGCATGCATCAATACCTATTTCTGATGTGACAGCCTACAAGAGGCTGCTTGGAGAGTGATAGGATGCTCATTGAAGTGGTTGTTTGGAGTGTCTTGACCTCCATACATGTTTCCAAAGCCCTATGTGTTGTTATACTTTATGGGTAGAAATTTTGTCAGTCTGGAATGCTAGCCAACCCATCTATAAAGGGTTCTGCACTGGAAGATTGCATGCTAAAGTGACATGAAGTTTACACTCACAAACTTGTTGCACATGAATGGGAATACTGGGGACGTTTTTGTTTATGCTGTCTCTTTGAATGCCAGCTGACACCATGACTGATTTTTCCTGTTACTTCCAGAAATACAACAGAAACTCAGGACACAGATTTGGAGTACGTTCGCTGAAATTTGGAACAGATTAAAATGTATGTACCTAAACTTATCCTGGGGAGCTGATGAAGTCGGTGGGAGAAGAATGGCAGGTAGTCACTGCCATTCATGATAAAGTGATGGTCTGATAGTCTTTGGGAACACTCTTAAGCTCATGGCCACACTCATTCTTATCATGTTTGTTTTGGGTTTGCTGGAAATGACACAATGGTTACCTCAAAATGTTTTTGTTGAGTTTCATTTGATATATGCCAGTTAAACCAAAAATTTAACTTATTTTACCTATGCCACAAGTAATGGGAACATGCCTAAGATGTAGCCTACACAAATTTTGCATCTGTTTTGCCAACAAAATTTTCCCAGACTTGTATGTGAGTTCTTAGACACAGAGTAACAAGCAACTTAAGATCATGTTCAATTTTATTGCCAATATTGTGGTGGTTGCAATGTCATTGCTGTTCAGTTGCCATCATGAAGGAGAGCACCATGAAGTATTCCAGGAAGACATGGACTGTGTCGTATGAAGATGATGAGTATGATAATTATTTGTTGGAGCTCTATCAAGAATGCCGACTACCCAAGAAAGAGGGCCAGGAGCGTCATGCATGGCAATGCCAATTTTGCTGCAAGTTCTTCAAAATTGTACATAGTCTTAACTTCCACCGCATCAGAGGGTGCCCTGTGGCTGGCATATTGAAGATGTATCCAGTGGTGCACAAAGACCAACAAGATGCAGCAGACTATACTCTCCGTCAGAAGGGTTTCCTGAACTTTAAAGAGCAACCTGCATTTGAACGTTCAAAGCCTAAAAAACGACCCCGACAAATGATTGAGGAGACCTTGGAAACCACTGTTCATAATGATGATTTCCTTCAACATACAACCATGCCGGAATCAAGTGCATCCCCTCCAGGACCCTCAAAGGGTGGGATGCAGCAAATAGGGTGTGTGCCTGACATGAATCAACATACAACTCAATGGCAGCACACCCAAACAGAGGAGGAGAAGACTCCCATACCCCAAAAATATGCCGGACATGAAGGGTAATGCTTGGGCTGCCATTATGTATTGTTTTGAACTCCTTCACTTGGATGCTTGAATCCAGAGGATTAAATGCTAAGCATGAGCTATATGTATGACTGGCAGGTTGAAGATGAAGATGGTGGAATTATTGTGAGTACCTACCTAATCACCATTGCTAATTTGATTGTGATCTGCACCTTTTCGCTAATGCTGCAAGTTTATGTTCAATCCTTCATTTGGCATTGATTTGTGTGGGGACGGGCATGTCAAGGAATGATGGGCATAACGTTCTCAATACAAAAGTCACTTTTTTCAAGGGTACTCCTGTTGAGATTCCTTTGGGGATGTCAGCTTTAACAGCTTTGACGACTGAGGATGGCAAGGTGAATGATGAATTGATGGACTGGTATTTTGCTTACTACCACACATATGGCCCTCAAAATGCTTTTGAAGAGTGTGTCATTGCCAATTCATTCATGTGGAAACACCTCAAATCACATGTCTCAGAATGTGGGTCTACTGAGGACTCCTTGAAGGCCTTTGTGAAAAGAAGGTTGGCAAAGAGACATACCCGAAGTAACACACTCATTGTTCCTATCTGTGACTCTGAGCATTGGAGTCTCATGATACTAGAGAGAGGGAAGTACTACCACATGAACTCCATGCCAGATTATAAACCTCACAGTAATAATCTGCAAATGAGGATTTTGTTTGCAAAATGTTGGGAAATTATGCAGGGCAACTACGATGGAAATGAAGTGGATGCTGCAATCCCTGGTAAGTGGTTGCAGCCAAATGTGCCAACACAAACAGGATCTTGGGAGTGTGGTTGGTTTGTGCTAAAATACTTTGACATGTACATTCAACAGAGGTTTGTGGCCACAGAAATGGAGTTTGAACGGGTGAGCAATACACTATGCACAACTTTCATGTAATTGTATGCTTAGGTGTTTGGTTTCCAGTGAAAGGTTATGCTTCAGTTCAATTGTTGAATTTTCTTTTTATTCCTCAGGAAGCTTGTACAATGATGGATAGCAGGTGCAATTCACAGAAGATTGGTTTGCATATGATGATGCAATTGCAATGAGGAGATGGCTTGAGGAGGCGATTCGGACTGAATTGTTTGGCCCAACTTTTGAGAATTCAGGACCATGGCAATTAAGGAAATCATCAAGAAGGGATTGGATTGCACCACAGGCATCCGGATGTGTATCGGAAGAAGGTGAACAGTCATCAGCGCTCATGTATGACAATTGTCCGAGGATCAGAGGAAGTCCACATAGTAGGCAATCCAATAGTGCAAGAGAGCATATGGATACCCACAAGGGTGTTCAAGAAGGGACCATAACTCCTAATACAGATGGCTCTCCTGCAAGGTCCAAGAACAAGAAGCCATTGACAATTAGCCAGCTCAAAGATTTTTTGAGCCTTACTGCATCCAATAGTACAACAGAGCATATGGATACCCACAAGGGTGTTCAAGAAGGGACCATAACTCCTGATACAGATGGCTCTCCTGCAAGGTCCAAGACCGAGAAGCAATTGGAGATGGAGGGTCGGAGGGACATCATACAAGAGTGTGCTATAGAAGATGAGATGTGGAAATCGTCTCCTGGCTGTCTCCCGAGAGATTTTTTGAGGCTTTCTGCATCCAATAGTGCAAGAGAGCATATGGATACCCACAAGGGTGTTCAAGAAAGGACCATAACTCCTATTATAGATGGCTCTCCTGCAAGGTCCAAGACCGAGAAGCAATTGGAGATGGAGGGTCAGAGGGACTTCATACAAGAGTGTGCTATAGAAGATGAGATGTGGAAATCGTCTCCTGGCTGTCTCCCGAGAGATTTTTTGAAGCTTTCTGCATCCAATAGTGCAAGAGAGCATATGGATACCCACAAGGGTGTTCAAGAAGGGACCATAACTCCTAATACAGATGGCTCTCCTGCAAGGTCCAAGACCGAGAAGCAATTGGAGATGGAGGGTCAGAGGGACTTCATACAAGAGTGTGCTATAGAAGATGAGATGTGGAAATCGTCTCCTGGCTGTCTCCCGAGAGATTTTTTGAGGCTTTCTGCATCCAATAGTGCAAGAGAGCATATGGATACCCACAAGGGTGTTCAAGAAGGGACCATAACTCCTATTATAGATGGCTCTCCTGCAAGGTCCAAGACCGAGAAGCAATTGGAGATGGAGGGTCAGAGGGACTTCATACAAGAGTGTGCTATAGAAGATGAGATGTGGAAATCGTCTCCTGGCTGTCTCCCGAGAGATTTTTTGAGGCTTTCTGCATCCAAAAGTGCAAGAGAGCATATGGATACCCACAAGGGTGTTGAAGAAGGGACCATAACTCCTAATACAGATGGCGCTGCACCAAGGTCCAAGACCGAGAAGCAATTGGAGATGGAGGGTCATAGGGACTTCATACAAGAGTGTGCTATAGAAGATGAGATGTGGAAATCGTCTCCTGGCTGTCTCCCGAGAGATTTTTTGAGGCTTTCTGCATCCAATAGTGCAAGAGAGCATATGGATACCCACAAGGGTGTTGAAGAAGGGACCATAACTCCTAATACTGATGGCGCTCCACCAAGGTCCAAGACCGAGAAGCAATTGGAGATGGAGGGTCATAGGGACTTCATACAAGAGTGTGCTATAGAAGATGAGGAATGGAAATGGTCTCCTGTCTATCTCCTGCTCAGAGATTTTTGCAACCTTTCTGCATATTTGCCTCGTCCCTGGAAACATACAGCAGAAGAATGGCATTCCATTGACAACTTCTTTCAATCCAAATTCTTTTGGTTGACGCAATCGAGCACTATTGTGGTGGCCTTACAGAGCACATGGAGATTACATTTTTCTGAAAATATAACAGAAGTGGATTTGAATGCATTGTCACAGCAATTAGAACATGTGAGCCAAGAAAAGGAGTTTGTTAGTAACCTATACCGAGTCCAAGATCTCATGAGCGGCCAGTGGAATTACAGTTGGACAGGCGAGCCTTTGGAGGAAATGTCTGAAACATCTACCAAGACCAGGCAAATGCAGGTACTTGCAAATGATATTGCCTCCTTCAAAGCTCCTTCAGAAAATCCTGGGCATCAAAATGTGATGAAGATGGTATGCAAGAACTTAAGTGAGCTTGCTCTTTGTGGCATGGTCAAGCATGATGATCGTGAAAACTTTAAAGATATGTGGATTAGAGGCTGCCCTAAAAACAAACAAGAGATGTTGATTAAAAAATGGAAGAGCAAATTCTTTGACTCTTACTGTCGGCTCTATGACATTGTAACTCTAAGTTAGGGGTCAAATTATTGATAGGGTGGTTAAGAGTACAAGAACATAGGGTGCCCCATTGATGTATGATTGCCCCTCTAGATTGGTCTTTACATTGACTAGTCCATGACTAGACTTGGATTATGTCTTTTGGACTAAAAGGAGATTGATGTTCTTATATGTGGCTAGTCTGTCTTTACACTTTGTTGTCCTTGATGTAGGAGTAAGATTTGCAGCCCAGCCTAGTAAAGACACATTTTTTTCAATTGATTCTTTGTATTTATGTGTAGGTAATTAATGGGAAAACTTCTAAGGGAGTAAGAAAATTGAGATTATTTATGAAGCACTATATATATATTAGAAATTGGTGTCATTTTTGGGGAATGACTCCGGATTCAAAATATTTAGGAAGCTCAAATTCTCATTGAGGATAATTGAAGTGTAATCTAAGGCAAAAATACTCACTCCTTTTTATCTTATTTTTTCAAAAATTATAGAAAGTGTGACCTCCCTGTGTATGAATGCCAACTTTTTGGAGCTTTGCATTTAGAGAAAATACTTGCAGTCCCCAATGAATCACTCATGCCGCAATGAGCTAATGTTTGTGACAAATTCACTCCCAACTTAGTCATTTGAGTATTTTACATTTGGTCGCTCCTTATTCATGGGATCTCCCCCATCCTTGTCATATACATGGAACCTAATAACACATTTAACCTTGTCCAATGGTAATTGAAAAGTCAAGAGCTGGGAACTATACAAATTGTGTTTCACTTGCGTGAATGTGTAATATTACAGTGTTTGGTGATGGGTATTGAGCCTCAATGGCAAGGATAACTAGGTACTATTAACAAATACTTCTAGGGTAAAGCCCATCATTGTGTGGGTCATCATATCCATGGCATTCTTGGCCCTTGACTGCATGAATTAAAAAGATGAACAATTGCACTCACTTCCTATTTTATGTCTTCAAAGGTTGCAGCTCTATTTCCAGCATGACACGGTTCTACAAAAAGGTAAAATTTCAGAAATGGCAATAAATTTCAACACTAACATAATTGGCAAAACTATGTCCTACATGCCCGCACAATTCCCTGTCCAACACAAATACATGCCCAATTCAAATGAGTAGACACACCTATAGGAACCTATACAAGGAAGGTCATTGGACCATGGGCTGCAACTCCAGGCCAATGCAACATCCACATGCATGGTTAGCTCTACCTCAGTTTCTGTTTTTATTACCTCCCTACTACAACCCTTATCTATGTTCTGATCATCTACAGGAATCATCTAATCACCTAGTAGCCACCTAAAATCTTATGTACTTATATACAGGACCTAGCCTGTACAATAAATGTTACCAAGGTGAAACCCAATTTCAACTCAGTTAAGGTTCATCAACAACTGAGTCAATAGCAGGCTCCAATGGATGGTGCGCTGGGGGCTGTTGGTACTCTCAATGGGTATGTGGTCCCCAAACCAACTTGAAACATATAGATATGTGGTGCACAATCCAAAGTTGAAGCAAGGAGGTTGCTTAGGAACAATTTGACAATTGATATCCCTTGAAATTGATATTTTACTTCGTAATCCTACTTATTTGTGTGTAGGCTTGGAAGGTCAATAGTCAACATTGGATCCCATCATCACAAATTTACAATTTTCATAGGTTCGTTTCAAATTTGTGCAAAGTATGTTATTTTATGGGTTCATATCATTTACACATGAATGTCATGCATTATTTAAACATGAAAGTTGTGTATATGACTTTTGTGTGTATATACAATACAAATAAACACATTGTGACCGGTTGTGGGGAGATCGAACACCCACCTGACTCCGCCCACTGGGATTCTGTTTCTGATCTTTTGCGGCGGCGCTCCATAATGGACTGCATGGATTTGCATGGCTCTTCCTTTGAGCTGTGCATTGGAATGGGTATGGCGGCTTGTATTGATGAAGGGTGATGGCAAGACGACGGATCCTAGATCAGATTGGATCGGCAGCGAACGCTTTGGAGGAGCGTGTGGAAGAAGCTACGGACGTTCAAGGAGGAGGATCGGAGGACTGTTTGGGAAATTTTTGGGAGACAAAGAAGATAGTGAGGCTGATAGTTATTAGACCGGTGGTAAGAAAGCGAGGGGGCGCTGGTTTTTTTGGTTCTAGATCAGAAGCAATTTTGGAGGACAGAAGGAGATGCTGAGAGAGAACTTTGTAGTTGAGAGCTTGGACTGTGTCTTTGATTTTTTCCGCTGCGTCTGGTAGACAGTCAAGTTCAGGCTACATGAGGATAGAGCTAATAGAAGAGGGAATCTGAGTTTTGGGATTGATCAGACTCATTCAGGCATGCTTGTGCTGTCGGAGTGTACATGCTCTACTTGTAAATGACAATTCAAAGTTTGTGATGTGTTGGTGCAGAGAGACATTGTGAGGTGGATCATGTTGAGCAGTATAGGTCTGTCAACCTTCAGAAGTGCAACAGATCAGCAATCGTGGAACAAATCGACTCTGGTCTAAGGAAGAGTAGGAGTCTTCTTCTGAGTGCTTGATCAGTAGAAAGAAGCTAGCAGGGGCTGTAGAAGGCAGTGTATTGGCTGTTTATTCTGTGGGTCCTCCCTTTTTTGGTGACAACATAACATTAGTGTTTAAATAATGTGAACATGCATATGACATCCATGTGTAAATAATGCACACAATATTGATGTTCAAATAATACAAGTAGATGAATGACATATGTGTCTATTCCATACAAACTTATAAAAAGAAATTTTCATTATTGTCAAATCGTGACCCATGAAATTTGTGATGATGGAATGGGATTGCAAAATGCAAAGCTAATAAGCATTGCACAAAGTAACTTTACCTTTCGACCTTCTTTTCATCTTCAAATTCATGTCTCAACTTCAAATGTCTGTATTTATGAATTGAGGAAATCTTATTGAATATGTATATAAAATGTTGAAATTCTATTTAATGCGCAAATTCCAAAATAATTATAGTAGTAGTATAAATAATAATAATAAATGTGCCCATTAAAATAAAATAAAAAGAAACTCAAATTATGACTTAATTTCGTGGTAATCTAAATTTCACTCCACATTTAATAGCATTGTACTATTTATTACTTATTAAAATTTTCACCCTCTTTATTACCAAACTTTGAGTATGGATGTGATGTTTTTTAATTTTACAATTATATTTAATGTGTCCCTTAAATACAACACCATTTGACCATTAAGGGTGATGAACCTTTTTAGTTGTAAACAACTAGTAGTGCATGTGGATTGATGCCATTATTAAAATTGATGCCTCAATGGAAAAGGAACCTTACATGTAAGGCACCTCTTCTCTTTAAAAATTTACCACATATATTGAATAGGACCTTTTTTGGAATTTGTGTCATGTGCTTGATTCCCACCTCACACTGAACCTCATTCCTAGAATAGCTTCATTATCGGTTCTCACAAATGTTTGTTAGGCCCTACCCCACAAGGATAGGGACTATGGCATTGGATTCAACTTTCAGAAGTTTTACTTTATTAAAATTAATTTCATCAACCTTATTATAACCAATTTCTTTGATGAAAATTGTTTAGATTATTTAAATTGGAAAAGATTGTTTTAATGTTTAGAATGTGGACATAATAAATAGATGTACAACATCTTATCTATTGGCAAGGCTAATGTCACGACCCTAACTTTGGGCTCATGACCAAAACAAGGGCATGGAAAGGTGAAGGCCAAGAAGGCAACTCAAGAATCATATTTACACTCTTGGGAATACGGGAGAATGTGAGGGAATGAACCCACACACTCCTAAGTGGACTCCCATTGTGGGGAGTTGGAGTCTCGATGGACTACCAAATTTCTAGAAAGTGTTTTAAGGGGTCAAAATTCATTGGATTGAAAACTTTTTTATACCATTGGAAAATTATTAAGGCTTAGATGTTAAAAATGGGGTCATATTATTACAACACAAATTCTGGCCGAGAGAAAGGTCGGAAATCAAAATGCCAATTTGACACCTGACCATTAAAAGTCAATAATTGTCCTGAGTTATGTGTGTGTAGGAGGCATGCCACATGTCATTGGAAACCTCTCAACAAGGGCTACAACTTTGCTTGAAAACTCATTTCAATCAAAGGTTTGCACAAGATGTTATGGGCCTCAAAGGTGGTGAAAATATCAATTTTAGGACCCTTGATTTGGGAGTCCCAAAAAAATGACATTTGGGTATAACCTTCGTGGTGAATCACAAAGAACACTATAAGGGGGAAGGTGATGACCTCCCTCAAATCTAGGTCGTGGTGAGTTTTATGAATCTGTGTATGCTTATGGTTCATCCATGCACCAAAAGTGTTTAAACTATGTAATAACTAACTTGTTGTTTAATTTGTGCAAATTGATATGAATAATTGACCCATTTGTCACTCATCCTAGTCCCCATCCCAGAGCTCCAACAAACCCCTCTTACCCTTAAAATGTTGCGAGTTAGGGAATGTCTCCCAACTCCTTCTTCTTTCATCGTTTTCACTTTGGGACTTGCATTTAAATATTTCAAAGAGTTTGGGGGTGCATAAGCCAATGTGTTTGTGATGCCTTATTTGGTATAGACTTTTGAACATACCCATAACTTGCCTTGCCATTATATACAACTTTGTTTCCCCTTACAATGATTATCCTAGTGTTGTTGTTTTTTTTTTGAATTTTGATGAGGTTTGAAGCAAAGTTGTAGGCCTCTTCAAGAGCTTTCCAACGATATATGACATGCCACCTACACGTAAGTAAATTAGGGCAATTCATAACTTTTAATGGTTGGGAGTCAAATTGCTAATTTCACCATAACTTATGTTTTAATTACCCCAAATGGGTCTTACAAACCCATTTTAGACATTTATGTTTCAATAGATTTCCCATGGTATAAGAAATTATTTGATCTAATGAGTTTTGAACTTTGAAATCACCTTCTGAAAATTCAGGAGTCCATCCAAACTTTAATCTCCCAAAGTGGGAGCCCACTTGGGAGTGTGTGGGTTCATTTCTTCACATTCTCCTACACTCTTAGGAGCATGAAATGTGATTTTCAAGCTTCACTCTTGGCCTACGCCTCCATAAGCCCTTACCTTGGTTGCGAGCCCAAAGCTACAATTTTGACAATAATCTTCATCAATTATTTGATCTACACATCCAATAGATTTTGTCATTGGATGCAAATGATGATAACACTTCAAAATCATAGGATATAAGGTTCTTCTGTCATATTCATTCATAATTTATATTTCCACTTTCTTCTCAACCAACAAAAGAAAATATTAGATGAAGGTTTTAAGGTGTACCAAAAAAACATGTTGTGAGTTTTTTTTTTCATATTTTCTTTGAAAATAAAAGAAATAATCCAAAATACCACAAACTTCCCTTCTAATATTCGAAGTAAATCTTAAAACAAATTCAAAAGCAATGCTAAAATCATCACCAATCAAATTAATGGGTCTCTAATTTCTTCCCCAAGTTTTAAGCACATGGTAATGGCAAATTGTAATGCATTAAAAAGCAACCAATGGTTACTAAATTGGTTCAAAACATAAACAATCACAGCATGAAACCCCGATTATTTTAAAAATATGTTAAACAAAAATAAAAAACATTCTTCCACTTAGTATAACAAAGGATTATAACATCTCTGAATTGCAAGGCTTCTTGAAACATCATATTTTGTTGGAAAATCTACAATTAGATTTTTAAACGTAATGTTAAAATGTTTAACTAAAATAAATTAATAAGAAACAACGAAGACAATAATTATGGAAAACAATTGTAAAGAAAAAAATTGTAATAGATTAAATAATCACCGTGTTTTCACTAAAATATATAATTTCCTTAGGAGAAGATTAGAATTTGAACAAGCCTTGTTCCATTCTTGTTGCCTTTCCTAGATTTTTTACACTAAGTTATAGATTTTTGCAAATTTGACTATGTAGACTTGATTGAAACAAACTTGAGATTTTTTCAAACTTTTCATTAGTATTAGCACAATGACATGCTTTAGAAAAAGGATGGCCAAAACAAATACCTTGAAAACTTTCATCCAAACCAAGGATTTCACATTTCATAACAAATTTCAAAACAATTATCATAGTATTTAAATTTGAACCCTCACCCTTAACATAGGCAATGGTTTGGTTTATTAACCCATGTTAATTAAGCAATTTTGTTAGATTGTTGGTCAATGCTTATTCAATAGGCTTTGTTGCTTTAAAAAAACCAATAGTTATTTGTTTTGGTTATCAATCAAATCGCAAAAATTAATAACAAAAGCAAATATATCATGCGCCCCCTTGAACATCCATACGTCAAAGCTTATTATCACAAGAATACAATTTGTTGATTTTGACAAAACATATACTTATTTTGTTTTCTTTACCAAGTTAAACAATATTTCTTGAGAAAACTACTTTCTAGAAAGGAAGACATAAAACATTTTTATCATGGCCTCTATATATGTTTCTTTGAACATGTAAATCCTACAAAAGAAATCATTATTAATTTCATAAATTTTTCAACTTTGCTATTTTTTGTTTGCACATTTCCACTTTCTACTATTTCCACATATTCTTCAATTTTCATTTCAATTAGTTTCATTTTCATCTTCAATCAAAATTAGATTTTCATTTTGATTCAACCGCCCCCATTTTCCACCATAATATTACCTACCTTGAAGGAAAATTTAAAATAAGTATTCTTTTTTACAAGACAAAAAATTAACTTATCTATGTTCTAAAAATTAGGATATTGAAAAAAAACATTTACTCCAATGTTCTGAAAAAATACATAATGCAAATGTGCAAGTGAAATACAATGTGTAAAATTAAATGTATAATGTCTAAATAAATTTTCCACCCAAGAAACAAAAATTGTTAATCAACATTATCCAAAAAATCATAGACAATCAAAACAAGGAACAAAGTCATCAAGAAACAAACATTTGAAAAAAAGAAATCAAATTCACCTTCAAATCTAACTTGAAGAAGGCAAGTCAAATTTGGCAAGCTTGCTCCTCCCACACTTGCAAAGACATGAAGGGAGGAAGTACGAATCTAAAACAAGAAGAAAAATAACAACGTTGAGAGGAAAAACAACAACATTGAAGGGGAGTAGATAAGTACTTGCAATAGGAGGAACACGAATGGTGTCGAGAAGGAATAGGAAAAGGAATGATGTTGAAAAGGAGCAGAAGGAGGAGCATCACAAAACAAGAGTAGGAGTGATGTTGAAAAGGAACAAGAGTTGTGTCAAGAAAAAGCAAAAGGAAGAACATTGTTGAGGAGCAAGATGAAGAACAATGTTGAGGAGTAAGAACAATGTCGATGAAAAATAGGAGGAGCACCATTGGAAACTAATGTTGATGTCGAAGAGGAGAAGGAATTATGTCAACGAAAAAAAGAGAGCAATAAGAATGTCAAGGAGGAGCAAGAACAACCATGCCAAAAAGGAGTTGCATTGAGAAAAACAACAACATCAAGAAGAAAGAGGAGTTGCATTGAAAAAACAATAATGATGCCGAGAGGAAGGAGGAGGAGCATTAAAAGGAGTGACAACAACAACACTAAAACTGAAAAGGAAAAGCATCATTGAGAAGAATGGGAGCTCAATTGAGCTTTAGCGCAACAACATTGAAAAGAGAAATGGGAGCTTCATCGAACACAACAACAAGAACTTGAAGAAGAGGAAAAGCACAAGCACATCAAACTCATTAACAAAACAATTTTTAAAGCATCTCTTCTTTCCCATTAGAGAACTACTCATTTTGTGGTTAAAAATTAGCTTTAAAGCTTGAAGAGTTCTCAAAGAAGGTTTTTACTAATGTTGTCCAATTCTAGGTTGGTTACTCATTACATAAATCATCGATTTTAATTTTTTTTTAAAATTCAAAATTGGAATCAGAATTGGAATTGGTCTCAAAATTGGAATTGGGAATTGGCCTTCAGCTAGAACCACACCCAAAACTCAAGTTATACAAGTTTTTGTTTTTCATTTTCTCAAAAATTAATTTATTATTTCTTTGGACCAGGGTTAGACATGTTGTTAGTTTCAAAGAAGAAAAAAATTCACGTACACAGTTTTTTTAATAATAAATTTGGGGGTTGGGTGAGGGTGGGGGCTGACATTATGCATGTAGTTGATATAGGTGGTCATTTACCTTTGGGCTATAAGTACCAGATTTCGTTTGGAACTAGACCCACCAAGGAGTGTTTAAGGAAAAAAAAAAAGAAAAAAAAGAACTGAGAACCAAGAGTTTTGAAATGTGAAGAATTGGGTCCAGAACTGGACAGGAGATTCTATCAATTTTTTTAAATCCTTGAATCTTAGAGTTTTTTAAAGAAAAATTGAAAGAGTTTAGAAAATTTTAGAAGTTCAAATTGAAACTCTAAACCAGAGATTAGTCTGGTAATGCCCTCATTCTAGGGGCCTTACCCCTCCTACAAGAAAACCGCGTCCTAGAGGAAAGCACACCTGCTAGCAAGAGCAGCCACTAGACACGCGTAGATTCAGAAAGCATCTTTGAATACACTCACATATGTGTCTGACAGATTCAACGCACTCATCACATGTCAAGCTCGTTAGACTTGCTCTGCAAATAAAGCTTGTTGAGCGTGATAGCCTAAGCTTGTTAGACTTGTTATGCACGTAATTCTTGTTAAGCCAGTAGGTCAAGCTTGTTAAGCTTGGTAAGTCGCACCACAGAGTAATGTTCAGCATTTAAAGACAACACCCAACTGTCCGGCAACGAGTGCAAGGTCTCTTGTTTCAACACCTTTTTTTCTCTCTGCTCTATATTGTTTGTGATTGTCTATTCGTTCACAGCAAATCCACCTGCTTGCTTGCTTGACTCGGTTAGCGTGCTCCCTTCACCTCGTCCCAAGATGTACCTAGATTTTGCAATTTTACTTCATAGATCTGCAATATTATTGTTTCTAGGTTTCCAGTCTTGAGAATCCATCATTGAGACAAGGATGATCTAGAGAGCACACATAGCGTGATAAATATTGCTTACAACATCCGAAGAAACGTCAGGACTCAACTGGTACTTTACCTAAGTGAAGATGTTTTGTATCTTCTGTTTGCTAACACAAACTCCCAGGTATGCATCTTTTTCCTACTGAATTTCGGAGATCAGGTTACGAATGAATCGCAGTTTTTGATGAAGAAATCGTTCCATAGTAAATTGTGGTGCTTTGGCTCTGATACGTTGGTTGAGACTTTAGCCTTTCGAGCTGCAGCTTTTGATGCTTTAGTCTTCGTTCCAGGAGACCCAGCAACGGATCATGGGGTATTCAGCAGCCAAGAGCTGGCGAAATAACAAATAGCAGGGTATTTACACTAGGTCAGGATGTGAAGATTGGGGCACCGCCGATATTGTCGAGTGTGGTTTGTTTCCCCGCTTGTGAAACCCGTCAGGAGCTGTCGAGGACTTAAAGGGTTGTGTAGATCGATTCTCATCAGGCTACTAGTGCTCCAGACGCAAAGTTTGCAGCTTGACCATTGTAACTCAGATAAGTTGCACAGAAGTAGGGTTGTGTTGCAGGCATCCAAGAGCACAGTGCAGAAATTGGTGCAATAGTAGATTTTATAGATGTCGGTCTGCTTTCTGGATTCCAGCACACCCTGAACGTCTCAGAAGCCTTTGAGGATGCCAACTTCAGGAAGGCCTTTGCACGAGCCTGTGAATCCACCCTCATTGAAGCATTGGGCTTTCCGTCTGGTGAATATCAGTTTCATCTTGCGAATATTGGTCCTTATATCAGGCTGGGCTAAAGATCATAATTGACCTTCCATCAGCTCTGTTTTCTCAGACATTGCCCTCTGCATGTGGGCTATTTATGATTGCAGTTGTGATATCAGTCCAACAGTTGCAATGTGACAAGGATCATTTCACATCTAGGCTAGTTGCAAGCAATGAATTTCAGAAGTGGTTCCCATTTCCACATTTGTTCAGGAGGTGAGAGCAGGTCATGTCCAGATAGGATCTTCTGATGCCTAATGTATGTGACTCAAGTCTTCAAAATGCTCAGATTTGGTTCTCTTGGGATTGGGGATGTAGGAGGTGAGCCTGAATGAGTTTGAGCCTGCAAGGATTTGTTATCTGCTGGAGGCATTGGAACAGTTAGTTGAGGATTTGAAGCTCTGGACAGGGTCTCCAGGGATCCTCTTGGGGCTGAGATTACTGCAAGCATATGCCTGAGTTGTAAGGTGTCTATGAACCTTTGATGTAATTTCAACCCCTGTGGCTCTTAGACATTACTGTGCATGTTACATGCAGATTGTATTTTTGTCGTTACGGAACTGATTACAGACTATGTGAGAGAAGCTCATCAGACCCAACTGAATAGGGTTAGACCAGAACCAATCATTGTATTTTGACCAGCCTCCCTGCTGTTGGTAACAGCAGGTTTCTCACCTCAGTGGCAGCTGGGCAGCAGCACTTACGAAATATTACAGGGCTGTGTGTTCGTTGATAGATAATGATTTGCACCTGTGATCGATGTTCTTGGTGTGTATTGACACCTATATCTAATGTGACATCAGACAAGAGGCTGCTTGCAGCGTGATTAGGATGCTCAATGAAGTGGTTGCTTGGAGTGTCTTGACTTCAATACATGTTTCGAAAGCCTCATGTGTTGTTACAACTTGTGGGTAGAAATTCTCTCATTCTGATCTAACAGATCTATACAGGATTCTGCTCTTGAAAAAGCAGACTAAAGTGAGATGAAGCTTATACGCACAAGCTTGTTGTATCATGAATGAGAATAATAGTTATGTTTTCGATTAAGAGGGAGCTAGTCATGGCCATTCATGAGAAAGGTGATGGTCTGCTACCTTTCGAGTGGCACTCAGAAGGTTATCACCTCTCTCATTCTTGTTGTTATTGAACTTGTGAGCAACATATTCTGCACAACGTTCATGAGTGTATGCTCAGGCATTGGGTTTCAAGTTAAGGGTTACTGTTGAGTTTAATTGTTGAATTATTATTTTTGTTCCCCATGAGGCTTGATGTAATATTGGATAGCAGGTGCAATCCACAGAAGATTGGTTTGTGTATGATGATGCCATTGCAATGTGGACATCACTTGAGGAGGCCATTCGGCCCGAATTGTTTGCCCCAACTTTTGAGAACGTAGGGCCATAGCTATTGATGAGATCATCAAGTGCACTAAGTGGCAATTGGATTGCACCACGGGCATGCAGACAAGTATTAGAAGAAACTGAATGGTCATCATGTATGGCAGTCCTCCAAGCATAGGAAGTCCACAATGTAGCTATCCACCAGTGAAACAGATCATATGGATACCCATAAGGGTGTTCAAGAAGGGACCAAAACTCCTAATACAGATGGCTCTACTGCAGGGTCCAAGAACCAGAAGCAATTGGAGATGGAGGGTCATAGGGCCTTCATACAAGAGTGTGCTGTAGAAGATGAGTGGAAATGGTCTCCTCTCTATCTCCTGCTCAGAGATTTTTCTGACCTCACTGGGGATTTGCCTTGTCCCTGGAAGCACACAGCCGAAGAATGGAGTCAGATTCAGAACTTCATTCAATTGGAATTCTCTCTGTTTGAACATGATTTTGAACCTAGTAGTATTGTGGTAGCCTTACAGTTGACATGGAAATTACATTTTTCTGAAAATATAACAGATGTGGATTTGAATGCATTGTCACAGCAACTGGAACATGTGAGCCAAGAAAAGGAGTTTGGTAGTAACCTATCACGAGTTGGAGAACTCATGAGGAGTGAGTGGCATAAAATTGAGTGGGATTATGAACTGAATATGAAACTGTGGAATGACCTGTGGGTGGAGATGTGTGAACCATCTGTCAGGACAAGTCAAGAGCAGCAGATACTTGCAAATGATATTGGCTTCTTCAAAGCTCCTTTACAAACTCCTGGGCACCAAGAAGTGATGAAGAGGATATGCAACCACCTTGTTGGCATTGCCGGGCATGCCATGTTGGTGAATGATTGTTCTGAATTCTTGAAGGATATGTGGATTGGAGGCTGCCCTAAAAATGAACAAGAAATGTTGATTCAAAAATGGAAGGAAATTGTGTCTGCCACTTACTGTAATCTCTATGACAAGTTCACAATATCTCTAAGCTAGGGCTCAAATTATTGATAGGGTGGTTAAGAGTACAAGAACATAAGGTGTCCAGTTGATGTATGTTTGATTGCGCCTCTAGATTGGTCTTTGCATTAGGATCTTTTGTGTTGGGAACCGAATTGTTTGGCCCAACTTTTGAGAATGCAGGGCCATAGCTATTGATGAAATCATCAAGTGCCATGGCAATTGGATTGCACCACGGGCATGCAGACAAGTATTAGAAGAAACTGAATGGTCATTGATCCTCATGTATGGCAGTCCTCCAAGAATAGGAAGTCCACGATGTAGCTATGCACCAGTGAAACAGATCATATGGATACCCATAAGGGTGTTCAAGAAGGGACCAAAACTCCTAATACAGATGGCTCTCCTACAGGGTCCAAGAACCGGAAGCAATTGGAGATGGAGGGTCACAGGGCCTTCATACAAGAGTGTGCTGTAGAAGATGAGGAGTGGAAATGGTCTCCTGTCTATCTCCTGCTCAGGGATTTTTCTGACCTTGCCGAGCATGTGCCTCATCCCTGGAAGCACACAGCTGAAGAATGGAGTCAGATTCAGAAGTTCATTCGACGTGAATTCCTCTGTTTCAACTTGCTTTTGAACCTAGTAGTATTGTGGTAGCCTTACAGTTGACATGGGGATTACATTTTTCTGAAAATATAACAGATGTGGATTTGAATGCATTGTCACAGCTATTGGAGCATGTGAGCCAAGAAAAGGAGTTTGGTAGTAACCTATCATGAGCTGGAAAACTCATGAGGAGGGCATGGCATGAAATGAAGTGGGATGATGAACTGAATATGAAACTGTGGAATGCCATGTGGGTGGAGATGTGTGAACCATCTGTCAGGACAAGTCAAGAGCAGCAGATACTGGCAAATGATATTGGCTTCTTCAAAGCTCCTTTAGAAACTCCTGGGCACCAAGAAGTGATGAAGAGGATATGCAACCACCTTGTTGGCATTGCCGGGCATGCCATGTCAGTGAAGGATTGTCCTGAATTCTTGAAGGATATGTGGATTGGAGGCTGCCCTAAAAATGAACAAGAAATGTTTTTTCAAAAATGGAAGAAAATTGTGTCTGCCTCTTACTGTACTCTCTATGACAACTTCACGATATCTCTAAGCTAGGGCTCAAATTATTGATAGGGTGGTTAAGAGTACAAGAACATAAGGTGTCCAGTTGATGTATGTTTGATTGCGCCTCTAGATTGGTCTTTGCATCAGGATCTTTTGTGTTGGGAACTTTATGCCTGACGTGGAGTTGGTAATTTGACTATCCAGGATGAGACTTGGATTATGTCTGTACAACTAAAAGGAGCTTGATGTTCTTTTATGTCTTTAACACTTGCATGAGTATTGTCTTTGATGTAAGAGTAAGATTTTTAGACCAACCTAGTAAAGATATGATTTTTTTCAATTGATCCTCTGTAGTTGTGTGTAGGTAATTAGCAGTGGAAAACTTCTAGGGGACTAAGAAAATTGAGATTATATGTGAAGCACTGTTTGAGTATTATGAACTGGTGTCCTTTTGGGGGAATGACTCCAGGTTCAAAATACTCAGGAATTTCAAATTCTGATTGAGGCTACTATGGATTGTAATTTTAGGCCTCAATATACTACAATCTTTGATGGATTTTACCCGAAGGAGTTCTGGTTAGAAGTGAGCTTAGTATGTCAACTTCCAGTGTGCATTCCTTATGTGACTGCCCAGCCATTGTTATTTCCTTTTAGATTTTTTGGTTGCTAGATTGTTATACTATTGAATTTACTTCTTTGTTAACCATGTTTGATCTCCATAATGAGACTCTTGATGTTTTGCCTTGTTTCATGGAAGCATATCCTTGCTATCAAGCTACACAACCTTTTGTTAATAAAAGATGTCCTACTTTTTCTTGTGTTCTTAACTATAAAACCCTTAGGAAATCCCAAAATTGAGACACCTTTTTTAATTTCAAATTTTATTCAAATGAAGCAAATGAAAGCATAATGTCAAAATTTATTCAAAGATCTCTTCAGTCAAAATTGATATAATTTATAAAAGTTCCCAAAAAACCAATTTTGAAAAATATAAATCAATGACAAATTCAAACATGTTGAATCATGATTTTTCTTATTCAAACTTCATTCATTGTGTGATTAAACAAAAGAAGGTACATAGGTAGGGTAGGTAGGTCATGGATAGTAGGTTGTAAATAGGTAGGTTATTAGGGTGGGTATGTAAGTGGGGTAAGGAAGGCTAAGGTAGGTAGGTTGTTAGGTTAGGTATGTAAGTATGGTAGGTAGGGTAAGTAAATAGGTTAGATAGGTATGTCTTAGATTAAGTACATAGCGTAAGGTAGGTAAATAACATTTCATGTGACAACATATAATCTAGCAAAACCAAATGATTTCATGATAAACATATGTGGTTAAGTAATTATCATGTGACCACACATGAATTAATAACATACCATAATGATAATTCAACAAGGCCAATTTGATTGGGCCCTTGCCATTTTGATTGCCTTGTTTTTTGGGGGTCCCAATTGACTAGATGTTCAAATTGACACTTGGTCAAAAAGTTCACCTTAATAAAAAATACTAGTCAAAAAACCATGTGTCTTCATGCCTTAAGCTTCTAGTCAAGGTGGACATCCCCTTTAATTGATGCGAACACTTTAATCAAGTTGAACCTTTTTTTAAATTGTGATTTTTTATAGTGATTATTTTTCTTAATTATTTTAACTTAAATAATCAAAGGGCAATTAACATTGTACATATTCATATTTAAAAATCAAGGTCCCTTTTGAAGGTAATTATTATTCCTTCAAATCCAAGGCATATTGTGTATAATTGTAAGCAATTATTCATCACAAGAAACAATTATTTGGCATTTCAATGCATAGGGGTCTACAATTGATGCAAGAGTGTTGTGATTATCTTTAATTTATTGAATGGCTACATTGGATATTTGTTCCATAAATGAAATTTGCACATGGGCATCAAACTTTATGTAATTGAGGACAAGGGATACTCATTGTTACCATGATTGATAATACGATACAAGCAAATTGGAATGTGACATTTTATACTAAAGGCATTTACAATAGGCTTGTTTCATGCAAGAATTGCAATAAAAAACAATTTCGGTATACTCAAAAAGATGTGTACAAAATTTTTTATCAAGTCAAACCTAAATGTCCTATTCCTTTTGGATGTGGTCATTTGTTGCCGCATGCTACACAACATGATTTTGAATGGCAAAGATGAAGATGTTGATGAGTTGATGTTCCAATTAAAAGTAAAGAATGTGCCAAAAGACAAAAAAGGTGTGGAGAAGAGAAACTTTGATCAAGGGGTATGAGGTGATGAGGTGAATGAACTTGATGTTGAATTTGCATTGTAATGCTATGAGATTTCTAACGTCAACCAATGCATTGCAATGGAACAATACTTGAGAAATCATAGATTAATGCAAAATCATAAACACATTTTGTTTTGAATTGTTGCAACTTTGCGACGTTGTTTTCAAAATTGTGAATGCATGTTATGCTTATAATGTATTTCAACTGGAAATGAAATCAAATGTCAAAGTAATTGAAATCAAGTCAAAAGGAATTGAACTTGATTTGACCAAATGTTTTGAAATTTCATGAGTTCTTGTGAGCTACTTCTTATAAAATGGTATAACTTCATGCATTTGTGCAATCATTATGGAAAATTCTTTTGATGTAGGAAATCATCCCCTAAATCTATTGAAAAATAAAGTGAATTATTAAATGGCAACCTATAGTTTTTACATCATGAATGTTTAGAATTAGATATTGAAACTCCAAGACATTATCTTATGATTGCAAATCATCTTCACCTTTTGTCTCTTTTGCAAGTGGTATTCTTTTGTTTCCTTCAACAGTCACATCCCTTGTGTGTAAATGAACATCAAAACAACCTTTTCATTTTGAAATGATCCAATGAATTATAACTGTCAATTGAATTGATTAGGTAAATTATTTTTTTTACCCTTAAAAAAACAATTCCCAACATTAAGTATGGTTCCCAACACCTTCAAATAATAAGCAAACTTTTTATAGTTTGAATACATTGTGTGCATTCCACTTATCTTTACACATTGTTTCCCTTCTTGTAATTTTGATTTTAATATTTTTTGGTAGCTCTTTGGCAATTTGTCCCAACATTGCATAACAACCTATAGGTATCATTTGTGATCTTGGATTGATGAGTTCCTCCCATGCTATGTGTTTTACATGTTTGCAAGCAATGAGTGCCAAAATTTCATTGTGTTCTCAATTATTGTGGTGTTGTCAGGGATTCAAAGCTTTTGCACTTGTACACCTTACACTTTTGCCATTTGAACCATGTCCTTGAACAACACTTTGCTTGCTTGAATGCAAGCTTGCATTTGCTTGTGTTTATGAACCTATTTCTGATTCTACCAAATTGCCTACATTCAAAGTTGCACTAGAATGTGAAATTATTTGTGTCTTTGCATGAGAATTTACAACTCTTACCTACCAACTTGCACTAGAGTTGGAAGCCATGTCATCGTGAGGTTTTTTTGGTATTTAAGGTTGTGGAGTTTCTTGGTGATGGAGGATAGAACATAATAATGCAACGAGTTTCACAATGGAGTGTTGAGTTGTTATATATTATCAGATTAGTTTATTTGTGGAAAGAAGGTTGGTAAAGAGACATACCCGATGTAACACACTCATTGTTCCTATCAATGACTCCCAGCATTGGAGTCTCATGATACTAAAGAGAGGGATGTACTACCACGTGAACCCCAAGCCAGAATATGACCCTCACAACAATATTTCTGCAAATGAGGATTTTGTTTGGAAAATGTTGGGAAATTATGCAGGGCAAGTATAATGGAAATGAAGTAGATGATTCAATGATGATAAATGGATACAGCAAAATGTGCCAACACAAACAGGATCTTGGGAGTGTGGTTGGCTTTTGTTACAATACTTTGACACGTACATTCAACAAGGTTTGTGGCCACAGAAACGGAGGAGTTTGAAGTGGTAAGCAATACATTATGCACAACCTTCATGTATTGTATGCTTATGTGTTTGGTTTCAAGTGAAGGGTTATGGTTGAGTTTGATTGTTGAATTTTCTTTTTGTTTCGCATGAGGCTTGATACAATGTTGGATGCAGGTGCAATTCACAGAAGATTGGTTTGCATATGATAATGCCACTGCAATGTGGACATGGCTTGAGGAGGCCAATTGGACCGAATTGGTTGGCCCAAGTTTTGAGAATGTAGGGCCATGGCAATTAGTGAAGTCATCGAGGGATTGGATTGCACGATGGGCATGCAGACATGTATCAGAAGAAACTGAACAATCATCAATCCTCATGTTCGGCAGTCCTCCAACGATCAGACAAAGTCCACATACTAAGGAATCCAATAGTGCAGCAGAGCATATGGATACCCACACTGGTGTTCAAAGAAGGGACCAGAACAACTAGTACAGATGTCTCTCCTGCAGGGTCCAAGAACCAGAAGCAAGTGGAGATGGAGGGTCGTAGGGACTTCATACAAGAGTGTGCTGTAGAAGATGAAGAGTGGAAATGGTCTCCTGTCTATCTCCTGCTCAGAGATTTTTCTGGCATTTCTGCATATGTGCCTTGTCCCTGGAAGCACACAGCTGAAGAATGGCATTTGATTCAGAAGTTCATTAAGCCAAATTCTCTCTCACTCAAGAAGATCTAGTATTGTGGTAGCCTCACAGTACACATGGAAATTACCTTTTTTTGAAAAAATAACAGATGTGGATTTGAATAAATTGTCACAGCAATTAGAACATGTGAGCCAAGAAAAGGTGTTTGGCAGTAACCTATCACTAGTCCAAGATCTCATGAGGAGCCAATTGGATGACATGCGGTTGGACTTGTGGAGGGACCTGGTTTGGGAGGAAATGTCTGAAGCATCTGTCGGGAAAAGTTGAGAGGGGCAGATACTTGCAACTGATATTGCCTCCTGCAAAGCTCCTTCAGAAACTCCTGGGCACCAAGAAGTGATGAAGAGGGTATGCAACCACTTTGTTACAGCTACCTGTGTTGCCATGGTGATGAATGGTGTTCCTGAATACTTGAAAGATATGTGGATTGGAGGCTGCCCCAAAGACGAACAAGAACTGTTGAATTAAAATTAGAAGAAAAGAATACGTGACACTAACAATCTTTGATGGAATTTACCAAATGGATTTGCAAGCCAGCTTAGTATCTCAACTTCCAGTGTGCAGCGCACATGTGATGGCCCGGCCATTTTACTTTCCTCCTTTTTTTGGTTGCTAGATTGTTATAATATTTCATTTACTTCTTTGTCACCGATGTGTGATCGCTGTACTGTGTCTCTTGATGTTTTTCCTTGTTTTGGTTTGTGTCAATTTCCAACTTTCTCCATTTTGGTGTTGTCCAACAATTGCATCTAAAAAGGTTATGAGGCAATCAAGGGAGTGTTGCTTGTGGGTCTCCTACTGTTTAGATGGGCTTTATCTCTTTCACTAGCAACAGGAGGACATGGTCTATTCATTTGGAAATTGACCAATTGTGAAAACACAACATAGTCCTCAGCAGGCATGTTTGGAAGAGCACATGGACTTCATTTCAAATGTCCCATGAAAACAGGAAACTAGCATGTGAAAATCATGAACTTCAACAATCACTATGAGGAATACATTATTCCCAGAACTTTGAAGCAACTTGATCAGATCAATGAAACAAGAAACCCCCCTTAGAACAAATTGAACTATGTTGCCTCGTCACAACCCCCCTTAGAACAAATTGAATTATGTTGTCTCATCACAACATTATCTTGCTTCTGGGGGCACAAACATCCTAATCCTAAATATGTATGGATTGTCATTAAAATATCCACAATAGGAACCAACAGAACAAGCTAATACAACTTCCATTTTTTTTCCAAATATTGTTCCCAAAAAAAAAAGGTGTAACTTATTCATTAAGAAATAAATTTCATGATTTACTTAAATGTGATTAAGGTGCTTAGAATTCATTATAAGGATATATTTAAATATGTTCTAAATATTATTTTCAATTTTGATGAAATAATTCATCATTTCGTAGCATATGAAAAAAGTACTCCTTTGTCTTAAGTGTTCCAAAAAATATACAAAGTGGTACCTTCCTGTGTATAAATGCCAATATTTTGGAGCTTTGCATTGAGAGAAAATACTTGAAACACCCCATGACCCACTCAAGCCCCATTGAGCCGCTCACTATGAAAATATTACTCCCAAACTAGTAATTTGAGAGTTTTACATTCCTTCACCCACTGATTTTTTTGTGGCAAGATTTAGTCATTTTGCAAAATACAAAAAATCGCAAGCAATGTGGTCAAGGGAACTTTTTGCAAAATTTCCAAGAAAATCGCCATAGTTTGAGGAAAGCAAAGATTTTGGAGGATTTGAGCAAATTTCTAGCTTTCTTGTTTTGAAATCACCATATTTGCCTAATAGGTTCTAGTGGTTCCCCAACATTCCTAAATTTTTTACTTCTCTATTTGCCTTGTACCCAGATTGGCTAAATCCTCTTTGTGGCTGATTGCCATTTTGAGAAAATTGAAAAAGAAAAAAGAAGAAAAAAGAAACAGTGCCTTCACTTGCTACTCATGGGATCATGGCGTGATTGTCAGCCATGTCACATAATGGAATACCTTTAACCTGATCCAATGGTAATTCAAAAGTCAAGAGGTGGGAACTACAATTTGTGATGTAGCCAGAGTGGCCATGATCTATAGGAAATTTTAACCAAATTTGGCTACAAGCTAAATATGAAAGCAAAATTTGTTGAATGTCCTTTTTTCTTGGCTACCTACTTGAACCAGTACAGAAATCTAGTGATTTTTCATAAAATTAAGTGAAAATCTGGCTACTGAAAATCTCCCCCAAAATTTTTGATTTTAGCACTTTTATTTTCCAATATAGCTTTCAGGCTACATACAGCCAGCAAAAAAAGGGCTGATGCGCATGTGTTTGATCAGAGTGTCCGGTGACAGGTAATGGGTGGTAATGGCCAGGATAACTAGCTACTATTGACCTCGGGTGAAAGCCCATCACTGTGTCCAATCACCATGCCTGAAAATACATAAAAATAAAAATAAAAAAGTTAAAAGTTTCTAAAACATGAACTAACGAAGGCCACGGGCACCCACTAGTATGTAATCAAATTTGGCTAAATTATTTTCTGGATTATCGTCACTTTGGCTACATCACGAAATCCTTAAAAGAAACCCTGGCACTCCACAAACCAACATGAAGCAAGAAGGTTACCTATATGAACATTTGGATAATTGATATCCTAGTGGAATTGATATTTTACCTTTTAGTCTTAACCATATGTGAATAGGCTTCAAATAGTCAACACTTGACACCAAAGTGCGGAAGTGGAGATGCTCAATCAATATTTCCATTTACTAAAAACATCACCACTTGACATCCACTTAGTGGCCAATAAACAGTTCCAACATGTATGAATAATAACACCATACATGTGAAACATGTACAAAACACACATGATGTCAAGATGTCTTACACTCAACATGTACAACACACAACTTGTCCTAATCTTGTCTTTATATACAAAAGTCATGATGTACCAGATGTATAACAATTGCAACATTACAACACCAAGATGTACAACACCTACAACACCCCTGAATAAACACAAACCTTTTACAAAAGTGATAGATGTACAACATGTAAAACAGGCAAACATGGAAAACATATGTAAGACCTAAAGGTATTATGCAACAAATGCAAGACACCGTAGACAACCATTTACAACATGTCACAAGCAACACCCAAATTGTGTTACCTATTTCACAACTTGTCAACCGATCTATGGTCTTCACAATTCTCCTCTCTCTCTCTCCCTCTTCTCTGCCCTCCACTGCTTTCTTATACATCTCATCACTGATTTTCAGTTTGGCATCGGCAACTTCTGAATTCAAATGCTTACTTGACTTGCCAAGTTCATTTCTCACTTCCTTAGGTACTTGCTAACAATCCATGAAATCTGTGATGAATACTAGCTTTGTTCCATGAGATTTGAGCTTTACTGAGGGTAAACATCCTTTTGTTGAGACTTTGAAGTGGGTTCTTGCGTTTGGAAATTGATCGGTGTGTGACAAACCCCAAACTGCGGATTCATCAGGAATTCCTTCATCACATTCCTTGAAATTGACACGGTTTGGCGCTTGTAGAGGAGAAATTCTTCCTATAGACGGTGAGGAGGTTAGACCTAGTTCAGATTTGCAAGTTTTGTCGGAGCTTGAAGAGTTCAGCACGAGGAAGTAGATGGGTGAGTTTTGAGCTGTAGAAGAAAGCGAAAATTGGAATTGTGCCGAAGGCAGTGCTGAATACAATGCACAAATGGGTTCAACCTCCGTAAATCTTGATGTCCGTCTACTTCCTAGATTCTAGCACTCTTGAAACATCTCAGAATCCTTAGTGTATGCCATCTTCAGGTAGGTTTAGGTAAGGTCTATTTGATCCACTCTTGTGGAGCATCAGTTTTTGAGCTTGACATGTTTAATTGGTTCCATCTTGTTAGTGGTGATCCTTACATCGTGCTGAGCAGAAGCCCATTGTTTGCCTAATTCCATCAACTACTTATGTTTCAGATGGTACATATCTAAGGATCAAGCTACAGAGGTCTCAGTTGTGAGTAATGAAATTCAAGTGGTATAAGTCGAATACGTTTTTGCACAATCCGTCAGAGCAGGTGAGGGTTGTATATGTTTGCTCATGTTGAAGACTAAAGTCCTCAAAATGTGCAGATTTGGGTGTGGGGATGTAAAAAGCAAATGTGAATGACCTGCATCAGCCCAGGCATAGAAGCATTCATCGCTTGGCAGAGGCATTGGAGCAGGCATAGAAGCCCTAGAAGCTGCAGACAGGGTCTCTGGGCTTCTCGTGGGCCCAAATCACTGATGTGCATTTTGTAAGGTGTGTGAGAAACTTGACATAACTTGATGTGCATATGGCACTCTCACTAGACACTCCTATAATGTATGTTGCATATGGGTTAGATGTTAAAAGTCTTCTTTGTTATGGAACTGATTACAGACCATGTGAGAAGATGTTTGTTGGGCTGAACTGAATAGGTTGATGTATGGACTAGCTAAAGTGACATGAAGTTTACATCACTTGGAGAGTGATAGGATGCTCATTTAAGTGGTTGCTTGGAGTATCTTGACTTCCATACATGTTTCCAAAGTCCTATGCGTTGTTACAGCTTATGGGTAGAAATTTTGTCGTCTGGATTGCTAGCCAACCAATCTATAAAGGGTTCTGCACTGGAAGATTGCATGCTAAAGTGACATGAAGTTTACATCACAAACTTGTTGCAACATGAATAGGAATACTAGGGACGTTTTTGTTTATGTCTGTCTCTTGAATGCTAGCTGACACCATGACTGATTTTTCCTGTTGCTTCCAGAAATACAACAGAAACTCAGGACACAGATTTTGAGTACGTTTGCTGAAATTGGAACAGATTAAAATGTATGTACCCACACCCACCCTAGGGAGCTGATGAAGTCAGTGGGAGAAGAATGGCTGGTAGTCACTGCCATTCATGATAAAGTGATGATCTGATACTTTTTGGAACACTCATAAGCTCATGGCCACACTCATTCTTATCATGTTTGTTTTGGGTTTGCTGGAATTGACACAATGGTTGCCTCAAAATGTTTTCGTCGAGTTTCATTTGCAATCTCATTGATATATGCCAGTTAAACCAAAAGTTGAACCTGTTCTACCAGTGCCACAAGTAATGGGTGCATGCCTAAGATGTAGCGTACACAAACTTCACATCTGTTTTGCTAACAAAAATTTTCCAGACTTGTATGTGAGTTCTTAGACACAGAGTAACAAGCAATTTAACATGTTCAATTTTACTGCCAATATTGTAGTGGTTGCAATGTCATTGCTGTTCAGCTGCCATCACGAAGGAGAGCACCATGAAGTATAACAGGAGTACATGGACTATGCCATTTGAACATGATGAGTGTGATAACTATTTGCTGGAGCTCTATCAGAAATGCTGACTACCCAAGAAAGAGGGCCAGAAGCATCATGAATGGAAATGCCAATATTGCCTGGAGGTCTTCAAATGTGTGCTTAGGCTTAACTTCCACCGCATCAGAGGGTGCCCTAAGGTTGGCATGTTGAAGATGTATCCAGTGGTGCACAAAGACCAACAAGCTGCATCAAAAAAAAGTCTCCATCAGAAGGGTTTCATGAACTTTAAAGAGCAACCTGCATTTGAACATTCAAAGCCTAAAAAATGACCCCAACAAATGATTGAGAAGACCTTGAGAACCACTGTTCATAATGATGATATCCATCAACATACGACCATGCCAGAATCAACTGCATCCCCTCCAGGACCCTCAAAGGGTGGGATGCAGCAAATAGGGTGTGTTCCTGACATGAATCGACATACAACTCAATGGCAGCACACCAGTGACTGCATGCAAACAGAGGAGGAGAAGACTTCCATACCCCAAAAATATGCCGGACATGAAGGGTAATGCTTGGCCTGCCATTACATATTGTTTTGAACTCCTTCACTTGGATGCTTGAATCCTGAGGATTAAATGCTAAACATGAGCTATATCTATGATTGGCAGGTTGCAGCTGAAGATGCGGGAATTACTGTGAGTACCTACCTGCTAATTTGATTGTGATCTGCACCCTTTTGCTAATGCTGCAAGTTTATGTTCAATCCTCCATTTGACATTTATTTGTGTGGTGATGGGTATGTCAAGGAATGATGGGCATAATGTTCTCAGCACAGAAGTGATCGTTTTCAAGGGTACTCCTTTTGAGAATGCTTTGAGAATATCAGCTTTGACACCTTTGACAATTGAGCATGGCATGGTGAATGATGAATTGATGTACTGGTTTTTTGCTTACTACCACACATATGGCCCTCAAAATGCTTTTGAAGAGTGTTTCATTGCCAATTCATTCATGTGGCAACATCTCAACTCACATGTCTCGGAACATGGACCTACTGAGAACTCCTTGAAGGCCTTTGTGGAAGAAGATTGGCAAAGAGACATACCCAAAGTACCACACTCATTGTTCCTATCTGTGACTCCCAGCATTGGAGTCTCATGATACTAGAGAGAGGGAAGTACTACCACATGAACCCCAAGCCAGATTATGAACCTCACAGTAATAATCTGCAAATGAGGATTTTGTTTGCAAAATGTTGGGAAATTATGCAGGGCACCTACAATGGAAATGAAGTGGATGATTCAATCCTTGATAAGTGGATACAGCCAAATGTGCCAACACAAACAGGATCTTGGGAGTGTGATTGGTTTGTGCTAAAATACTTTGACATGTACATTCAACAGAGGTTTGTGGCCACAGAAATGGAGTTTGAACGGGTGAGCAATACACTATGCACAACTTTCATGTATTTGTATGCTTAGGTGTTTGGTTTCAAGTGAAGGGTTACAGTTGAGTTCAATTGTTGAATTTTCTTTTTATTCCTCATGAAGCTTGTACAATGATGGATAGCAGGTGCAATTCACAGAAGCTTGGTTTGCGTATGATGATGCCATTGCAATGAGGGCATGGCTTGAGGAGGCCATTCGGACAGAATTGTTTGGCCCAACTTTTGAGAATTCAGGGCCGTGGCAATTAATGAAATCATCAAGAAGGGGCTGGATTGCACCACAGGTATCCAGACATGTATCAGAAGAAAGTGAACAGTCATTAGCCCTCACGAGGATTCTCCTGCGCAGAGATTTTTTGAGGCTTTCAACATCGAATAGTGCAACAGAGCATATGGATACCCACAAGGGTGTTCAGGAAGGGACCATAACTCCTATTATAGACTCTCCTGCAAGGTCCAAGACCGAGAAGCAATTGGAGATGGAGGGTGAGAGGGACTTCACACAAGAGTGTGCTATAGAAGATGAGGAGTGTAAATGGTCTCCTGGCTATCTCCTGAGAGATTTTTCCAGCCTTCCTTCATCCAATAGTGCAACAGAGCATATGGATACCCACAAGGTTGTTCAAGAAGGGACCATAACTCCTAATACAGATGGCTCTCCTGCAAGGTCCAAGAACAAGAAGCAATTGGAGATTCGCCTGTGCGGAGATTTTTTGAGGCTTTCTGCATCCAATAGTGCAACAGAGCATATGGATACCCACAAGGGTGTTCAAGAAGGGACCATGACTCCTATTATAGATGGTTCTCCTGCAAGGTCCAAGACCAAGAAGCAATTGGAGATGGAGGGTCAGAGGGACTTCATGCAAGGGTGTGCTATAGAAGATGAGGAGTGTAAATGGTCTCCTGGCTATCTCCTGAGAGATTTTTCCAGCCTTTCTGCCTCCAATAGTGCAACAGAGCATATGGATACCCACAAGGGTGTTCAAGAAGGGACCATAACTCCTAATACAGATGGCTCTCCTGCAAGGTCCAAGAACAAGAAGCAATTGGAGATTCACCTGCGCAGAGATTTTTTGAGGGTTTCTGCATCCAATAGTGCAACAGAGCATATGGATACCCACAAGGGTGTTCAAGAAGGGACCATGACTCCTATTATAGATGGCTCTCCTGCGAGGTCCAAGACCAAGAAGCAATTGGAGATGGAGGATCAGAGGGACTTCATACAAGGGTGTGCTATAGAAGATGAGGAGTGTAAATGGTCTCCTGGCTATCTCCTGAGAGATTTTTCCAGCCTTTCTGCCTCCAATAGTGCAGCAGAGAATATGGATACCCACAAGGGTGTTCAAGAAGGGACCATAACTCCTAAGACAGATGGCTCTGCTGCAAGGTCCAAGAACAAGAAGCAATTGGAGATTCACCTGCGCAGAGATTTTTTGAGGGTTTCTGCAGCCAATAGTGCAACAGAGCATATGGATACCCACGAGGGTGTTTGAGAAGGGACCATAACTCCTGATACAGATGGCTCTCCTGCAAGGTCCAAGACTGAGAAGCAATTGGAGATGGAGGGTCATAGGGACTTCATACAGGAGTGTGCTGGAGAAGATGAGATGTGGAAATGGTCTCCTCTTTATCTCTTCCTTAGAGATTTTTCCCTTCTTTCCACACATTTGCCCCATCCCTGGAAGCACACATCTGAAGAATGGGATTCAGTTTTGAAGTTCAGTTTAATGAACCAAGTCGCTAGGGATGAAGACAAGAGCGATATCCCTCTTATTGTGATGGCCTTAGCAGACACATGGACACTTCATTTTCATGAATATATATGAAATGTGGATTTGAATAAATTGCCAGACCGATTGGAACATTTGAGCCAAGAAAAAGAGTTTGGCAATAACCTGTCACGGTTCCAACATATCATGGTGAGGCAGTATAAATTGAAGAGTCAAGAGCAGCAAATACTTGCAAATGATATTGCCTCCTTTAAAGCTACTTCAGAAAGTCCTGGGCACCAGGAAGTGATTAAGAGGGTATGCAATCACTTTGTTGGCATTGCACATGAAGCGATGGAGGAAATGATGGAGTCCGATCCTCAAAAAAACGTGAAAGAAATGTGGATTGGAGGCCACCTTGTGACAGAGAAACATTGATTAAGTTGTGGAATGATACTTTGTCCCAACTTTTTGAAGTGAAACGTTCTGATGGTGTTGGTTTCATAAAGCTATTTGGATAGGGATGTAAGTGTAGCAGGACATAAGATATCAAGTTGATGTACATTTGGATTGAACTCTAGAATGGTATTTGAGACAGGATCTTTTGTGTTGGGAATGTTATGCCAGGTCTAGAAGTTTGGAATATTGACTAGTCCATGTGGAAACTTGGATTACTACAGGGAGTTTGATGTTGTGTGGCCAGCTTGTCTTTCAACTCTTGCACAATACCTGTTGTCTTCGATGTCACAGTAAGATTTGTAGCTCAATGTAGTAAAGACATAGTTTATGAAGCATTGTGCAAGTACAATGAACTGGTGTCCTTTCTGGGGAAAAACTCATTATTTGTAATATTCAGGAAGTTTACAGTACAATTGAGGCTGATTTAAACTATAGTCTTAGGCTTTCAGTACAATCCTTATGGGTTTTACCAAATGGAATGCTTTTGCAAGTCAATTTAGTCTTCTAGTGAGTAGGATAGGATCACCCATCACCAAACATGTACATATCACCAACCACTTTCCAATGTTTTCCCGATTCCTTAACCAAATTGAGCAATTTTTGTGTCATTGGTCGTGCAAATTGGAGGGCTGCAAATGTTCTTTGAGCATCAAAATTAAAGGAGAAACCTAGAAAACTTAGGATGAGTGAACTAATTTGCTTCCATTTTTTTTGAAAAAATAACTCTAGACCCTTCTCTAGTTTCAGCCCCATATCTTCCTCATTTTTAGTTTGTTTTGAGTGATTAAAAATCTCATAGGTGTGGGAACTAGGGCTTTACAAAACTTCTTTGTATTCTAGAAGCAAAGATGCAACGATCAAAGATTTGAAGCTTGAGATCTTAATCTGTTTAAATTCACTCATCATTGAACACTAAACCCCCTTACACTAAACACCTCATATCTTCTCCATTCCTTTCCTGAATTGAACAATTTTTGCGGCTTTGGAAGCGCTAGAGGAAGGGCTACAAATTCTTTTTGGAGCTTCAGAAACAGAGAAAAAATGTGTGAGGATTAAACCTCCTTTGAATTCTTAAATGCTCACTTACCGACCTATCTACCCTATTGCACACAAAATGGGTTAACCATTTGAAATTCCTCTTACTTTGCTGGTTGCTAGATTGTTGCAATACACCATTATTACTTTATCGACCATATGTGATCTCTATAATGTGTGTCTTGATGTGTTTCCCTTTTTCCTTTTATGTGTTAAAAGAGGTTTCATCTTGCTTCATCTTCATGTTGTCCAATAATTGAAGCACTACAAGGTAATGAAGTATGTGCTACTTGTGAGTCTATTGTTTGCAATCAGGTCTATATGTTTTGCTAGCAAATAGGAGGGCATGTTTTATTATTAAAAATTGTCAATTGGAAAGACACAACATGATGTTCCATAAGTGTTTTTAGAAGAGTACATGGACTTCATTTGAAACATTCAAAATAAAATGAAGGTGGACAAGACCGCAATATGAAAATCATCACTTTAACTATCATTACTGTGAATATTTTTCTTTTAACTTTCAAGCAATTTGATCAAATTAATGAAGCAAGAGAACCCATTTTAACAAATTAAATCATATCTTCACTTTATAATATATTCTTGTTTGTATGACCACAAGCATCCTAACCCAAAACTTGCACCAAATATGATTAAAACCCCCACAATAGGAACAAACAAGACAAACAATTTATGTTTGTTTTCTACTTCCCTTTTGATATAAATGTCAACATTCCTTAACTAGCATTAACATAATACATTCAAACCCAAATGAGCCAATTTTTCTAAAATATCAACTCAACTTAGAAATGTGAGTACTTTATGTTCATGACTTGCCTTTATCGAATGGAACTGTCAAAATTGTAAAGCATGTCACGTACATAGAGCTTCATATTAACTTTGGCCTGAAACAATGGTAGTTCAAAAGGTTAACTTTCCACTAATAGATAACATGAGCATGCACATGTGGGCATATACACTATGAGAAAATGCATTGTTTGCAACAAAATTTTAGTCATTGCGACATTTGTTACTAAAAATCAGCATAGTAGCAAACAAGTTGTAAACAATTGCTAGTTGCAAATGACAAATGAAATATTTTTTCATAGAATACAAGTATGGAGATTTTATACATATCCAAATATGATTTCTTACGACTACACTTGTGACTATATTGCATACCAATATGTTCACACTAATAGTCTAAGAATGTGACACATGGCATCATTTAAATTTTTTGAAATATTTTGCCAAACAGACATTTTAAAATTTTCACCCATCTAATTAAAATGACTAAATTGCACCATTTGGTGGCCTAAGATTGTGCAACATGGCAACTTAAGATTGCCCTATAATCATTTTGGGTTAATTTAGGCTTGGACCATATAAACCATGTGGCACCTAGGCTAGGCCTAGCTTAGCCCACCTAGCTTAGCTAAATGTATGAAGTACCTAGCCTAGTTTTGGGCTAGGCCATTTACAATAGGCCATGTGGCACCTAGGCTAAGCCTAGGCCACTTAGCCATAGGTCTAGCCTAGGTAGGTAGGTAGGAAGGTCTAAGTCTAAAATTTTTATAACAAAATCTTATTTTATTTGAGTTTAGTCTTTTGGGTTAAGCCTATGTGATTAGCTCCTCCCATATGGCAATTGAAAAAAATGAATGTGTTTATTACTCAACTTCATCACAAAGTGGGGACCCCTTTGTATTAATGCTATTTAAGTGCTTTCGCAATACTTTTACAAGATGTCCAAGGTTTAGTGCTTTGTTCGTGTAAAATAGGCATTGAAACAATTTAGATTGTATTGATTTAATTTTGGTATTGTTTCAATGATAATTGATGTAGCATCATATTTGCATTGTATTTATGTTGTTTGCCATGTTGTATTCACATTATGTCCATATTGTAATGATATTGCATTAGTATTATGATTGTATTGGATATGCATTTTTAGTTGTAAATGATACAATGTTGTTACAATATGGTTACAAACTTTATTATTGTATTGATTCTATATTGTATTCATGTTGTCTATATTTTGTATTTATGTTGTACTCATATTTTTTCAACATCGTATTTGCATTGCATGTGCATTGTCAAACATAGGGGATGCAATGTTGCAACAACATAGCTACAAACTATATATTCAATATTGACTCAATATTGTATTCTTGTTGTTTATGTTATTGTATCTATGTTATAATCATACTTTCCCAACATTGTATTTGTATTGTTTGTGTGTTGTTGAAGGTAGGTGATGTAATGTTACAATAACACAGTTGCAAATTGGATATTCAATAGTGAATCAATATTGTATTCATGTTTATTATAATGTTGTAAATGTGTTATAGGCACACCACAACAAAAGCATTTAGAAATTCCATATGCGCCATTGGTTGCAAGAATTGTGACAACTTCTTAAACTGTCATAGTTTTGGATCACAAGATCGCAAAAAGAAGCAGTTAGACAATACAAAGGAGATAATGAAACGTTGAACTCGAGATGATTGAGTAGAGCATCTAAGGCTATTGTTGTTTTTCTTGAAGGAAGATCATAGTATCAGAAGTGGAAGAGAAGGTAGGCAATTCATGCCATGACAAATGACAGGTTCCAGGCCAGGGTCCGTCACAAACACTACAATGAGTGCTAACTTCACTCCTACTCTGTCCACAACAACCCAATCATCACCATATGTTGATTAGTTTCTCTGTGCATACCAAATAAGTGTGTAACTGCACATGTCGAAGGTGATGCAGGACCTTATGAAGAAACAAAAGGAGAAGATTCCTGAGAGTTCTAGAAATCAGCTAAGTTCTGTAGTGTAAAATAAAGAAAAGCAAAACAGAATGTGCTGGTGCAGACAAACAACCTGGTCTCCCAAAATGTGTTATTCTGCTCCTGCCAAAGCACCATAGCAAAGATTGCATAATCCCAGTACTGCTTGGCAACTACTGAGGTGCGAGCAACTGCAAGTTTTGTGGTGGTGTTGAAGCTGGGGAAAGGGCATGTGGACTTGTCACCACACCCAATGGTGGCTGCTGCTGTGGCATTGACACCATTTGGGTTGGTAGCAAAGTAGAATTATGTTGTTGTTGTTGCTGTTGCAGACTTTGAATCTGGGCATGCATACAAAATCAAAATCTCATTGAAGTCCAAGATCAATTTTATGGCAGAAATCAAGTTACATTGATCCTGAAACTTGAAAAATCAGATTGTGGAAAATCATGTAATATCACAATCTTGATAATGTCTCAGTGGTGTCTGACCTGTAGTGCTTCTTGATTGACGTGAATGAATGGCGCTAAGTTTTGATGGCATCAAATTCCATTCTCAGTGCTGTATGTACAAGCAAGAAATATGAAATATGAAATATGAAGCCAGTCATCACCATATGTTGATTACTTTCTCTGAGTTTGTGTTGCATTGCAGCAACAAGGAAAGGACTCAGTCATGATGTTGGCTGGCATTCAAGAGATATAGTTTGAATTCCTAATAAGCAGTACAGAATACAAAATTTATTATCTCTCAATTAGCAAAAAGATAAAACAATCATGTAAGCCATAGATGAAAAAAGGAGTTAGTTTTTTCACCTTCAGATTGGTTTCACCATCCAAATTCATGGTCTCCACATAACAGATCCCTTCAGGTCTAGTGGAGGAAAGTAGCAGCAAATCTGCTGGATAATAATCCCCATCCATCACTTTCACGACGTCACCAACACATAAATGCTTCCATTGCTTCTCTAGCAAATGACCCTCACCATCATGAACAAGAACTGGACGGGAATTCACCAGATTATCTCCTCGGTAGCGACATAAATCTTCCCAAAGCTCCCGCAAAATGCCGAGTATCAACACAAATGCAAGAGGCAGCCACACACTAAAACGATTATAAGGGCTGAAGGGAGCCAGTGACAGAGCTGCCATGGCTGTGAAATACCAGTACGCTGCTCGTCGGTATTGCTCAAACAATGATCGTGGCAAAAAGCTCCACCATGAATACTTCCTTGTTGATGTCATGTTTGTCACATACCTGCCATTTCCACACCAGCTTCATGGCATATTACTGAAAATTCTAGAACAATACCAGGTTTTCTCTCATAAAAGCTTGGGTCTTGGTGCATATCACCTTGTATACAATCCAATCCCTAAAGAAAAAGTGATCTACAAATTCATCAGGGAGACAATTCCAGTTTGGTAATTGAACTTCTTCACATTCTTCAGGCACAAAAGCTCATAGAGCATCACATCTCTTTACAGGGTGGCTTGTTTAGTTGGAAGATAATCTCCACGGTAATATATTTCCACAGAATCAGATGCAATGTCACAGCTTGTTGAGGAATCTTGGAGGGGGAAAAAATGCAGCATTCAGTTCAGAGATGGTTTCAGAGGAGGAGGAAGAGAAGAAAGTTCTGTGTGTGCTGCATCAAGGATGATGGTGAATGCAAAACCGAAGTTTCTTCTAGCAAATGAAACTGAAGAAGAATAAGAAGAGAGAGAAGGAGGAAAAGAACACAATGCACATACTTGAACTGAGCATTAAGCGCAGGTTGGTTGCAGAAGACAAAATGAGAATCATCAGTGCTCATTGCGACATCATCACCATCATCATTCTGCTGCTGCTGCTTCACTGCAAATTGCCACTTCTTGCCCTTCCAGAACCTTGTGCGTCTCACCATCTTGTTGCTTTCATGCACACAATTTTTTTTCACACCAACTCCTGAAATCTGTTTTCCCAGGAAGAACCACGAATGTACAAGCTTCTTCCAACCCCTAAAAACGAACTAGATCTTCTTCTTCTGCTGCTTCTTCTTCAGAACCAGTGGCGAACAAAAAGAAACATCAATGCAGAAGACTTCCACAAACTGCATGGACTTCGCATAACAGTAGTTCTAGTAGCTGAAGAAGGAGTCCATCTCCTGATTGCAAATCGACAATGCTGGAAGAACTAGAGATTCTTCAAGGAGTTGATTTCCCTCTTGACTGTTGTCTTCTCGACATAATTCTCCTGGAGTTGTCGAAATGTGATCTGTCCAGACTTGCAATTTCCATCTCTAACAGAAAAAGGAGCGGGGTAAAAAAACCAAAACAAAACCTTCACAGATATGCCAAAAATACCTTGGTATCGACCTCGCCTCCGCATTTACTCTTCTCACGGCTGCTGAAGAAAAAACTCGGCAGCAAAACCTCCGAAAAGATCCAATGCACTGCCATTGTTATGCTGCGACACAGATTTTCAACAACTGCATTGTATTTCAGAAGACGAGACCGAGGAGGAGATCGAAATCTAGAGCAAGTAATGACATAGCATTTACGCTCTTTTAATAATGCGGCGGAAACTTTAGCAACAAAAACCGATAAAAGCTTGCAATCTCCAGTCATATAATGATGTAACACGGATTTAATCACTCACTTCATTTGATCTCTTGGATTTCAGCTTGATAAGAGATCTGGAACAAATGTTTTGCACAGAGGAAAGGAAAGAAGAATTTGTCGTCGTCACCGAGCGAGAGAGAGATAGAGATAGAGATGCAAAGGAAGCGCAACAACGCCCGCCCACCAACCCAGTGTCAGAAAACAGACTGCCCTTCCCCCCCTTCCGACCATGCCCCCCCCCCCCAAAAACAACCCTTGCCCAGAAAACTCCCCCTCACCCCCCACAAAGAAAAAAACAAAAACTCAAAGTATCTCCACAAGTAATGTGCAAGTATTTCATCAAAAAATTAATTTAATTTTTCCAAGAAAAAATTCTAATTTTTTTTTGAGGGGATAACATTTCTGAACATAACAATATAATTAGTGCCAAATTAGCCCGAATATTACAATAAAACATTCTTTACAATTTTATTAGCCATAACATTTTTTTTCTTCACATCTATTAGATTTGATTTATATTGAATCAATGTTTGTTATTTGCCCATTTGATATTGTAGCATTTCATGGATGAATTTTTTTTATCATTGTTCACATTTCATCTAATAAATAAAATTCATCCATCATTGTTCACTTTTCATTCATCATGAATATTTAAGAAGGTGGGAGAAGGTGTTCAAAAAGGTTCTTTGGATGATGAACCATATGAAATTTTTTATGGAAGATTCTTTTAATTAGTCATAAAATGGGTACATAAATATAATTATTGAGTCCTTTGAAACAAAGAGAGATCTAGAAATATTTAACATATATATATAATGATGTCAACGTGCAAGAAAATGACATAATAAGATAGAAAACATTTTTTTCTTTTAAAAAAAGGAATGTCAAAATATATATATATATATATATGCTTTCAGTTCCAATTTTTTTTAATTCCAAATTTTCTAAAGCTAAAAATTTAAATTAGGGTATTGAATTTGGATGCCATTAAAATGAAAAAAAAATGGTGGCTAAAATATATGTATATATATTTTAAAATAATAATAAAATGAGGGAAAATATAAATCCAAAACTTAATATCCCCCAAAAAGTTGTTTGATGCACATAGGTCACAAAAATAACACCTCCTAATATTGTTGGATAGACCATGACTCATAAATGCAAAGGTTTTCCATGAATGGGGCACGAATTTGTTCATCATTGAAAGAAATGGCATTGTAATGCGAAAGGAAGGTTGTTTAACTTGTGTCAACTCTAATCTAACCTTGGGTTCTGGACGTAATTGCATCAACCGATTGGCTGTGACGGCGCCCCATCATTGTTGCATGGAAATGCATGGTTATCTTTCTTTTGAGCTGTGTGCTTTGTGTGAGATTGGGGATGGCGGCTGGCATTGATGGAGCCAAATTAATGAAGGTGACAAGACGGCGGACTGAGAATCAGAATGAACGGCACTGGAAGATTTGGAGAAGCTTCTGGAAGAAGCCAAAGGAAGTCTAGAAGAAAAGATCAGAAGTCTGTTTTGTTTTAAGTAGGACAATTTTGGCAACGGATCGGCAGATAGCTAAGAGAGCTAGAGACAAGGAGAGATTTGGAGAAAAGACAGAAGGAAAAGAGAAGAGTAAAGAGTTCCGTAGCAGAGAGCTTAGCTATGTTAGAGATCTTCCGCTGCGTCTGATAGGTAGTTGAGCTCATGTTGCAGGAGGATATAGGAGAGAGAGAAGGGACAAGAACTGGAGGAACAATCAGACTCTTTTGTTTGTAAGAACTTGTGTTGGAGGGCCATGCTTGTGCTATCGGACTATGTACATAATCTGTGAATGAAATATAAGGATTTTCTCTGATGCATCTGTGTGAAAGAGATGACAAGAGATGTGTGTTGTGTTGAGTGCTGTGTTGTTGAGTCTATCGCTCTTCGAATTGAAACGGATCAGCGAGAAAACAAGAAGACAGTTTGAGCTTAGAGAGGACAGGTGTCTGTAGATGTGAAATAGATTTGCAGAGCATGGAAGGCAAGGCCACAAGAGATAATGTATGGGCTGTAAAATTTTTGGACCCTCACTTTTGGGTTACAGCACAACAAAAACAATTGTTGTCACAAAAAGATTAAATGGAACTTAAAAAAGACAAGAAGTTATACTTTGCTATGATTTCTTCAATGAAGTGACAAAAGAAAAGGAGGACACCTTATTTACAACATACCCAAATATATTGACAATTTAGATAATATCCTGACCATTGGATCTACACCATTTGGTGTGATTTTCAAGTCTTGACACTACCAAACTTGAAAAATAGTTTCAAAATACCAAAGGTTTGATTTCAATAAATACAATTCTAGCCAAAGTTTGAGTTCAAGATCTACAAATTGGACACTTCCAAAATGTGTAGATATGAGCTTTGAATTTTAATACCCAAGAAGAGTCACATGAAACAATAAAAACCATTGCCAATTTAGATTTGAAATTGGTAGAAAATGCAAATCAATTTTTCAAGGAATACTTGTAAGATGTTTTTACTTGGACCTATTAGGATTTGAAGGCGATTCTATCTTATATCACTGAACACCAAATTGAACTTTGGATACTTCAATTCCCCCAATTCATCAAGCTAGGTATTGAATGAATCCAAACTATGTAGTTTTGGTTAAATAAGTTTTAAACAAATACTCATTGTTAGATTCATAAACCAATAGAACATGGTGTTTTGCTATTATTAGTTGTGATGGTATTGAAGAAGAATGAGAAATTCTGCATTTATGTTGACTTTCAAAAGTTGAATTTGCTAACAAAAAAGGACCCACATCCTTCCTTTTTACTAAAAAAATATTCATTGTAGTAGTAAGGCATGGAATTCTTTCTTTTATGGATTGATCTTCAAGCTATGATGAACCTTAAAGACAAATACAAAAATGCTTTCAATATCAATTGGGGGACATTTGTTTGGATTGTCATGCCTTTTTGATTGAAAAAATTCCACCAACCTACCAAAGGGCAATTACTTTAGCTTTCAAGGACTACCTTGTTTCATGGAATTGTTTTGGATGATTTTAGTGTTTTTAGCAACATTGTTATGCATATATCAAAATTATGTCTTTATTTTAATTAGAATTTGGTGTTCGTCTTAATTTAAATTTATGCATGTTTTTGGTGTATTTAGGAGTGATATTCGGCTAAGGAAGGGACATTGCCAAATCCAAATAATATTTGAATAATTGTGAACATGTCACCACAATTGAAAACTCCATGCAACGTTCAAGTGTCCAAAGGCCCATGTTCACTTCTATTAATGTTCAATTGAACATTTTGCCTTCATTTTGAAGCCAATCACAAAGTTGATGCAAAAATTTGAAGTTTTTAAGTGGATTACCAAATTTCAAATTGTATGGGAGATAATCAAATTTTAATACATTGATGCACCTGACTGGGACTTCAAATTTCATGTCCATATTAATGTTTCAAAGTTGGTGGTTGGAATTATGTTAGTAGCCTTACATGTTATTTAATTTTTGTCGAGTTTAAGGCTTTTATGAAATTATGATAAATTGTGATTGGTTGGCTAATCACAATGAAAGGTGAAAATTCAACATGCAAAATTGGGAAAATTTATGAAAGACCTAAGAAATGAAGAGATAGAAAGCACATGTCATTGTGAGCTTGGGAGTCGTTTCTCTAAATATGGTGGAAAGGACCTATTCAAACACTAAAAACACTTATGCAAACATGGACAAGGAATTGCAAAGTGAGGACAAATATGTCTGCAAAAGATTTAAAGATTGTTGAAATGTTTGAGAATTGATCATCCATATCCAAATAATATGCAACTTTAAATTATCACTAGCAACAACCATGCAAAGTTAAATTTCAACCCCTTTTTTGATCACTTGTTTAATTGAAGTGCTCCTCATGTTCTAGCAACATCTTGTTGTGTGACATGCAAAGACTTGTAGTTGTCCCAATAGAAATGTCAATCACATATATAAAAATTTATAATCATTAATATTGTTCACATGTCCATGTCCAATTAATGTGGTGAAGACTTATGTAATATTTATAGTATACTAGTGTGGCCTGTGCTGTTGGCCCAAGTGTGAACTCGTCCTCAACTGATTTTTCCTTCCAAAACCTGGTTTTTTGGAATTTAATTGAATTTTCAGCAGCAGAAATCAGTTCAAAATCAAATCTCCTACATTCTGAATCCAAATCTTACCAAATAAATTCCATTAGATCCTGCTCATCAAGATCTTTCCACTAACACCAAAGGCACATTCTGATTCCTCCAAAATTTTCAGCTATGATTTAATTTAATTTTCAGTGAAGAAATCATTCAATATTCAAGAACTTCTACACCGCAAGTCCAAGTGCCATGAAACCAAGCCAATGCATCCCTCCTCCTTGAGAGCTTTCCAAAGAGACCAAGAACACGACCTGAAGCATCCTGGTTCGGTGGATCTCATAAGTACAAACAAAACAAAACAAACAAACAACCTTCCTTCATAGATAGATTGTCTGTGATTATCAAAGCTATAGGTTATAGATTCACCAAACATAAACATGGAGCTGGGAAATCTCCTTTTGGTGTTCCATTTTCCAAAATGCTGGGTGAATTTTTTTCCCATGATACCCACAGATACCCATCAAGTGTCATGAAAAAAAAACAAAGTTTTTGTACCAATAGATAATCAACCTACAGAGAAAAGAGGCAGGAAGCATCATAGTATAGGGAAATGCCTAATAGTCAGGGCTACAAACCATCAATTTTCAGATACTTTTGATGAAATTTCTTATATTAGATTTGTTTGGTTGACTAACTAGAACCCCGGGGCCCCAAGTTGTCCCTTCCAATATAAACAATTATGTTAAACATGTTATGCAAGTTGTACAAGTTGCGCACAGAAATTGGGGGTTGTTAGACATGGTAAAATGGTATAGTAAACATGGACAATTTTGAATCCTTTGATTTTGGTCTTACAATTGTTGCACAGAGTTGTTGTGTGACAAATCTGATCCCCAGTCCTTCACTGACCCCACCAGCCTACCCACCAGGTACATCAACCCATGTTAAAAATTCAACACTTTTCAACACAACTATAACTGCTTTCTTTCATAGCATTTTCCTCTGACATTTAGCCCATCCTCAGTGCCTCTAGTGACAACAAAAACCTCTGCAATGGTCACTTGAAGCCTCACACCTAGGATGACAAGTACTTGGAATGCATCAATTACGATGTGCACTTGAAAGCCTTGTAGCCTCTAGTATTTTTAGTGCTTTTCCCCCTATTTTTATTTTTATTTTGATAATGGTGGGTGGAAGGGCACATGATTCTCCCCAACAAATTTGAAAGTGTTAGATATGCTTATGAACTTGGAGTTGGACTTGTTACAAATAGTTGCCAGGTGTTGATCCAATATTCGTTCCTTATAGGTCCTTGAAGTGCTCATCTTACCATTGAACAATTGGATATACCTACTATTGTTGGACATGGTGCTGTTGAACCTGTTACACCTGTGGAACAGCAAATAACCCTAGTGCATGTTTTGATCTCTTGGTTCCTTTTGCAGTAATTCCATACATTTTGGTGTTTTTGGCTGTGAAAAATCAAGTGAAGTTTTTACAGGCATATCAAGCAGTGATTTTCCAACAAATTTTGTCTCTTTATGGGGAAAAGTTTGCCAAATTTTTGATATCACAAAATTGGAAGAAAAAAAAAAACTGGTGAAAAAAAACTAGGATTTTCAGCCAGCCCTTCTCCTAGAACACATATATGCCATCTTATGATTTGTACACTGTGACTGCCCAGCAGCAAACTGACCACCACAGTAAATCTTGGACGTGGTTGAATGCTGGATTTGTCATACTATTTGATTGCCTGATGTTTAACATTGTTAGCATTGTAGATGGTTAGACATAGTTAAGGGTTGCAGTCAGGTGTGGAATTGTTACACAACCGTCATTGAACAATGCTTATAAGAGAACATGCTCAAGTGACCATTGAGTTTGGGCAAATTATGGCAAAAGACTTGATCTGCTTTGAGACTTGGGTCCATGGTCCAATGTCTTCTGTTCTGCCTTTTCAGATGTTGGACATGCATCAGTTGGTGGACATGTTGGACACATCTGTGTCAAATTAAAATGTATAAATATATACATATGTTGAAGTTAGCAATATCGATTAGTGTTATACATGCTATACATAAGTTGTGAGGAAGTGTTAGTCATGTCTTTTGTTAATACACTTTGTTAGTGTGTTGCTATACATATTGCACTTAGTTGTGAATGACTTTTGTTCCAAATATTATTTTTCTCAGATTTAGTGTGTACTTAATGAGTATGTTATACATTTTGCACACCATTGTGAAGAATGTTGGACACAGTCAAGTGTCCACCAACAATGCATATTCAGCTCTCAAAAACTTTCTTTGCTTCTTCTAAAATAGCAAGCTTGGCAGATAAGACCCTTCCTTATAAATAAGCAGACAATCTCCATACCATCACCTGCATTTGTTGTTCTTAAGTAGTGTCAATTTGAGCAGATCAATCCAACAAGTTCACAGGAATTTCAGCTTATTTTCCTACACCATCTAGCTGGCAACAGAATTCAGAAATAAGAGGAGATGGGTCGTCCATTTTCATTCATGGATGCAGTTGCAGAGCCACCCACCTTAATGGGATCACAGACACTCCTGCATCAAGTGTTTTGTCTGTTGATGATATGATTTGGGTCTTGAAGGTGCTGCTTTTCTTTGCTACTGTCACCACGGTGGTTTGCACCATTTATAGAGTCACCTTGTGGAGGTCCATTGCATCTGGCTCCCCAAATCCTGGTAATCCAGTGCCTTCTTCATCACCAGGAACCAGTCAGCCTCCAGGTATGAAGCCAATAAGCACTCTGAGCTACTTTTTTTTCCTTGTTTTGTGTCTAGATTTTGTTGTGCAAGCAAGCTTGTGATTGTTTTCTGGATTAGCAGTGCCTGGCAGCTTCCATTACTGGTAGCTAGCTCATTTCATAACAAGCCTGCCCTTAGATTCATGTTGGCTTCAGGTGTCGTATGGTACCCTTGAGAAGATCTGGATATGTTGATGGCAGCTAATGAAGAAGGAGGAATTTCAGGCAGGGGTGACGTTGAACAGTTGCCACCATGAGGGATCCTGATCAACATTCCACTTCCCACGAGCCCAACCAATGAAGGTTCCACAAATACTACTGATTTGGCTGCAACAATTATACATTGCTTCAGATGGTTTCCTTTGCACTTTCTATCTGACTTCAGGAATTACTTGCTAGTTTGGGAATGCTTGGCTATAGCAAATCACATGCTTTAAGTGGATACAGGTTTTGCTTCCTGAGATCAGTGCTCAGATCGGTAGAAGTGTTGGTGCTACACCATGAAGGTGTTCTTCCACAACTGCTTTGAATGTTGTAGACTGGTCAATTTGTTGGCCATAACTTATGCTAGTTTGGATTTGCAAGTTTGGCTACAATTGACTAGTTGGTGGCTCTTTGCAAACAATTGGTTCCAATTAATGTGGTTGCAAGATATGGAATTATAAATATAATGGGTTCAATTAATTTGGTTGAAATTGCAAGGTTCTGTTCCAATCTGACTGCATTTGGATGTGGTTGGATTAGCCATTGTTACTGAAATTCTAAGGAGCATCTTGGATTTCTGGGTTCTAAGCTTTAGATTTTTATGAAAAGGTTTGGGAGTTTTGGGATGGTCATCACTTGGAGCATCACTTGGAAATTTGGTCCTTTCAAGGAAAGTTACATGTTTAGTCCACAAGGGGGACTTATAATTTGCAAAACAAATAGTGGCTTGTCTTCATGACCAACACAAAAATAAGGTAGAGGAATTTAGAATTGCTAGAATAAGCAACAAATTTTACTAAGGTTGAGGTTATGCAACTTGCAACTATACAAGTTCAAGCTCAAGTTTGGGAGTCACATAGTTGAAGTTTGATTTGCTAGGGTTTTTTTTTTGTTAATGATAACACGCCTATAGACATTGAAAACTTGCAAATGTTGCAATGTATTATTTGTATAACAAAATAAGCAAGTGTTAATGATTTGTGCCAACAATCTACATTACAAAAAGGTCTTCTAAAATATAACAAGCTTAATGAAATCACTCCTATGAAGACCCACATTGACATTCACATCCAAGGTTGCTTGCTTAGAGAAAATTGGTAAGGCAAATCATAGTCGACAATTGAGGAAAAAATGGTTTGGGCCAATTAGGTGTGCAGTCATGGCGTTTTTTTGTGCCACAAATCAATACAAAAAATATGATGAAGCATAGAACAATTTCTTGAAAATCTATTGTTATAAAGTTGTATGGGGTACAATGCCCTTTTCACTTGTGAAAATATTTGGTTGTGGAGGTTGATTTTATGGGAATGTTCACTTGTTGTTCTAATTTGGTGGAATAAATGCTTCCTACAACGGTCACAAAAACCATGGAATTGCATGTGTTGCTACATTTTATTGAAACAACTATGTCAACGAATTTTGATCTCTAGATGTTTAGGGGTAACATGGACACATTTGTGTTAATAATTGATTATTTGAATGATTCTTGGACCCCTATGCATGTTACTAATGGTTTATTTGAAGTTCATGAGACTACATGGCTTTCCATGGCTAAGCAATTGCCTACTTTACTTAAAAGGTATGGTTTGATGCATTGTGTGAATACTTTTGTGAAATATTATGGTAGCAACCTAATGTCTATTGTGATAACATTGTGTTCCCTTATTGATATTCACCTTTGAAACTTTAACAAGTTTATGAAGGTATGTGTTTTGGTCACATTATATTTAACACCTACCAATATGCTACAAATGATGAGAAGGTGATTGCAAGCTTGAAACACATTGTTCATGTGAAAGGTGGCCATGGCAATTTACAAAAAAAATCACATGAACCAAAAATTGGAAAACGGAAAGCAATAATGGGAAAAGGCATGTGGTGAAAAGGGGTTGTAGCCTTAGAAATTCAAGACTCCAATGAAAACTGAATTTGATAGTAAGGTGATTATGTTTGACAAATTATTAAAATTCAAAGAGGCCATTTTCTTGTGTTATGGGTGAAAAAGGACAATCATTTTTCAGCAAAAAGCTCTTAATGTTGAGGTATGGGGAAGTGCAAAAACATTCACAAATGTTTTGAATTGTGTTGTCACTACCTATGTGATGAATGAATCATAAAGTCACTAGTTATTATTTGATGCTCTCACTAAATCTATTAATTTGACATTAACTTTAGAGGTTGAAATGGGACATGCTACTAATGTTCTTAAAGTTTTTGATGCTAAGCCATCATCTTTCAAAATAACATGTGGGTTGAATTTGTTAAGGTGATCATATTTTCTTTGAAATTTTTTAATGTTTATGATTTACATTAGGTTCACAATATGTTCACCATTATGGTTGACCCTCATTTCAAGTGTTTGTGGGGTGTGGAAAACTATGTGGGATGTGAAAATTATATTTGCCTTGCTTATGAGTTTGATGCAAATGTGATAATCCCTCTTCTAATGTTGGTCTTTGAAATATTAAATTGTACTATCCAAGAATTTGTAGCAGTAGTTGTTTGATCTTATGATTTTATTGAAGTGACGATAACATCTTTGGTGTAAACGCATCTATGAAAAACTTTTTGTGCAACTATTGTTTGGGAATTATCCTTGTTCAAGAGGTTATCCATAACTCCTACTACATGGGATGATCCCTTAACTTGGTGATGGATTCATGGAAGATAATTCCCAAATGTTGGCTTCCTTGCGAAACAAAGTTTTGAGGTCATGTATTGAAACTAAACATGTGTTCAATCTTGTTGGTGTGTTGATAGCTTTAAGACATTGCAAGTTATAAATGGAAAATTTAGATTGCATCATCACCATGGTGAATGATAGGCCTAATGATCCCTATTTGAAGTGTTCATGCCATAAAGATTGACAAGCTTTATGAAAGTTGAAAATTTATTGATTGAAAAAAATTACGATTTATTGAGGAATCAAATTATTTTCAACAATAGGAGTTTGATAGTTATTAGGTTTGAGAGGGTGAGATTATAAATATTTTTATTGTTTTCCTTAAAATTTGAATGACAATTTGCATCGCCTTAATGGGTTGAATTTGTTAAGGAGTTGGTACATAATAGACCTAAGGTAAGTAAATAGGTTTAAATGGGTAGGTAGGTATGTAGGTTGGCTAGCTAATTGTTTAAGGTAAGTATGTAAGTAGGGTAATTAAATGTAGGTGGGTAGGTATGTAAATAGGTTGTTAAGATATGTAAATAGTATGTAATTTGTTAGGGTACGTAAGTAGGTATGTAAATAAATTGTTAAGGTATGTAGGTAGGTAGGTAGGGTTGAGGTTGTTAAAATAACTAAGTAGGTAGGTAAATAGGTGGTTACTGAATTGTTAAGGTAGGTTTGTAAGTAAGGTAAATAATTATGTTTTAAGTAAGTAGGGTAGGGTGAGTGGGTAGGTAAGTAGGTAGGGTAAGTAAAGAAAAAATATGTGGGTAGGTATGTAGGTAGGTAGATAAGGAAAGGCAAGGAGGTTGTTAAAATGACAAAGTTGGTATAGGTAAATAAGTAGGTTGGTTAGTTGTTAAGGTAGGTATGTAAGTAAGGTACATATGTATGTTTTAAATAAGTAAGGTAAGGTGAATGGGTAGGTAAGTAGGTAGGAAGGTAGGTAGGTAAGTAAGTTGATAGGGTAGGTATATTTGACCTATTTAGCTAACCTAGAATTAGGCCTTTAAGCAATTACATACCTTATTAGGCTTAGCTTGGCTACTTAGCTTAAACTATTAAGTTAGGTAAGTAATAATAACTTAAGTTTTATTAATAGATCTCAAATTATGTTAGGTAGGTAACCTAGGCCTAATTAACAAGCTAATAGGCTAGTTATACTAGGTTAGTTAATTATGTATGTTAAGTATGTCAGTAGCCTTGACCTAGGCCTACCTAACTAATGTCACATTAGTGTGTTCAATTTCACTAAAGCATGGTCATTTTGACTAACCTTTTTCTTTTTTTTGTCTCATTTGACTAGATGACCAATTGCCACCTAGTAAAAAATGTCACTTTAGTCAAATATACTAATAAAAAGTAACACATGTTTTTCATGCCCCAACCCATTAGTCAAGATGGACATCATTTCTAATCAAAACAAACATTTTGGTCAAGTTGGACCTTCTAAAAGGTCATGATTTGTAATAATGCCTTCTACCATGGGAAAGGTGATACCTTCATAAGGGTATATTTTGCATTAGCCCATTATAGGGTTTTGTGTTCTATAGCCATCATTTCCGTTCTTATCTATTTCCATCCATTGTAGATGACACTTCACATCATAGGTCCCCTTTCTATTGTATCATCTACATGTGAACATTTCCAAACCAAAGTCCATGTCATAAGTCTTTTTATCCAACCCTATAAATGTGTAGCATGGTCATTCTCTGGCCTATTGCCTAATTTCAACACCCCATTTTAGTTTACCATCCCATTGGAAAGAATTAGAATTTTGGGAGTTCCATTGGGCGCTTCATCATTCACATCATCCTTCATAAGAGATGCCCTATTAAAGGATGTTCAACATGTGGACCTTTTCCTTAGAATGGGTGATGTTCAAATAGCCTTTGGAATTCTAACTCACTGTTTCATGCAACAACCATCATATCTCTTATGATGCACATGTCACTTTTCCACATTTTAAAAAACCCCCCCCTTTTTTTACTCATGCTTCCTTCAAATGTTTGGGGGCCTCTTGGGTCCAAGATCCTTTGACAACCCAATGATGATATTATGTAATCTCAAAATCCTAAACTGAAAAGTTTTGGAATGATGAACTTGAGTTTGAGTGATGAGTTCGGGGAGTTTATCCTATGTGGTGTTCAACAGTTGTGTAAGGGAAAATTGAAAAATGTTCCTCAAGTCATTTTTGTCTACAATGTTCAATGAGGCTTGCCGGCTCCTATTACTAATGTTGGGTATGAAATGGAATAACTTTATGGCAATATTATCAATGATTCAGCCGATGGGTGAGAATTAGTTTTTCATTATGGCTCTAGTGGAAGTCCAATGAGGACCATTGAATTGTTTGAAGACTAGGATGATAATGGATTTGAATTTAGAAGTAGGAAACAACCATCAATTCATGGTTTATTATTGCAAGGTCCATTTTCAAAACATTCATTTCTTACAATCGTGCTTCTTCTTGTGGCAAACTTGTAGTTGTTGCTAGTTCCAAAGTTGGATACTCATGTTGATGCAAGCTATGTATCAGATGAGTTCCATGAAAGTTGTCTTGAGGATTCGGTCAATTAAAACAACTTAAGGTCTCATTATAACCCTGGTGGAAATTGAAGGATCATTGTTCAATTATTTAGAAAACTGGACGACATTGAATTACATTGAAGATATAAAACAACATTATCGTTTTTAGGTCAACTTTCACCACATCAAGATTCGACATCCCCACTTCAATGCACACCTTCATCTCTCCTATACATCCAACCCTTTATGCCATCATGGCCATAGTTGCCCCTTGTAGGATTTGATGACATGAGAGATGTAAAACTTCTTCCCATTCTCCATGAAATTGGTGAGGAAAATACTACAAGGTCAAAACTTCCTTTCAAAGGCCTTAAATATCTTCCACCCATCGACACAAAGGACCTTGAAATGATTCATTTGCATGTTATTTTTTATTTGAAAGGTGTCCTTGTTGGGAAGGAATATTTATCAATTAATTACCTATTGTCTCTATCATATAACATAGGTCATCTTCCCACCTTACTAAACAAGAGGGTTATTATGAGGGCAAGTCTCAAGGAATTCCTCATGAGTTGTATAAAACAATTTATTGTTTACATTTGGATGTCAACTCCACTTAGCAAGATGAAAACCTACTTGAGGAAAATAACAAAAGAGATAGGTATTGAGATCGACCCACAAAGGGTTATTGGTCGAAATTTATGTAAAATTAACAAGTACATAATGTAATTTCCTTTCAAAAAGGACAATAAACGCCTCAATCGTCCCACTCATGATACAAAAATTTATCATAAGAACATTTTGATTCTTTCCCTAAGTATCCTAGTGCTCATTTAAGACGTATATTGTTGGTAAATGATACGCCATATAAAACTTGCCAAAATACACCCTTTAATGCCAGTTTCATTGAATCTTATGAAGATGTACCAGAAGAGGATAATTATATCCTAGGGGCTCTTCTCACTTAGAGTCATTTCATTATTTTGGGTTTAATGTTCCCACCTTTAGATAAAACTATCCCTTTTGGTGCCATTATAAGTTTCAAAGAAGATGATGTCAAATTCCAAATGTTGTTTGAAAATGCACCATGGCTTGTAATGCCAATTTCTATAGAAATTGATCAACATCCATAGTAAGCAGTTCAAATTATCCCTTTTTCATTTTCTTTTAAATTCATTCTTTCATTTTTTTGTTTCTTAATTTATATGGGACTTCAATTTTTGGACTTTCACAAGTCCTCTTTGTTTGTTTTTTTAATAATTAATGTGTCATTTCCTAAGGAAACATAAAAAGTGGAGTTGCTAAATTTAAGGGCCTTTGGTGAATTAGAGTTGTGTGAAATGCCATCAACTTTAGGAGTGGATTCATGAGTGCCTCCTTTGCCTTCATTACAAATGAGTCCATTACATGTCATTTTTTATTTGAATGGAGTTTTCTTTGCCACATACTTCGATAGGGGTGCATGTCCACGAGCTCCATCTCAAACTGTCAAGCTTGGATTAAAGGAATTATTGGAAAGATGTGTTACACAATTCCATGGTAAATTTGGTTTGTACCTAGGGTCACAATATTTATAATTATTTGGATCAAATTTGGCATGAAACACAAATCTTCATTGATTGTTCTAGAGTGCTTGATTATGAGTTTTACATGCAAAATCTGCATTTCTTGCAAAATAAACTTGACAAGCCAAATTTTAAAAAAAATCTTAACATTTTCTTTTCTAAGTATCCTTATAGTCACGTTGGCAACACGTTGCTTGTGAATGATACGCCATGCAAAATCATATTTAACAGGTCGTATAGTGCCATCTTTTTGAACTTTTTTGACGGCCTTCGTGGGCATGACCATTATTTGTTAGGAATTGTTCTCCCTTGGAAATTATCCATTTCTCTGCATATGGTGTTTCCACATTTGTATAACACAATCCTTTTAGTACGATTAGATGCATTAATCGTGATGATCATGGACAAGTTAAAATGTTATTTATGAAATGCAATTGTGGCTACAAACCCTTAGTTTGTAACAATGCCAAATTGAAATTGAAATAAAAAGTACCTTATTAATTGCTCAACTTGATATTCTTGTTTGAATATTTGAAATATTTCCGTTTGAACAAATCTATTAAATCTTTAATTTTATTACCTTGAATGTTGCTTCAAGCCTTTTGTCTTCAAAGCATCTAAGTGAAAGCATGCTAAAGTATACAATTAAATGTCCTTGATTTATAATGGAATAAACAATGAAACAATTTTTGATAAAAACACAAGAAAGTAGATTCAAATTCTACTTAAATTTCATTTTGAAACCATGATGCTTTCCATTGGGTTTATATTAATTTGAATTACAAAATTTGAAATTTTTTGGAATAATAAAAGTAGGGTACATGTACTTTTGAATTTGATTAATCAATAATCAAATTTTGGTTTGGCAGCCCTCGAGTTCAACTTCCCATTGATTCTCATCCCATTTTCCCACACACGACCATCTAATTGTTGCCTTTTTTTTTTTGGTCATACTTTTGACTTTTTATATTTAAATATACATGTTGGCCCTCAAGTGGTATTTTTGTGTGTTTCCAATCCATGTTATTGACGAATTTTTTTATTTTTTTACAAATGTTCAAACCCAACATTCAAAATTATCCTTCCATATTTTGGATATCAATTCATTATTTCAAATTCTCAATTAGATGAACATTTCATGATTTTCGTAGGTTTCTTATTTATGTCCATCTTCGTCCATCTGAGGTCCGCACAAGCACTTTTGGTCATATCCAATAAAAAAACTTTTGATTAATGTGAACAATGTGACGTGTTATTACCCAAAATGTATTATTCTACAAGGAAATCATTGTGTGAGGGGGAGCAATTATTGACATCAACAAATTAAAATCAAGAAGTGAAATGGAACATTTTCTTTCTTGAACATTCAAAAGATTTCATAAATTGTGATTTGGTGTTGTATGTTGTTGGAAGATGTGATGTAGGTTCTTCATTTGTTGGTGTCATATGCATTTGTTGATCAGTTTGTTTTTATTTGGGGTTGTGAACAATGCACTATTGTCGCAGCCCTAGCCTTAGGTTCGTGACCAAGGTAAGGGCTTGCAAAGGTGTGTGCCAAGTGTGAAGGTCGAGAGTGTGGGAGAGTGTGAGGGAATGAACCCCCACACTCCTAAGTGAGCTCCCACTTTGGGAGTTGGAGTCCCGATGGACTCTTGAATTTTCAAAAAGTAATTACAGGGGTTAAAACCCATTGGATCAAAGATGTTTTTATATCATTGGAAAGCTCTTAGAGCATAAATGTCTAAAATGGGCTTGCATGACCCATTTGGACACTTAAAACACAAGTTATGGCCAAAAGAAGAGCCGGGAGTCCAATTGCCAATTTGACTCCTAAATAGGGGTCAAATTAGCAATTGGACTCTCGAACACTAAAAGTTGATAATCGCCCCGATTTCCTTGTAGACAGGTGGCATGCCACATATTGTTGAAAAGCTCTCAATGAGGGCTACAACTTTGCCTTAAACCTCATTTCAATTGGAAGTCTGCACACAAAGTTATGGGCCTCCAAAGTAGCGAGAACCTCAACTTTGGGAATTTCGGGACTCCCACTTGGGAGTCTTGGGACAAAATGACATTTGGGTGTTGGTCCCATGGCCAAGCACAGAGTATATTATAAAGGGAAAGGTGGTGGCTTCCCCTAAGTTTGGGCCATGGTGAGTCTTGTGAGTCCGTGTTTACCCGTGGCTCATCTGTGCATCAAAAAATTTCAGCTACGCACTAACTAATTTGTTGTTTCGTTTGTGCACATTCGTGTGAGTAATTGATTTGCTTGTCAATCTTCCTAGCCCATCCTGAAGCTCTAGCATGCCCCTTACCCCCAACGTGTTGTGAACCAGGGAGCGTGCTCCAATTCCTTCTCTATTTTCACTTTTGGACTTAGAATTAAGTCCATCAAGGAGTTTGGGAATGTGTTAACCTTGTTTGCCTTCATTGGAGGTGAGCCCATTGGATGTCACTTTTTATTTGAATGGAGTTTTTGTCACCACATACTTCGATAGGGGTGAATGTTGAAGAGTTCCATCTCGCACTATCATTGTCATTTTTGAATTAAAAAAATTATTGGATAAATGTGTTGCACAATTCCATGTGTATATTTGGTAACCCAATGTCACAATATTTATAATTATTTGGATCAAATCTAGCATGAAACACAAATGTTTATTGATTGTTCTTAAGTGCTTGATCAAGAGTTTTACATGCAAAATCCACATTTATTGCCAAATAAACTTGAGAAGTCAAATTTTCATAAAAATATTAACATTTTCTTTTCTAGATATCCTTACACTCACATTGACAACACATTCATAGATGATATGCCATGAAAAATCATGTTTAGCATGCCATATAGTGCCATCTTTTTGGAGTTTTTTTACAGCCTTCAAAGGCATGACCATTATTTGTTGGGGACAAGCCAAATTTTCATAAAAATCTTAATGTTTTTTTTTTTTCTAAATATCCTTACACTCATGTTGGCAACATGTTATATGTAGACAATACGCCATGCAAAATCATGTTTAACAAGTCATTTAATGCAATATTTTTGGAGTTTTTATACGACCTTCATGGGCAAGACCATTATTTGTTGGGGATTGTTTTCCCTTACTTGGAATATCTTCATTCCTCTAGATATGGTGTTTCCACATTTATACATCACAATCCTTTTAATAAGATTAGATGTATTAATTGTGATGATCCTAGACAATTTAAAATGTTGTTCGTGAAATGTAGCCGTGGCTACAAACCCTCATTTTGTAACAATGCAAAATTGAAATTGAAACAAAAAGTACCTTCTAATTGTTCATCTTGATATTCTTGTCAATGTAATTGTCACAATACCCATTTTTTATGGAATATATTTTTTGGATAAATAGATTTGGAACATAGCATTCGTATGATTTTTTTTTCTTTTTTCTTCATGATGTCTTCTATTTAGTGGAAATAATAAGTTTGTCTAGGTTGATCTTTTTTTAAGACCCTTTTCCCTTTGGGATGGGTGTTTGTTCTTTTGCAAGGCCAATTTTCATCATTAAAAAAGGCTTGTGGTTACATGAGCCTATGAAAAGTTGACTCCTATTTTTAAAGTTTGACAATAATAATTGTGGGGTTAGCCACATTCAAACCTTCCAGCCCCCCTTGCCCAATGACCTCTAGTTTGTTTTTGGCACAAATGAAAAAAAAACTTTATTGTGATTCACTTCCAATTTTAAATTATGAACTTGTTGTTCACAAGTCATTAGTTCAATAGCTTTTTGGTAGTTGATTTTCTTTAAATATTAGTTAAATGTGATCGAACTAAGATTAAATTACATTTTTTCCTTTTCATTCTTCTTTTTTGTTATTGTTTTGTTGATATAAGTTTGTTAAATTTGAATTAATATTATGGAGGTCACGAGTGCAAGTTGGCAACTTGTTTTAAAACTAGTTTGTTGTTACCTACCCTATGTTCCCATACTCGAAATTTGGAAACCACAAAAAATTGTTGGGATTGGTGCCACAAATATGGGCATTTTTTTTGAATTTAGTGAAGAGGTTCATCCTTGCATCATGGGTGGTTCCAAACAATAAGTCATCCCAAGACATGAAATGTGGTCAAACAATCAAGGGGTTGTAAAAGTCTTGGTAGTTGGGCCACACCATGCACTATTTTATTGTGCACATTTGTTCAAATTCTAATTATGATAAATTATTCTACCCATTAGGGTTTCTTTATTAACAAGTAATGGCAAGCTTGGCCCCCAAATAGTTTGGACCAATGTTGCTTGGTTGTTCAGTTTTTAAAAGAATCATCAATTTTAGTTGTTCAATTTTTTTATACAAGCAAAGAATTGTTTAGCTTCAAATAAAATTAATTTTCAAAAAATCAAAACTCTTCAATTATGGGTTGAGGTCAATTTGTTTTAATCATTGGTTCCTAGTTCTAATGGTTCAAACTACAATCTAGTTCTGGATTGTAGGGTGTAATGATGTCTTCATTAATGAGGCTTTTGAATTTGAGATTATAGGTAGGTGATGGTCATGATGATGTTATGTAGTTTCATAATCCTGGAATGAAAAGTTTTGGAATGATGAATTTGAGTTTGAGTGATGAGTTAGGGGAGCTTATCTTGTGTGGTGTTCAACGATCATGTAAGGGAATATTGAAGAATGTTCCTTGGGTCATTTTTGACTACAATGTTTGAGGAGGTGTGTTGGCTCTTATTGTTGATGTTGGGCATGAAGTGGAATAGCTCTATGACAATATTATTGATGATTCAGTTGATGGGTGAGAATTAGTATCTTGTTATGGCCCTAGTGGAATTCCAATGAAGGCCATTGAATTGCTTGAAAACCAAGATGATAGTGGATTTGAATTTAGAAGTAGGACATTATAGTCAATTCATTGTTTATTATCATAAGGTCCATCTTTGGAGTGTTCCTCTCCTATAGCCGTGGCTCCTCCTATGACAAACCCACAATTGTTGCTAATTTCGGAGTTGGATACTCATGTTGATGCAAGTTGTGTATTGAATGAGTTTCATGAAAGTTATTTTGAGATTCAATTGATTAGAATAAATTAAGGTCTCATTATAACCTTGGTGGAAATTGAAGGACCATCATTCAATTATTTGGACAACTAGACAACATTAAATCACATTTGAAACGCATGACCCATCATCGTTTCTAGGTCAATTTTCATCGCATCGAGGTTTGACATCCTCGCTTTAATGCACACCTTCATCTTTCCTATCCATCCGGCCCTCTATGCCATCATGGCCATAGTCGTCCCTTGTAGGAATTGACGACATGAGAGATGTAAAACTTCTTGAAGCTCTCCATGAAATTGGCAATAAGTACTAGGGGGTCAAAGCTTTGTGTTAAAGGCTTGAAATTTCCTCCACCTGTAAACATAAAGGACTTTGAAGTGAGTCGTTTGCATGTTTTTTTTGTTTTTGAAAGGTGTCCTTGTTGGGAAGAAATATTTCTCAATTAATCACCTATTGTTTATGCCATATAGCATAGGTCATCTTCCCACCTTACTAAACAAGAAAATTATTCCAAGGTCAAATCTCAAGGAATTCCTCATGAGGTGTATAGAGTAGTTTATTGTCTACATATGGATGTCATCTTTGTTTGGCAAGATGAAAACCAACCTGAAGAAAATAATAGAAGAGATGGGTACTAATGGGTGTAAATTCTTTAAAGTGTACCAAAATCTTGTCATAGTGTCACCCTTTTGTGTCTTTGTTACCAAGTCATTTTTTACCATGTAAAGACACATTTATGGATGATTATGATGGAATATAAAATTGTAATGGTTTGAAATATAGTCCTTTTGAAAATTTTGACAACTTTTGATTCATTCTTTTTATGAGGATCAAAATATAGGGTAAAAAAGGACTACAATAAAGACTAAGCCCTTTTTGTCTTGTGTGGTACACTTTAAAGGATTTTCACCTGGATGTCAACCCACAAAGGATGATTGATCGAGATCTATGTAAAACTAACAAGCACATTATGCAGTTTCCTTTCAAAACAGACAAAAATCACCTTGATTGTCCCACTTGTGATACAAAAATTTATCATAGAACCATTTTGATTTTTTCCCTAAGTACTATAGTGCTCACCTTGGAAATACATTGTTGGTAGACGATATGTTTTACGAAATGTGCCAAAATCCACCTTTTAATGTCATTTTCATTGAATCTTATGAGAACATGGCAAAAGAGGATAATTATTTCCTAGGGACTCTTCTCCCCTATTTAGATCCTTTCATTACTCTAGATTAAGTGTTCCCACCTTTGTAGAAAACTATCCCTTTGGTGCCATAAGAAGTCTCAAGGAAAATGATGTTAAATTCTAGACATTGTTTGAAAAATGCACCATGGTTATAATGCCAATTTCTATAAAAATCAATTGACATTCATAATAAGTAGTCCAAATTATCCCTTTTTTGTTTTCTTTTAAATGTTTTCTTTGATTTTTTCGTTCCTTAATTTATATGGCACTTCAATTTTTGAACTTTCCCAACTCCTCTTTGTTTGTTTTTTTAAGGTAATCAACATGTCATTTTCTAAGGAAGTAGAAGAATTGGAGTCCCCAAATTCATAGACCTTTGGTGAACCAGAATTGCATGAGATGCAATCAACTTTAGGAGTGGATTCTCCAATGCCTCGTTCACCTTCAAAGGTGATCCATTGCATGTCATTTTTTATTTTAATGGAATTCTTGTCACCATATGTTTCAATAGGGGTAAATGTCGAAGAGTTCCATCTCGCACAATCATTGTTAAGCTTAGATTAAAAGATTTTTTTGAGAGATGTGTTGGACAATTCCATGTGTATATTTGGTTCCTAACCCAACGTCATAATATCTATAATTATTTGGATCAAATTTGGCATGAATCACAAATCTTCATCGATTGTTCCAAAATGTTTGATCAGGAATTTTACATGCAAAATCTACATTTCTTGCCAAATAAACCTAACAAGCCAAATTTTTATAAACATCTTAACATTTTTTTTCCTAAGTATCCTTATAGTCATGTTGGCAACACATTGTTCATAAATGATATGCCATTCAAAATCATGTTTAATGGGTTGTATAGTGCCATATTTTTGGAGTTTTTTGATGACCCTCGTGGGCACGACTTTTATTTGTTGGGGACTTTTCCTTACTTGGAATCTCTTCATTCCTCAAGATTTGGTGTTTTCACATTTATCCAACACAATCCCTTTAGTAGGATTAGATGCATTAATTGTGATGATCTTGGAGGATTTAAAATGTTATTTGTGAAATGTAGTCATGGCTGCAAACCTTCATTTTGTAACAATGCAAAATTGAAATTGAAATAAAAAGTACCATATTAATTACTCATCATGATATTCTTGTTTGAATATTTGAAATGTTTCCTTTTGAAAAAAACTATTAAATCTTTACTCCTATTACCTTGAATGTTGTTTCTAGCCTTTGTCTTCAAAGCATCTGGGTGAAAGCATGCTAAAATACACAATTAGATGTCCTTGATTTAGAATGGAATAAAAAGTGAGATAATTTTTCACAAAACACAAGAAAGTAGATTCAAAATTTATTTAAATTTCATTTTGAAACCATGGTGTTTTCCATTGGGTTTATATTAATTTGAATACAAACTTTAAAGAACTTTGTAATAATAAAAGTAAGGAACAAGTAGTTTTGAATTTGACTAATTAACATGGTGTTCAAAAGTATTTTTTCATTAAAAAATTTAATGAAATAGATTTGTGTGAAGTTATAACATAAAAATTATTGTATATTCAAAGGAAGGAAAATAAATAAATTTTACTTTTTCTTTTGTAAAATATACTTGACACATACTTGAAACAAATGTTACACTACAAAAAATAGGTTTTAGAATATACTTACATTTAGAAGAATCTACTTGAAACCTACTCTTTCAATGCAAAATTTAAAAATTAATTCATGGTAGTGAAGAAGTATATATTTTAATCATTTAAGTATAAATATTAAATGTATAATATTTTATGATGGGTTTAGGTCCTAATTCTTGTTAGCTTAACAAGTAGTCTGCCAAGGTAATTAAATTGTATACTTTACCATGTTTTCACCCATCTACTTTTCGTTTGGTGGCCTTCAAGTTGAACTTTCCATTGGTTCCCGTCATGTTTTCTTACATGCGACCATCTAGTGGCCACCTCGTGTTCTTTGTCATACTTTTGACTTTTTAAACTTAAATCTACTCATTGGCCCTTAGTTAGTATTTTGTGTGTTTCCAATCCATGTTATTAACAAATTTCCTTAGTTCTTTACGAATGTTCAAGGCCAATGTTCAAAATTATCCTTCCATATTTTGGATATCAATTCACTTCTTTCAAATTCTTAGTTGGATTAACATTTCATGATTTTTGTAGGTTTCTTATTTATGTCTATCTCCATCCATCCAAGGTCCACTTAAGCACTCTTGGTCATATCCAATCAAAAAAATTTTGATTGTTAGTGTGAATGGTGTGATGTGTTATTACCCAAACTGTATTTGTTTTACAAGGAAATTGTCATGTGAAGGGGGTCAATATTGACATTAGCAAATTAAAATGAAGAGTTGGAGTGCAACATTTTCTTTCTTGAGCATTCAAAAGATTTCATAAATTACGATTTGGTCTTGTATGCTGTTGGAAGATGTGATGTAGGTTCTTCCTAATTTGTTGGTGCCACAAACATTTGTTGATCAATTTGTTTTTATTTGGGGATGTGAATAATGCATCCAGACCTTGGGTCAACTCACTACAAGGACATATTATTATCTTAAGGATTTGAAGCGTGTGTACTTTGCATGTTGAGGGTTACACTATGGGATAGAAAACCAAATGTTGTTCATTGATGATGAACCAAGCAAGGCCCTTCAAAATTCCAAGTGCAACAATCTTTTTGTTGAGTCTTTTAGAATACATAAATTTTCAAAGAATAAGGTCCAATGGTTGGACCTCGCATCCCATTTATGGCCATCGTTGGTTGGATTGTTGTTGGTGAGGACAATTGGTGTCCATTATGAAATTAGTCAAAAATTGAAATCCCTGGTTGACTTCTTTATCGAATCATTTTTAGTTCATGCAATATATGAAAAGTGATAATGGGGAGAGTGGCATTACTCAACTTGCTTTAGGTATGTACTTTTCTTATGCTTGAAGCAAATTAATTTATTGTGTTTTCATTTTTCACCTTTGAATTATCTTTACTTATCTAATTATTGAGTTTCAATTGCAATTGGTTTGGATTATTGTTTGTAGACCGTGCGATGATGTTTGTAGCTCTAATGGGTAGAAAACAATGTTCTCTAATTGGATTTTTATTTCGAGAGGGTGTTGATGTAGTTGCTTATCTAATTGCTCTAGAATCACAATTATTTTAATTGTGTTAATAATAGTATGCTAGCAAATGATCATTTCGTTGGGCTTTCAAACTTCCATTACAAGTTTTTCAGTTTTTATTGCATACAACACAATCTAATGCTTTATTTATTTAATAAACTTTTTTTTGAAATGATGCATCTTTCATGATTGCTCTTTTACTTTGGAAATGTTTTCAATCCTTCAAATCCTTTTGAGTCCTCCATTTTCACTCTTTACCACTTGGTGACCATCAAGTTTTAATTCTATTTCATTTTTGCCTTTGTGATTTACACAATTTTCATATTATTTTCCCAAGCCTTTTTTTATTTTGAATTTTTTTTCAAATGTGTTGAGTGCTTTGTACTCACTCTTTATCACCTGGTGACCACCAAGGCTTAGTTCTATTTCATTTTTGCTTTTGTGATCTACCCAATTTTCATACCATCCTCCTCAACCCTCTTTTATTTTGGATTTTTTTTCAAATGCTTTTGAGTCTTCCGTATTCTCTTTATCACTTGGTGACCATTAGGTATTAGTTCTATTTCATGTTTTTCTTTTGTAATCTACACAATATTCAAATGTGCCTTTTTTTATGTGATTCTTGTGATCACTACTAATAATGGTAATATGCATTGTGCCTATTGGCCACTAGGTTCAAGTTGCAATTTCAAATTTTTATTAACTATCTAATTGTTTTAAGTTATTTTTGAACTTTTTCAAAATCTGGAATTAATTAAATACATGTTACTTCTTAGAATATAAGAAGTATATATAAGAAATATTTGGGAAGTCTCCAAATTTAAGAATTCTTTGTGATGAAAAATCAAAGAGGCGCATTCCAAAAAACAATTCTGAACTTGGAAGACACCCTCGACTGATTAATGCAGATCACATTACATACATCAGCTTTTTTTTTGGGTGAAATTTCGCCAAAATGTGAAAAATGAAATGAAAAAGAAATATTCTACTGCAATATTCCAATTTTTACTGAAAAAATCTCCAAATCCCCAGAATTAAAATAGAATTCACCAGATTTGAACTCTACTTTCACTTTGGCAGCAATCTGTTACCTAGTTTAAAAAAAATACTGTTTAGACATTTTTTTAATTGTTTAGAGGGGTTCTAAAAAACCTATCACCATATATTGCTAAATAACTCTTGGGATGCTAACCAATGACACCAAATCTGAAACTTGAAAAAAACAAATCACTGATATATATATATATATATATAGTATAAAGATATGTTGTTGGAACTCCAGTCTCCAGATATGAGATACCGAAAAGGGCTCATTTGCAAGAAGAGTTAAAGGTGGCCATGTGCACTGCAAGCCCTTGTGAGCCACATTTTCACTGTCAAATTTTTGCGGTCTTTTTGGCAAGAGTGGGCATCAAGGTTTTGTACCCTTTGTAATTTCCAAAAGCCCGCTTGAGGTGTCATGTTCTACACTCTAGAGTCTACATCCACTTCCTATAATGACAAATTTTCTCTTTGTGCATGCCACATACATGTACAATTTTTGCATGATGAATTTCCAGGAACTGTATTTCTAATATCTATACACTAACATCTGTTAGATGAAGTAGGCTGTTAAGCATGTGGAACATATCCAGTTTGGTGTCTAAAACATTGAATGAACATCCCATTTGTGAGCACTATCGACTTGGTGCTGCAAACAACCCATCCAAAAACTTATATTTTGAGAGGGAGTCCTAAGCTTAGAAATACATATTTTGGAATGGGCCAGTTAAAAAGGCTTGTTACAGAAATTTTAGAAAAACAAAAAAAATTCCACACACATATCCCCTGATAACATGTGCTACCCAGTTTTAGAGAAAGGCTGGGAAAAACACATGCTGAAATAAAGCAGGTGAAGTTTTTATTGCTGGAAAACCACACCTAGGTCTGAAGGCCTAAACCCTAAACCTCTCTGGCACCCTACCCCTACATGTAAGGGTCTGTAGTCTGAACCTGCTGATTTAGTAGTAAATGGCAGGATTGGCGATCATGGGTAATTTCCTACCTCCATACTGTAGTTTACAACCCACATAAAGCATTGGCAAATTGTTGTGGTGAATTTGGAGGGCATGTTATCAAGCAGAATCTGTTCTCCCCAAAAGGCAGGTTGTTTTGGAATGTGAAATGCCAGTTGGATATTTTTCATATTTTGGGGAAAAAAAGAAAAAAAGAAAAAATTCTGCCAGTACTTTACACAGGGTAATGCCCTCAGAGCAGGGTGTTACCCTACACTTATGATAGGTAGTGATCCAACCCATAGACGGTTTACACGAGGGAATGCACTGTTGGGAGTGTATTCTGCCTCTAGTTTGTCAACAGGCTTCACCCTAGTCACTCACTGGGAGGCAGCCCACATTCTCTTGTACATATGTGCCAGCTAAGCTAGTGGTAAACTATGATCACGGTACCAGGGTTGGTCTACCACCATAGTTACTTTTGGGGATGGTGAGCCTGATTGAAAACTTGGATGTTGGATTTGTTAGACTGCTTGCTGATTCCAAGGTGGTGGACACATTGGACCTGGTTAGACATTGTTGGGGATATTGGAAATTTTTGCTATACATACATGATTGCAGGGTGCTGACTGCGGAAGATGCTTCCAAGTGTCTTGAGTTCAACAGAGAATAAGTCTGGATCTACTTTTTATCTGGGGCCCATGGTTGAATGTCTTCTGTTCCGCCATTTCATGGCTGTTGGACATGAATTGGTTGGTGGACATGTTGCACACAGTTCTGTCAAAGTAAAGTGTTTAAACACACTCTAATTCTTCAAGGTAGCTTCTTGTTATACCTAGTTGCACATTTAGTTGCAACCAAGTGTTAAGACATGTTTTCTTCAAAGCTAACATACTTGTTAGTGTGTTGTACATGTTGCAAATACCCAGGTCTGTTGCACTTCATAGCGTGCAAATACATGTTGCTTAAGTAGTGCAAACTTGGCATTTTTTTTCCCACCTGCAACTGCAGGAGTTTCAGGAAATCTTTATTTTCATTGCCAAAGTGATAAACAGGGGGGAAAAAAAATTTGTAAAGAAGATGCTGGAATGATAAAGGTTAAACATGTATACATCTTGCACATATAGTTGTGAAGAAGTGTGACACATGGTTTTTGGGTTTTTTTCCTTCCCTGCTTGTGAGCATACTTCATTAGTGTGTTATACATTTGCACATGTGTAGTTGTGAACAAGTGTTAGACATCATGCTTTTCCTCAAAGCTAGCATACTTTATTATCCTGTTATACATCTTGCGCATAGTTGTGAATGAGTGTTCAGACATGTTTTTCCTCAAAGTTATGATAATATTTGATTATCTTGTTATACATCTTGCACATGGTTGTGTCCAGCAACAAGGAAGATTCAACTTTTGAGAACTTTCTTATACAATCGCATTAACCTTGGCCTCCATCAACCCCTATATATTAACACTATCTCCACACACTATCACCTTCATTTCATGTTCTTGAGTTGTGTGAATTTGAGCATATCAATCCAACAAGTTCACAAGAACTTCTTCAGCTTCTTTTCAAGCACCAGTAGGCTCACAACAGAATTCAGTAAACAACAGCAGATTCATCATGGGTCAAGCATTTTCCTTTGTAGCTGCAGCTGCACAGCCCCCCACCTTGGCAGGATCACAGACAAGTCTTGTTGCTGCTGCTGCACCAAGTGCAGCTTTGTCCATTGCTGATGTAATTTCGGTCATGAAGCTGTTTTTCTTGGTTACCATCACTGTGGTGCCTTGTGTGACTTATGGAGTCAGCTTGTGGAGGTCGATTGCATCTCGCTCTTCAAACTCTGGTAATCCAATAGCAGCTTCATCAGCAGGAACTGAGTCTCCAGGTACAACACCAACAACCATTCTGACCTGCTTTCTTCTTTCCTTGTTTTGTGCTGGATTTGTTGTGCAAGCAAGCTTGCAATTGTTGTCAGAATTGGCAGGGCTCAACCCCAACTTCCTCTTTACTGGAAACCAGCTGATTTCATAACAAGCCTTAGTTTCTATTCCTACATGATGCGCATCCAACCAAGGCCAAGTTATGCAAAAATTCCCCTCGTTTGCAAGGTTTGCCACCCTTAGAATCATGTCAGATTCGGGTTTCTTATGGTACCTTTGAGAAGATCTGGATGTGTTGATAGCAGGTAATGAAGGAGGAGGAATTTCAGCAGGCATGGGTGATATTGAACCGTTGCCACGGGAAGGCATCCAGATCAACATTCCACTTTCGGGCACAAGCTCAACCAATGACGGTTTCACAAATTCTACTGTCCTGACTGGCTCTATGGATTTCACTGCAGCAAATGACCAGATGGCTTCCTTTACACTTTCTGTCTGAGCTCAGGAATTACTGGTAATGCTTGGTTGCAACAAATCACATGCTTAAAAAGTGGATAAGTTTGCATCTTCTTGTTCCTGAGATCAGTACTTAAGATATAAGTAGGGACTGTTGGTGTTGCAGCATGATGGGGGTGTTTTTGCACAACTGCTTTGACTGTTGTTGACTGGGAGCTTGGTAGCCATAACTTATGATACTTTGGGATTTGGCTACAATTGATATGGTGGTGGGCTTTGCAAACATTTGGTTCCATTTAATGTAGTTGCAAGATATGGATTAATTATTTTGGGTACAAATCACTGTTTGTTTTTTCAATTTTGTGTTGGAGCATCAGTAGTGAGCATCCCAATTGCAAAAAAAAAAAATCATTTTATGGTTTGGCTGTGTTCAGCAGTAAGGAATAGTGAAACTGACCCAAAATATCTCTTTTTCGATGATTAAAAAACAACGATAATATTATGACAAGATATTCTCTAAATACTTGCAGCAATACGAAGTTTCACACTTAAAAAGATAATATTACAAATACTTTCGTTGAAATTGCAATGGGTGAGCACTGGGAAGAAGGGTTTAGATAAGTATTGAGGGTGTAAGTGTCAATAGTTGTATATACGGCATGTAAATCTCATGTAAGTGTAAATCATTTACATTTAAATTTCTGAATTTTTCTATATTTATATTTATATTCTTGTTATATATGTATATTGTTTTACACTTCCACAAGGCCAGTGTAAATATTTGTCATATACATTTACATGGCCTTGTGAAAATATTTTTGGAAGTGTTAGTGTATATATTATATATGTTTAATGATCATACCTTGTTGCAAATTCATATTAATTATTTGTGAGTGCATGCTAAAACTCAATTTTTGTTTTTGTGTTATGGACCACTTTGATCGACCTTTCACAAACAAAATCATGATATTTTGATACTCCCCAAACATTAACATTTTCTACCAATATGGTCCGACTATGTGGTTGCTATTCCAAGGAATATTTTGAACACACATCTTGGTTTGCTTCATTGCTTGAGTAGAACTTTTATTCGTAAATTTGTTCATCACCATTTTTGGCTTAAGCTTTTACAAGAGCTTAGGTATTTATTGGAATTCATATTAATTAATTTACTTGTGGTGCATCACAAAGTATTTGAATGTTTTGATGGTTGTTTTTTTGGCAATGGGCCATTTGGTTATGAAATCCTCCCTCCTCAAGTAGAAATCATATATATATTTATATATGTGTGAAAGCATATAAATGTATTTGTTTTACATTTACACCATTTTACATGGCCACCTAAAATTATAAAAATATTTTTTTTTACACTGACAATTTTAAATCATTTAGGTGCACAACATTAGTTTTAGATGTTGATGGAGAGTTTTGAGAGTTGGTGAGGCACCAAATGTAAATTTGGTCCTTGAGGTGCAAGTCAATAATAAAAATCATAATTTAAAATATTATTTTTTAAAATTAAATAAAATAGGGTCCACCTCTTTTTGAATTTTGGTAAAATGATATTTAAAGGTACCACACAAGGATGAGTTTGATGCTTGTCTATTGTTGGTTGGACATGGTTGCATGGTGAAACATTCCTAATTTGATGGATACATTCTCCTTGTCTTTTTTCAAAAAAAATAAAAAAGTTCCATGGGTATAGCATTCACCTTTTCTTGAAAGGAGGTTATTCAGGCGGATGCACAAACCAACACTTTAAGCATCCAAACTATTCAGCATTAAGTTCAGGCCCTTTAGTTCAATAACATATCTAAGCATTTTGCCTTTTGGAGTTTACTCTTCTGTTTGTGTTCCTCATTTTCCCCTTCAAGATTGGTGCTTTTTGTTTAATATAATCTAGAAATGATTCATCATTGTGCATTCCATTAGGAAAAAGTTCAGTTATATTTTAGTGATGTAGTTAGGCTTTTGACATAACATAGACCCATGTTAGACATGTTTTTCAGGCACTACCATGTTGGCACCTACAGGATACCCAAACACATATCTTGAGAAAAAAGAAAAAGAAAAAGAAAACAAATAAACAAATCAGGTGTGGTGATTTACTTATTAGAGCAATGCCCTACTCCTTGTGTGCTATTCTACACAAAAACGATTCTCAATACTAAACCAAATAGATAATCAACCTCCAGAAATAAGGGGCAGGAAGTATTATTGCATAAGGAAATGCCAATTAGTCAAGGCTACAAACAGTAACTTATAAGATACTTTCTGTGAAATCTCTTATATTTGTTTTATTTGGTTGCCTACCTAGAAGCCTGGGGCCCCAAGTTGTGACTTCCAATATAAATAATTATGTTTGGCATATTGTGCAGTTTGTACAAGTTGCACACAGAAGTTGGGTGTTGTTAGACATGTTAGAATGGTATTGTAAACATGGACAATTTTGAATCCTTTGATCTTGGTCTACACTCCTTGCACAGAGTTGTTGTGTGACAAATCTGATCCTGAGTCCTTGAGTGACCCCACAGGCCCATCCACCAGGTACATCAATCCATTTAAAAAATTCAACACTTTTCAACACAACTATAACTGCATTCTTTGATAGCCTTTTCCTGGCCACAGTGAACCAGCACCTAGCGGTGCACCATGAAGGATGAGTGGTAAGAGGTCAGGAATAAATTTTCTGTTGGGTTCCAGTTCCCTAGCTAACCATAGTGGTTAACTGCTTTTTTTTTAACTTACCTACTAACAACCCACGAACAGGTTGTAAGTAGGTAGTAAATAAAGGCCTTACTGATGTATAAACCATTTACTTACCTAATAACTAGTTACTATTTTCCTTCCTATCTACCTATATATGAGACCTATTTCCTACAGAATTGGTTACCACGGTGAAACCAAATAATGAACTCCATAACTGAATAATAATAGGCATCCAGTGGATGGTGCACTGGTGGGTGCTAGTTCACTGTGGCCTCTGTGTGTATCTCCAGAACCTAAACCATCAGGCCAAAAATCAAGTGGCCTACTTCCAAGAAGTCACCTTGGTCAAAATCCTTTTACAGAACATAGAATTTTCCTATATTTTTCCTGACTAATAAAATGAAGAGCATGACTTAACCTGACCACCCAGCTGATTCCCTGATCATGAGTAGATTGTGCTTCAATGGAACTGATACACCCATGGTCTTCTTGTAAGTTGAGCAGAAAATCATTGGAGTAGAGAGCGATTATTAGTATCTGGGGGAATATCATGCTTTGTATTAGTTCTCCCCTTTTAAATGACAATGGTATGGAGATTGTCTCTTTATTTATAAGAAAGGGACTTATTTGCCAAGGTTGTTGTTTTAGAAGATAGCAAAGAAAGTTCCTGAGAGCTGAATCTTCATTGTTGGTTGACACTTGAATGTGTGCAACATGTACGAAAAAATTAACATGTCCAACTTTATTCAAAACTATGAGCAAAATGTACAACACCCTAACAATGTGTATTAACAAAAGACATGTCTAACACTTGCTCACAACCTCTATGTATAGCATGCATAACACTAAAGGATAATGCTAACTTCTAGAAATATCAATCTATATATATAAAGGTATACACTTTAATTTGACTCAACTCTGTGCAACATCTCCACCAACTGATACATGTCCAACATCTGAAAAGGCAGGACAGAAGACATTGGACCATTGGATCCAAGTCTCAAAGCAGATCGAGTCTTTTGCCATACTTTGCCTGAACTCAATGGTCACTTGAGCATGTTCGACAATAAACACTCTTCAATGATGTTTGTCAAACAAATCCAATACCTGACTGTAGTCCCCATCTATGTCGAACAGTGTCAAACACAATCAGATAGTATAGCAAATCCAGCATTCAACCATGTGATGTGCAAGATCACCTAGGCCTGTGCTGGTCAGCCTGCTCCTGGACCAGTCACAGTGTACCAATCATTATTAGCTGCCATATTGGTGTCTTAGTGGAAGGGCTGGGTGAAAAACCATCCTCCTCCACATCAGTTTTTTTTTTTCCTTCCTTTTAATGTGTGATATAAAAAACTTGACAAACTCTTCCCAAAAACAGGAAAATTAGTAAAATTAACACAAGGGAAAAAAAAACTTTCCCAAATTTATGGTAAAAAAAGATTGAAAATTTGTTGTTGGAAAATCTCTGCTCTATACCTGTAAGAACTTCAATTCATTGTTCACCTGCCAAAAAACCACTAAAAACCACACAAAAATAACAATAAAAAGCATATGTTTGGAGAGTCCAATATCCTAGGGCGAGGCTAATCACAGAGCTTCACAGAGGTGTAAAAACATATGCAGCGGGAGTACAACTAGTTTTATGAGTTGATTTGCAGAGGATGTCCAAAGAAACTTCCATACGTGCTCAAAACTCAATTAGTCATGTTTTTGAAAAAGTATGGAATTACTGCAAAAGGAACCAAGAGATTAAAACATGCACTAGGCACATCTTCTGTTCCACATGCGTAACAGGTTCAACGACACTACCTTTGTCCAACAACATTAGGGGTATCCAATTGTTCAATGGTAACATGAGCTTTTCAAGTAACCAATACTGGACCACCACCTGACAACTATGTGTAAAAAGTCTAACTCCAAGTTCGTAAACATATTAAGACTTTCAGATTTGTTGGGGAGAATCATTTCCTCTTCCACCGACCATTATGACAAAAAAAAGGGTGGGGGGGAGGAAAAAGCACTCAAATACTAGAGGCTACAAAACTATCATGTGCAGATTACAATCAATGTGGCGATGCGCTTTCCAAGTACTTGTCATGCTACGTGTAAGCTTCAAGTGACCATTTCTGAGGTTTTCTTGTCACTAGAGGCACTGAGATTGGGTTAAGTGTCGTGGGAAAAGGAGTCAGAGTGAACCAGCACCCACCGATCGAGCCTCAATCAGTCTTCTTCTTTTTGGTTTCTGACCTATGAGTTATTTTTGGGGGCTGTTTTTTTCTCAACCCTGACCTTCATAGAATCGTTCCAAAAGTTCTATTTCTATTTTCATTAAACTTTCACCTCTCAACAAACATCTTCTTCTTGGCAAAAATAATATTTTTCTTGGTTAAACCTTTATATTTTGGCAAAATTAATATCTTTTTTTTGTTGAACTTATACATTACAACACAACTTTTTTTAATTTTTTGGCTAAATCAATTCTATTTTTTTGGTATTGCTCACACACAAGAAAATCCTAAAGGTATTATGGAAGGTGATGATTATCATCAATGAAGGTATTGCTAAAATTATTGCATTCAAGGGTGAAGGACACTTCAACACACTTTTGAAACGATTTTGAAATACCCTTTGGAAATGGATAAATTTCATTAACCCACCATAAATCACAATGCAATAACGTCATCCACTACTAATGAATTATACAAATTTCCTAGTTTATAATACCCACATCTATAACAATTATGAATTAGAAAACCAAACATGTATTGCAAGTTGTATTAATTACCCAATATGCAATACTTACTTCAAAAGTCATGCTAAAACTAATAGTTGTTTGTCCAAGCCTATCTCAAGTGGACCCTTTAATTGGAAATGCAATACCCACATTGGTATTATGCCAAAACCACGTGTCAAACATGACACATGCAATATTGACATATAAACAAAATTTGAATTGGCAAAACATGTAGGTATACAAATATTACATAATTGGTTAATACAACAATGGACATTTCATGACCTAGTATTGCATAATTATCCAAAGAACCTAATGAAGAATTTGGAAACACAATGTGGGTATTACCAATTATTGATGTGGGTCTTGTATAGTTGGCCAAAAAACCTAGTGAAAAATTTGGGAACATAATGCAAGTATTGTGGGGTGACAACGTTACAAAATGAATGAAATTATTGCATGGTTGCCCAAAATAATCAACGAAAAATTTGGGATGTCAATGCATGTATTACTAGGTGAAAACACTATAGAATGCAATATATATGAAATACTTATATGTAGGTATTGCATGTCCAAATTTTTTTTAAATTTTATTGTTGATGTTTAATATCTTTTACTCTACTAACACAACAAATTTTGAATTTGGAAAGAGGCAATATTTACATGAATCAATACAAACTTTGAACTAAACTTGAAATTCAAAAATTCACTAAAATCTTTTGGAAAACATTCACATGCCATTGGTTGCCATAATACCAAATGGCATAAATTAACTTTTTAGTTTCTCTGTATACATAAACTACATCCAAAATGCATCAAACCATAAGAATTGCATATCAACATGTCCATGTTAATACAAAAAAAGAAAAAAATGTCATGTTATTTCATCTTCATTAGAGATCCCTTTCTATCATTAGGTTCTTCATTTATAATGTCATGAACTTGATAATAAGCTACAACTCCTTTGTTCACCTTTGTAACATGGTGATTATGTACAATTGTTGTTGCTAGATGTTAAAATGAATTATGTTGATCACAAATTCAGCCTTGGTAATTTCACACAATCTAATTCACAAATACAAGCATGCATTACTAAATAAAAGTTTCAAATTGTTTATTAGTAAAAAAGAAACACAAAAAATATATAAAAAGGAAAAATATGTTAAAAGAAAACACATGAATTGAAAGAAATTGAAAAAGAACATAAATTAAGGGAAAAATACCAAAATAAAAAAATAGTTTTAAAAAATGTCAAAAAAAAGGCATATATGGAAAAAAAGACTTCAAATAAATAAATTATATATATACCCAAAAATAAAATTAAAAAATTAAATAGAAAAAAAATCAAAAATCAAAAATTTAAAAAACTCATTTGAAAAGCTCCCAAATTTTGTTGTGTTTTTTAAGCAAGTCTTGTTGTTCCAAACTTGTTTGCATGTTGCATTGTGATCTTGCTTGAAACCAAAGCTCCCAAAATATAATTAAAAATAATAAGAAAAAATAGAGAGGAAGAGGATCAAAGAGAGAAAATTAAAAGGGGGTGCGGAAAAGGGGGGGGGGAGGAAAAACAAAAGGAAAGAAAACAATAAAAAAATGAGGAAAATAATAAGGGGGAAAAAAAAAAAACATGACAAAAGAGAGGAAGAAGAGCAAGGAAAAAGAAAAGAACTAAAAGCAAGAAATTAAAGATAAAAAGGAGCAATGAGAAAAAGAAGAAAAAATAACAATAAACAAAAGATGAAGAGGAACAAAGAAAAAAAAAAAAAACAGCAATAAATAAAATATGAAGTAGAGTAAGGAGAAAAAGAAGAAAAAACATCGAGAAATAAAATATGAAGAAGAGTAATGAGAAAGAGAACAAAAACAACCAAGAACCCAAAAAAAGAGTTTGTGAGGGTAGGGGGGCCAAAAAAAAAACAATGAATAAGTGGGAATTTCTTTTTAAAAACAAAGTTTTATCCAACCAACAAAACCCACAATGAGGTGCATTGGTGTTCGAACTCATGCATTGGTGGGTGTTGGGTCATTCTAGTCTTAGAAGGGGGGGTTAACTGGTCATTAATCATTGGTTTTGGTTTGGGTTAGTAAAATCAAATTGGATTGTGTCTAATTTTCTAAACCAAAATTATTATTATTTCTTTTTTTTCTTTTCAAGAATTTAGATGATTTTTGGTTTTATTTGTGTGAAACTAAAACTAAAGTAGTTCTCATTTTTATAAAAAAATTGAATATGGAGATTCTTCATTAAAAATAATTTGTTAAACATTGGTAAGGATTGAAAACATGCCATTTTAGGAATGAAGGCCTTGAGCTCAGCACTTGACCCAAATTCCCAAATTAGTCAACTCCAAGGTGCTTACCTAACATTAAAAAACTATTAGAGTCACAACTAGATGTGATCCATTTGAGAAAGAGAGGAGGGGCTCAACACCTCAAAGGTTTTTCATTTTTGTAATGGTTAAGGTTCTTGAAAATGAGAAACTTTTTGCATAAGGCCTTTCCTTAATTGAAGCAAAATTTTCTTGTTGATAAAACACCTTCCACAATACATTTGAATTTTTTTATCAATACATCAAAACTTTTTTTCCCACTATTCCATCAACGCCTACCCCAATCTGTTTGCAAGTGGTCTTTCTAGGATGGTTTTTAAACACCTCCAAGATTGTTTTCACCCAAAAGATCAAGCGAATGGATTTTCTCAATTATTTCAACCTTTTTTTCATATTACTAATGATCACATTCCACTTCGAATTGCATGTGTCCTTGGTGGGACCCGCCTTTTAACTATGACTAAACTTTTAGGTGGAGTTCATCCCATTGTAGTGGGTGAAACTATGTATTGATTCACAAGTCATACCTTACGTCTTCAATTTCATGATGGTTTTACAACACATTTATCTTCACACCAATTCAGAATTGCAATTAAAGGTAGTTGTGAAGTATTAATCCACAACATCAAGTGCACTTTAGACCTTTACCCTGATTGGGTTGTTCTCCAACTAGATGTGGCAAACGCCTTCAATTTGGTGTGAAGAAAGGTCATATTTCAAGAACATCGTGCAACAAGTGGGGACATCATGTAATTCATCCCCTTTGTTCATGTTTTTAATGCATTTGAGTCTCCCCTATTTTATAATCACTGTAATTGTGAAAGCGATGTCACAATCATCCCCTCTACCATGGGAACCCGCAAAGGTGATCCATTGGGAGGGGTACTATTTGCATTAGCCCATTTTAAGGCTTTACATTCTATAGCTAGTCTTTTTTTTTTGTCTATTTCGATCCATTATAGATGACACTCACATCATAAGTCCCCCTTTTATTGTATCATCTCCATATGAACAGTTCCAAACCAATTTCAAACTAAACTCCGTGCAATAGGTCTTCTTATCCAACCTAATAAATGTTTAACATGGTCACCCTCTAGACTACCACCTAACTTCAACACCCCATTAAAAGGAATTAGTATTTTGGGAGTTCCATTGGGCAAATCATCATTCACATCATCCTTCATCAAAGATGCATTGTTAAAGGATGTTCGACATGTGAACCTCCTTAGAATGGGTCATGTTTCAAATAACCTTTGGAATTCTACCTCATTGTTTCATTCAATGGCCATCATATCTCTTAAGATGTACACATCCCTCTTCCATCTTTATAAAATCCTTTTCTTATTTTGACTCCTCTTTCCTTTAAAAAATTTGGGCACCTCCTAGGTCCAAGATCCATTGATAACCCAAAAGGACATCTAGGCCATAAACAAGCCTCTCTCCTAATAATTTTTAATGGCATCAGGCTCATACCGACATCTTCCATCAACCCAATAGCCTATTTAAAGGATTGGGCCCTTGTAGCCTCAATCATAGTTGTTAGGTTTCTGGTTGATCAACATCTTCCTTTCTTGAAACCTTTGCACGAGTTGACAATAACACCTTCACTTTCCAACAACATTTCAAGGTGGCATGTGATCTATTACCACTAGCTCCCATGTGTGTTCTTTCATTTGAATAATTCATCAAACAATAAATGGTTCGACTTCAAGATTCCATCTCAAAATGTCTACACCATCATACCCTTTTTCCAACATGCTTTCGAATAAGATATTTGAAACCCATCATGCCCAAATTTTATCATGTTCTGGCCTAGGGGCGAATCTTTAACTTATAGTTCAACCAATCTTCCCATGTTTTCAATTAACTTCCCAGGTCTTTTCCACAAGGTTTCATATACAACTTGGATTGCCCCATCCTTCAATTGCAGGTATCCTTTGATGCATGTGCACACATCCCAATGACCTTATGGGTATCCACCTCTTACATTGTGCTCATGGCAATGAACGCACAAGAACCCATGATGCAATTTGTGACACCTTTTATGCCATTGCGTAAGATGTTGGTTTCCATGTAGGGCAAAAACAACTACATGGACTTTCTTCAAACACATTCAACTCCTTTTGTCAACAAGTCAACATTGTGTTCACCAAAGATAACATTCACACCATAGTTGACATTGTCATTGCCCACCCAACATGAGTGAATTTATTTCTTCGATTTTGTGCCACCTAATGATTTATTGCTTCCAATGCAACTAAAGGTAAAGAATGAAACTATCACAATTGACACCCCATTAATTAATTCCCCCCCTTAACAATCAAGGTATTTGGATGTCTATACAAGTAAGTGCATGTGTTTTTAGACAATTGTGCCAATGCCATTTGGAGCTTGAAAGGACTAAAGAGCCTTCTTCTTTTTGTATTGGTTACTTTTTTTAGGTAAAACATTTTTTATCACATTGTAAAGGTTACAAGTATCTTCCATTTTAAGTTAGGTAATAGTTGTAGGCTTAGCTACTTTTCAACTTCCATCCCTTCAAAACACACCTCACATCTCCACATTCAATTTATTGCAAGTGGTCGATTTTTGATATGACAAAATACAACCATCTTACTACAAACGGTCAATGTTTTACATGGATAGATTTTAACATTTAGGTTGAAATAACTTGATGTCCTATAAATTTTCCATTTTCCTTTTTTTAATCCTTTTGTACATTTTCCACATCTATGATGTGTTTATTAATAAATTTTTGTAAGGTTGCATCATTTTGTGGCTTTTCTCAATGTGTTTGCACTTTTCAATGTTGTTTTTTGGTTGGACATCATAAAAAAACCCCTACCATATTTATGTAATTTCATATCAATTTCATTGTTGCAATACTTAAGAATGAAGCCCAGGAATCACATTTCATGATCCTAGGAGGGTGAGAGAGTGTGAGGGAATGAACCTCCACGCTTTTAAGTGAGCTTTCACTTTGAGAGTTGAAGTCACGATGGACTTCCAAATTTTCAAAGAGTAATTACAGGGGTCAAAACCCATTCAATTGAAGAGTTTTTTATATCATTGAAAATCTTTTGGAACGTTGATGTCTTAAATTGGCTCGCATGACCCATTTACATACTTAAAACATAAGTTATGGCCAAAAGAAAGGTCGGGAGTCAAATTGCCAATTTGACTCCTGACCACAAAAAGTCAAAAATCACCCCAACATGCCCCTTTACCACCAATGTGTTGTGAGCTAAGGAGCATGTTCCAACTCCTTCTCATTCCGTTATTCTCATTTTTAGACTCGCAGTTGAGTCCATCAAGGAATTTGGGAACGTGTTAGCCTTATTTGCCTTCCTTGGAGGTGAATCCATTGCATGTCACTTTTTATTTGAATGGAGTTCTCGCCACCACATACTTTCATAGGGGCGGATGTTGAAGAACTCCATCTTGCACTATCATTGTCATGCTTGAATTAAAAGAATTCTTGGAAAGATATGTTGCACAATTCCATGTGTATATTTGGCAACCCGATGTCACAATATTTATAATTATTTGGATCAAATCTAGCATGAAACACAAATGTTTATCAATTGTTTTAAAGTGCTTGATCACAAGTTTTACATGCAAAATCCACATTTCTTGCTAAATAAACCTAGCAAGCCAAATTTTCATATAAATCTTAATGTTTTCTTTTCTAAATATCCTCACACTCACATTTGCAACATGTTGTTCATAGATGATATGCCATGCAAAATCATGTTCAACAGGCCATATAATGCCATCTTTTTGGAGTTTTTTGATAGCCTTCATAGGCACAACCATTATTTGTTGGAAACAAGCCAAATTTTCATAAAAACCTTATTGTTTTTTTTTTCTAAATATTCTTACATTCACGTTGGCAACATGTTGTATATAGACAATACACCATGCAAAATCATGTTTAGCATGTCATATAATGCCATCTTTTTGGAGATTTTTTACAGCCTTCGTGGGCACGACCATTATTTGTTAGGGATTGTTTGCCCTTACTTGGAATATCTCCATTTTTCTAAATATGGTGTTTCCACATTTGTACATCACAATCCTTTTAATAGGATTAAATGTATGAATCATGACTATCCTAGACAATTTAAAATGTTGTTTGTGAAATGTAATCATGGCTACAAAGCCTCATTTTGTAACAATGAAAAGTTGAAATTGAAACAAAAAGTATTTTATAATTGCTCATCTTGATATTCTTGTCTAAATATTTGACATATTTCCTTTTGAAAAAATCTATTAAATCTTTAGTTCTGTTACCTTGTATGTTGCTTCTAGCTTTTGTCTTCAAGGCATCTAGGTGAAAGCATGCTAAAATATACAATTAGGTGTCCTTGATTTAGAGTTGAATAAAAAATGAAACAATTTTTGACAAAAAAACAAGAAAGTAAATTCAAAGTTGATTTAAATTTCATTTTGAAACCATGTTGTTTCCATTGGGTTTATATTAATTTGAATACAAAATTAGAGAAACTTTGGAATAGTAAAAGTAGGGAACAAGCACTTTTGAATTTGAGTAGTCAATATCATGTTCAAAAGTACTTTTTCATTAGAGAATTTAATGAAATAGATTTGAGTGAAGTTAGAACATAAAGATCATTGTATATTCAAACGAAGGAAAATAAATAAATTTTACTTTCTCTTTGGTAGAATATACTTGACACATACTTGAAACAAATGTTACACTACAAAAAGTAGGTTTCGAAAAGCTACTTACATTTAGAAAAGTCTATTTGAAACCTACTTAATGTAAATTTTTAAAAATGCTTCATAATAGTGAAGAAGTATCTTGTTTTTAATCATTTAAGTAAAAATATTAAATGTATAATAATTTTATGATGGGTTTTGGTCCTACTTCTTGTTAGTTTGACAAATAGTTTGCCAAGGTAATTGAATTGTATACTTTACCATGTTTTCACCCATCTACTTTTCACTTGGTGGCCCTCAAGTTGAACTTCCCATTATCTCCCATCATGTTTTCCGACATGTGACCATTTAATGGTCATTTGGTGTTCTCTATCATACTTTTGACTTCCTAGACTTAAATCAACATGTTGGCCCCCATATGGTATTTCCAATCCATGAAACTTGTGTGTTTCCAATCCATGTTATTAACAAATTTCCTTAGTTCTTACGAATGTTCAAGGCCAACATTTAAAATTATCCTTCCATATTTTGGATATCAATTCACTTCTTTCAAATTTTCAATTGGATTAACATCTCATGATTTCTGTAACTTTTTTTTATTTATGTCCATCTCCATCCATCCAAGGTCTACACAAGCGTTCTCAGTCATATCTAATAAAAAAAAATTTATTTTTAGTGTGAATTGTGTGATGTGTTACTACCCAAAATGTATTGTTTTGCAAGGCAATTGTCAAGTGAGGGGGAGGAATATTGACATCAACAAATTAAAATCAAGAGCTGGAGTGCAACATTTTTTTTTCAAGCATTCAAAAGATTTCATAAATTGTGATTTGGTCTTGTATGTTGTTGGAAGATGTGATGCGAGATTTTCCTTTGTTGATGCCACAAGCATTTGTTGATCAATTTGTTTTTATTTGGGGATGTGAACAATGCACCAAGACCTTGGGTCAACTCATTGTAGGGACATATTATTATATTAAGGATTTGAATCATGTGTACTTTGCATAGGCTACACTATGGGATAGAAGACCAAACGTGGTTTTTTGATAATGAGCCAAGCAAGGCCTTTTGAGATTCCAAATATAATGGTATTTTGTTGAGTCTTTTAGAGGACATAAATTGTCAAAGAATGAGGTCCAACGGTTGGACCTCACATCCTGTTTATGGCCATCGTTGGTTGGATTGCTAGTGGTAAAGATGATTAATGTCCATTATGAAATCATTGTCATTGATTTTTTTGTTGATTATTTTTAGTTCATGCAATATATGAAAAGCAATAATAGGGAAAGTGACATTACTCAACTTCTTATAGGTATGAACTTTTCTTATGCTTGAAGCAAATTGATTTTTTGTGTTTTTGTTTTTCACCTTTGATTTATCTTTACTTATCCAATTATTGAGTTTCACTTGATGTTGGCTCAAATTACTGTTTATAAATTGTGTGACAATGTTTGTAGCTTTAAAGGGTAGAAAGTGATGTTTTTTAATTGGATTTTTATTTTGAGATGGCGTCGATGTAGTTGCTTATCTAATTGTTCTAGAAGCACAATTATTTGTGCCAGTAACAATATGCTAGCAAAGGATCATTTCATTGGGCTTTCAAACTTCCATTGCAAGTTTTTTAGTTTTTACTTCATACAACACAATCTAATGCTTTATTTATTGAATAAAAATTTATTTGAAATGATGCATCTTTCATGATTGCGCTTTTACTTTGGAAATTTTTCAATCCTTCAAATCCTTTTGAGTCCCCCATTTTCACTCTTTATCACTTGGTCACCACCAAATCTTAGTTCTAATTCATTTTTGCTTTTGTGATGTACACAATTTTCATATTATCTTCCAAAGCCCTTTTTTACTTTGGAATTTTTTTCAAATGTTGTTGAGTGCTCCATATTCATTCTTTATCACTTGGTGACCACCAAGGCTTAGTTTTGTGTAATTTTTACTTTTGTGATCTACACAATTTTTATATCATTGTCCTAAACCCTGTTTTATTTTGGATTTTTTTCCAAATGCTTTTGAATCCTCTGCATTCACTCTTTATCACCTAGTGACCATAACATATTAGTTCTATTTCATGTTTTACTTTTGTGATCTACACAATGTTCAAAAGTGCTTTTTTTTCATGTGATTCTTGTGATCACTACTAATAATGATAATATGCATTGGGCTTGTTGGCCACTAGGTTCAATTTACAATTTCGAATTTTTATTAACTATCTAATTGTTTTAGGTTATTTTTGGACTTTTTCAAAGTTCAGAATTAATTAAATACATGTTACTTCTTATACTTTAAGAAGTATATATAAGAAATATTTGGGAAGTCTCCAAATTTAAGAATTTTTTGTGATGAAAAATCAAAGAGGCTCATTGCAAAAAACAATTCTGAACTTGGAAGACACCCTCGACTAATAAATGCAGATCACATTATATACATCAGCTTTTTTGTGGGTCAAATTTCGCCAAAATGTGAAAAAAAAATGAAAAAGAAATATTCTACTGAAATATTCCAATTTTTACTGAAAAAATGTCCAAATTTCTAGAATTAAAACAAAAAATCACCAGATTTGAACTCTACTTTCACTTTGGTAGCAATCTTTTAACTAGTTTTTTAAAACGACTGTTTAGACATTTTTTAAATTGTTTAGATGGGTTCTAAAAACCTATCACCATTTAATGCTAAATAACTCTTGGGATGCTAACCAATTACACCACATCTGAAACTTGAAAAAAACAAATCACTGATATATAAAGTATAGAGATACGTTGTTGGAACTCCAGTCTCCAGATATGAGATACCAAAAAGGGCTCATTTGCAACAAGAGTTAAAGGTGGCCATGTGGACTGCAAGCCCTTGTGGGCCACATTTTCACTGTTAAATATTTGTGGTCTTTTCGGCAAGAGAGGGCATCAAGGTTTTTTACACTTTGTAATTTCAAAAAGCCCACCTGAGGTGTCATGGTCTGCACTCTAGAGTCTACACCCACTTCCTAAAATGACATTTTTTTAATCTTTGTGCATGCTACATACACGTACAATTTTGGCATTATGAATTTCCAGGAACTGTGTTTCTAATATCTATACACTAACATCTGTTAAACGTAGTAGGCTGTTAAGCATGTGGAACATACCCAGGTTGGTGTCTAAAAAATTGAATGAACATTCCAGTTGTGAGCACTATTGACTTGGGGGCTGCAAACAACCCATCCAAAAACTTCTATTTTGGGAGGGAGTCCTAAGCTTAGAAACTCCCTCCCCAAAGGGCAGGTTGTTTTGGAATGTGAAATGCCAGCTGAATTTTTTTCATTTCTTGGGGGAACAAAGAAAAAAGAAAAAAATTCTGCCAGTGCTTTACACAGGGTAATCCCCTCAGAGCAGTGTGTGGGTACACTTATGAGATAGGTAGTGATCTAACCCATGCACGGTTTACACTAGGGAATGCAGTGTTGGGAGTGTATGCTGCCTCTAGTTTGTCACCAGGCTTCACCCTAGTCACTCACTGGGAGGCAGCCCACATTCTCTTGTACATATGTGCCAGCTAAGCTAGTGATAAACTATGATCACAGTACCAGGGTTGGTCTACCACCATAGTTACTTTTGGGTTTGGTGAGCCTGATTGAAAACTTGGATGTTGGATTTGTTAGACTGCTTGCTGATTCCAAGGTGTTGGACACATTGGACCTGGTTAGACATTGTTGGGGATATTGGAAATTTTTGCTATACACACATGATTGCAGGGTGCTGACTGCGGAAGATGCTTCCAAGTGTCTTGAGTTCAACAGAGAATAAGTCTGGATCTACTTTTATCTGGGGCCCATGGTTGAATGTCTTCTGTTCCGCCATTTCATGGCTGTTGGACATGAATCGGTTGGTGGACATGTTGCACACAGTTCTGTCAAAGTAAAGTGTTTAAACACACTCTAATTCTTCAAGGTAGCTTCTTGTTATACCTAGTTGCACATTTAGTTGCAACCAAGTGTTAGACATGTTTTCTTCAAAGCTAACATACTTGTTAGTGTGTTGTACATGTTGCAAATACCCAGGTCTGTTGCACTTCATAGTGTGCAAATACATGTTGCTTAAGTAGTGCAAACTTGGCATTTTTTTTCCCACCTGCAACTGCAGGAGTTTCAGGAAATCTTTATTTTCATTGCCAAAGTGATAAATAGGGGGGAAAAAAAAATTGTAAAGAAGATGCTGGAATGATAAAGGTTAAACATGTATACATCTTGCACATATAGTTGTGAAGAAGTGTGACACACGGTTTTTGGGTTTTTTTCCTTCCCTGCTTGTGAGCATACTTTATTATCCTGTTATACATCTTGCGCATAGTTGTGAATGAATGTTCAGACATGTTTTTCCTCAAAGTTATGATAATATTTGATTATCTTGTTATACATCTTGCACATGGTTGTGTCCAGCAACAAGGAAGATTCAACTTTTCAGAACTTTCTTCTACAATCGCATTAACCTTGGCCTCCATCGACCCCTATATATTAACACTATCTCCACACTATCACCGTCATTTCATGTTCTTGAGTTTTGTGAATTTGAGCATATCGATCCAACAAGTTCACAAGAACTTCTTCAGCTTCTTTTCAAGCACCAGTAGGCTCACAACAGAATTCAGTAAACAACAGCAGATTCATCATGGGTCAAGCATTTTCCTTTGTAGCTGCAGTTGCACAGCCCCCCACCTTGGCAGGATCACAGACAAGTCTTGTTGCTGCTGCTGCACCAAGTGCAGCTTTGTCCATTGCTGATGTAATTTCGGTCATGAAGCTGTTTTTCTTAGTTGCCATCACTGTGGTGCCTTGTGTCACTTATGGAGTCAGCTTGTGGAGGTTGACTGCATCTCGCTCTTCAAACTCTGGTAATCCAATGGCAGCTTCATCAGCAGGAACTGAGTCTCCAGGTACAAAACCAACGACCACTCTGACCTGGTTTCTTCTTTCCTTGTTTTGTGCTGGATTTGTTGTGCAAGCAAGCTTGTAATTGTTTTCAGAATTGGCAGGGCTCAACCGCAACTTCGTCTTTACTGGAAACCAGCTGATTTCATAACAAGCCTTAGTTTCTATTCCTACATGATGCGTATCCAGCCAAGGCCAAATTATGCAAAATTCCTCTCATTTGCAAGGTTTGCCACCCTTAGATTCATGTGGCCTTCAAGTTTCTTATGGTACCCTTGAGAAGATCTGGATGTGTTGATGGCAGGTAATGAAGGAGGAGGAATTTCAGCAGGCATGGGTGATATTGAACAGTTGCCACTGGAAGGTATCCTGATCAACATTCCACTTCCAGGCACAAGCTCAACCGATGAAGGTTCCACAAATTCTACTGTCCTGACCGGCTCTATGGATTTTACTGGAGGAAATGACCAGATGGCTTCCTTTTCACTTTCTCTCTGAGCTCAGGAATTACTTGTAATGCTTGGTTGCAACAAATCGCATGCTTAAGAAGAGGATACTTTTGCATCTTCTTCTTCCTGAGATCAGTAGTTAAGCTGTAAGTAGGGACTGTTGGTGTTGCAGCATGATGGTGATGTTCTTGCACAACTGCTTTGAATGTTGTTGACTGGTGAGTTTGATGGCCATAACTTATGATACTTTGGGATTTGGCTACAACTCATATGGTGGTGGCCTTCACAAAGATTTGTTCCAATTAATGCAGTTGGAAGATATGGATTAATTATTTTGGGTGCAAATCATTGTTTGTTTTTTCAATGTTCTTTTGGACCATCAGTAGTGAGCATCCTGAGAGGTATTTAGCAGTAAATATTTCCTTTTTTGGTGATTAAAAAAAACAGGGAATGTTGCAACAAAATATTCCCTTAAAAAAAATGCAAAATTTTGCACCAAAGAATAAATGCTGGTAGAAATAGTTTGGTTGAAATTGCAAGGTTTGGGTGTAGGGTGAGTATTGAAAGTGCACTTGATGTGGTTGGATTAGGTTGCTGTTACTATAATTATATCAAGGAGCAGGGAATTGTGGGGGGTTGAAAGGTTTAGATGTTGATGGAGAGCTTTGGGAGTTGGTGAGGCACCAAATGTAAATTTGGTCCTTGCAAGGAAAGCATGTGTTTACTCCACAAGGGGAATTGAAAATTTGCACAAAGAACTGGTAGAACCTTCTTTAGTGTATGTCAAGGATGGCTTACCCTTGTTAATATTTCTGCTGCAACAGAGGAGGCACCTAACAGCACCTTACACATCAGGTTCCTCCTCTCCTTGTCGAGCAAAATTGCACCTGTTTAAATTTTCCATGATCTGCCAGACGGATGTACATGATACCTACTATCAACAAACACTTGACACCCCTTTTTCATCCCTTCTTACAACTGATCAGATTCACTTCATGCACAACTTTCCACACTATGCACCTTAGAGACAATGTTGCTTTATTTCCTCCATTGCCACCTCTTTTTTTGGTACTCTCTTTGAATGTAAAGTTCAGCATATTTACTCCATATAATAATATTGTGCTCCACTTCGTACCCATCTCTCCTTCCTCACTTGCAAATAGTGCACTTATGTGGAATCACAACACCTGCATCTTATTCAACCTTCAAACCTGCATAATACTCATGATACTCAACATCTACAAACAAACGAGTCCAAACTTGTGCCACTAAGTTCCCTATAACTGCGGGAAATTTCTGCAGATAGAAACCCCCAACCAAATTTGGTGTTACAGATCCGTCAAATTTAGAGAATTTGCACTCTTGCATACATGTACAATTCATGTGCAAGTATGTGAATTAAGACTTGAATAACCAGTACTACATAGGTGGAAGGATCATTAAAAAACATGCAGAAGGAAACCCATAGAGCAAGAGCTAAATCCTTGGGGCCACTGACCAAAACCTAATCAACAGCAAACGTGGATCAAGAGTGATGAGTGAGCACTCTAGCACCAAAACAAGAGACCCAATTCAATAATTTGTAGTATATCTCAAAGTGCTACTTTTTTAATTATAGCAATGAATTTGCTGCAGGATTGCCTATACCTGATGACATACAAATGCACATCAAGTTGCAGTGTTGAAGGGGTCCAATGTAGTTCTCTCAATGTCTCAACTTTCCCAAGCAATAATACAATGGGTTTTTTGTACAAAATATACAAGTGAGTCAGTCCCTTGACACCTTCACAGGCCTGTCATCAAATCAGGATCCTGCCATCAAATCACGACTCCTTCTCCAAAGGACTGCAGTCCAGCCTTTCCTTTTTGGCACTCTGAATTTACCACCTTTACACATTGTTGGACATGTAACTGCCCACCAGGTTCCAAGTTTGATGACTTCCTAACTGAAAGGGGGGAAATGTCACACCAATGGAAGTGTGTAGCAGTACAATTTTAGTTCCTGTCCAAGAGAAGTGAACTTTTGTGCAACTGGGATCTAGCATTTGACACCCAATGTACACCATTGTATTTACAGATTAACTTTGAAGATATTGGTTTAACTAGTTTGACAAGCTACCAATGCAATCAAGAATACATGCACATATGTCTCCCATGTTATCACAAGAGTCAAAAAGACAGCTAACGAGGGCACAGCATATGCCATCAGGATCACAGCACCCATCTCTACAGTTGTCAAAGCAATCGCCTACAAATGAGAAGTCACAGTTACTGCAGTCGCAGCCACAGCAGTCACCTAGAAATGAGAAGTCACAATTACTGCAATCGCAGTTACTAAAATCGCAGCAGAAGACCGAATCTGGGATTCCTCCAAAGTCACCTACTATATTGCCTAGCACATCTCCTATCAAAGCATTTCCTGCTGTTGCTGCAACACTTCCAAACCCAATTGCTAGACCACCCACCAGAGCAATTCCAGCCAATTTACCAACTGTAAACTTTGGCACATTCATCTTCTTGCCCTGTAGCAATGCACACACATGAGCAAATGACCAGCGATGGAGGGCAGTGATTTTCTTCTTCAACAACAGAGATACAATTTCTCAGCTGAAAGTTATAACTGTGAGGCTTACAAGGAGCATTTGAAAACACAAGTAATCAACCATGGCTCTTTAGTGGCAGACAAGACCTTCCTAATTGTCATTCTCCTTTCATACAGCTACCATGAAAGACAACCCAACAGCAAGCCTTTGTACAATACCTGCATGCGTTCGTGCAATAGTCGGGAAAATTTCTCCCTAGTTGTCTCAAACCCTATCATACTTGTATACTCACATGGTATGCCTGACATTATGCTCAGATTCACTGCCTGCAAGTGGCACAACCACAGGATTAGGGAATGGGTGCTTGAGCATCAAAATGATACACACACATGAAGACATTTGTGGACTGAATGGTCAACTTAGAAGATGTGTTGAAACCAGGGGTTTTCAATATGTAGTTTAGGATCAATCCCAAGTCTAGGATGAGACGATGTCGAGATTCATCAGGGAAGATAGAGAGAGAGATCTCAGTTTCCTCTTCTCTGCAATAGCCAAGGCACACCGAGGAATCTCATCTCTGGTGCAGGCTCTGTCTAGCACTGAATCCAGGCAAGCTCAGCATTTTTCCAGTGGAAATAAATCTCATGAGAGCAATCTAATGCAATGACCCATCATCAATATAGCAAGCTTTGACTTTTGGTGTCAACTCCTGCTTTGTGCTTTGGGCACAATTTTAAAATATATCTTCCGAGAAATTATTTAGATAGGATATTGTGGTGGTCATTCTGTCTCTATTGCAGGGAGGCTTGTATCAAGAGCTTACTTGTTCTTGCATGTGTTTGTCGTCATACAGCCATGCTTGAGCCGTGAGCAGATCCAGCTGCTGTTTAGCAAAGACCTACAAAGAACACCCATCCTTTGAGATCAGTCACAGCATGTTTTCCATGAGCAGGAAAGTCTCCACAGCCTTCCCATTGCTGAAAGCAAGAAATTCCAGTTCAAAAAAAAATTATTGAAATTCCAAAACTTGACCATGACAAATTGGAAGTTGTGGAAGATAAGCCATTGATGGACTGCTCTGCCAATGTTGCATCCACATGGCCATTATAGTGGCTGATCGTTTGCAGATGGAATAAATTGTAGCTTACCTTGCTCAGAGGGACCCCAGGAGATTCACTGCTAAAAACTTCAACGTCCCAGACTGTTTGATCAGGCAACATGCCGACTACTTTGATAGATCGTGGAAACTTGCCATGAAATCTTCCTGATAGTACCAGGGGGTTGCCACAGAACAGATCCGGTATCGGAAATGGATACACCTGACACCCACACAACACAAATTTATTAGATTACCCAGTGACCATAAACATCAAGCGAATCAACACCAGATCAAAGCCAGATATGATGATCATTTGGGAATGTCTTGGATTGTAGCCACCATCTGACAGCCACCTGCCTGTAACATGACCAAAGAAAGGGAGGATACTACAGCCATTTTAGAGACAAGCCATGAGACTTAGCTTGATGTGACTTGCTGAAGTAGATCATGATCAAAGTAGGTAGAGAAAGTCCTTGTGAGAAAATGAGAGAGTAATGAGATCACCATGCTTATGGGTCATTAGAACAACTCCACCAGTGCACTGTACAGTTTGGATGAAGAGAAATCAAAGCATGCCAGTTTGGAGCAGCAAATTGGTTTTGACCAAGCATTTATGCACAGGATGGTGAGGCTGGCAAAAGGCACAGCAAAGACTTAACACCTGCTGTTAATTAGCTAGATGGTTTGATTGGTCCAGGTGGCTTAATATTAGTAGTCTCCCAACTTTTGCAGTCCTGGTTTCAATTTTACGGGTGAGGTTGGGAAAGAGTAAATAACTAATCTTGGATGTGAGAAATACTGTTGCAGGGCCACATATTGAGCATGGTGAAGCTGCTCTTACAACTTATGCAAAAGAAGAGCAGTCCATACCTCACAGCCACTAGGCAAATCCATGATTGAAAGAGTAATATTTGTGAGCAATGGGGTGGAAGCTGCCACCAGCATCCTCTCGATTTGTTCCCGAATTCTCCCTGTCAAAAACACATATAGCTCAATTGCTCAATGAGGATGCCAGCACTCTAAAGGGCCGTCTGAAACATGTAGAAGACATTGTGACCCCATCGATGATGATGGGTGCATCTGTTGCAACAACCATCTGCATATCTACAAAATCATGGAGGAACCTCCACAACAACAACATTTTGAACATAACATGACAATGAGTGCAGTCATAACCTTATGAGAGTGGCTCACAAAGCATTAGACTATCACCTTCTTCATCACACATAACAGTGATGAGCTGCCATGACTACCCCACTGACTTCATCAGCTCCAATGGTGGGTGTAGATAAGAAAATTCTAATCTGCATCGTGTGCATTTCTGTTGCATTTCCAGAAGAAAGACTTGGTCATGACACTGTCTAACACTGAAGAGACACTCAACAACAGTCTGCTATAGGTTGTATCCAAATCTGATGACTGTTAGGATAGATGTGCTTACCAGATACAAAAGCAGCATCGCTCATGCCACGCCCAATGACCGCAAGCATTTTCAAGAAGTAGTAGTTGCAGTAATGGCCTGTATGGCACAATGTTCAGTATACAATGAAGGCTAGTTTTGATCTTCAAGATTTGTGCACTGCTCATGGACTTAAGAAAAATTAGTCAAACTCTTCCTTATCAAGTAGTTCTATGTTGTGAACTTTCAGTTTGTGGTTCTTCTGTACAAAGTAAAGAACCCACAAAACTCTGAGGAAATCCTGCAAAGGCTAATGTTTTCCAGTAGAAAGTCCCACCCTTTTCCCCATAAGAACATCTAAAGTTTCTTGGATGTTTGAACTGAAAAACAAAGCACAGACTGAAACTGCAAAGGAAACCCAAGGTTACTGTTTGAATTTCAACCTATTCCAAATGTTGAAATCCGAGGGGCCTTGCCACCTCTAGAAGTGACTGCTGCTTGGATCAAGCGACAGATCTTATGTTCATCTGCAACAGCTCCATCTGTGATCAAGAAGATGTACGGCACTGCATCTAAATTCATTCGCAGCAGCTGAAAAGCCTGTGAACAGAAACAAAAGCCTGCAAAAATCAGTGCAATTGCAATCAAAGCTCTCAAAGTTCTCAAACTTCAAGGCCAATTTAGCATACATATACCAACAAAGACATGAAGAATCTAAGCCTACAATACCCATGATGATAAGAAGAATTCAATATGCCAACTCTGACCTTCAAGAAGGACAACCAGATGATAACAAAAATGGGTAGCTGTTATTGATGGTGATCAGGCTATGATGATGCAGACAACTTACTGCTTGCAAAGGTGCAAGGATATCAGTACCACCCCTTGCCTCACAATTTGTGGTGACCCACTCTCGAGCACGGCCAAGGATAGGTGCAGTTGCATACACAAGTTGAGAAGAGAACGTCAATTGAGCATGATCAAACACGATGATATTAAAAGAGTCCTCTGGTTGTAAGGATGACAGTCCAAACAACAGAGCCTGACATGCATCCTCCATAGGCTTGCCATACATACTGCCACTCCTATCCAGCAAGAAGACAACTGCCCTCTTGAATGCCTGTGAAGTAATTGCAATTATGAACGTCAAAAATCAGTTTACAATAGCAGTCATCTTTGGAGTGTAACAAAGTCTTTAGGCACAACAGCTTTCTACAATCATTAGAGCAACTCCACCGGTGCTTGATATGTGACCCTACAAATTAAAATTGAATGAAGAAAAATCAAAACATACAGGTTTGGCTTAGCAAAATGGTTTTCAGCCAGCAGTTTTGCACAGTTTGCTGACACTGGTAAAAGGCACAGCAAAGCTGTGTACCTGTTAGAGAAGAGTGTAATAAATGTGATCTGACTGCTGCTCTCTGTTTCTAATTGGCCAATCATAATGATTGATCCAGGTAATTTGCTATTTGTAGTCTCCTATATATTTGCAGTCCCAGTTTTAGTTTTATGGGAGAGGTTGGGAAAGATTAAATAACTAAACTTGGATGTGAGAATTATTTTTGACAGGTCACATATTGAGCACCACTGGAGATGCTCTACAACACTTGGAAAACAAATCATCATCACAAGTGCCTTCTGATGCTCTCTACTCACATTTTCACAAAAAGCCAACATAGAAGGGGCACTGTGTTAGACAGAACCATGTCCTACTTTGACGTGTTTTGGATCCGGTGGAGCAATAGAGAGGCAGAATGTTCCTCGTGGATCAGATTCCCCTAGTGTAGGACCCTGGACAAGCAAATTGGGTAATATCTTGTCACTCCACACCTGCAAGTCCAGCATTCAACCAATCAGAACATGGATGAGATTGATCCAGAAGCCAAGCTTCTTCCTTGCTGCATGGGTATAGGGTTTTGCCTAGGCTTATGGTGACAACACACTATTCTGTTTTGCATAAAGAGAGAAAAAATAGACTCTCTCCAGCTGCTGGGTCTGGATCATAGCATGTACCCTTGTACCAGCAAATTGACAAGGGAAAGCTGTGCATGATGCACTCAGGAAGATTATTGAACCCCACACATGTGACAGACTTCATACCTGATATGATGCAATAAAGTCTGAATTCTTCCAATCTCCCCATGTGTCTTTACCACCACTTACAAGACTAACTCTTCCATCCTCTCTTAAAGTTTCCTGGCATTGCAACAGCATGTGAACAGTGGGGCACTTCTGAGTCAAATGCCAAACACCAACAAATATCAAACAATCTTGTTTCACACATCAGTCCTTTTGCTACTGGCAATGGAAATCAGCATTACAAGATAATAAAAAAAAGCCTTCAACTGATTTGAGTTTGTGATCCAGAAAGTGGAGAAGTGCTGTGACTCTTAAATGGGAAAGGTGATTGAAGGAGGACCCGGATCCACCCACCCACCTTCATAGTGTTGTTGAACTGGCCGACAACCACGGGATGAGGTGTCCCAGTATTTATACTGCAGGTGAGCTTTACAATAGATGCAAGTTCTGTCTCCAGTGGAACAACATAATCAGGAAGAATGAGTGGCACTCGAACTGCGTAGAGCCCATCAGAGAAAAGCATTGCCTGAAACCATGTAATTTTTAACGATAACCTTGTGCCAGAAACAACCTGAAACAAAAATAGCAATGATGTCTCTTTTGGTTCAAAATCTGATGCACAAGAAATAGTTTTGACCATAGTAGCTTCTCAGAGGAAGTCTTTCTGGAAAATCTCGAGCTCAAAAGCCCTCAAGAAGCTTAAACAGATAAATGTGAAGCTCAAAAGCACACACTTAGTGAATAAAAGACATTAGTGTTGCCACTGGAAGCTCAACAGAAAAATGACTACCAGATATGATAACAGCATACCTGAGGAACACGGAGACGGAAAAGGTCAGGGTTGTAGGTGCCAGGATCATCCACATTGGTCATAGGGCTACCTTTGGCACCATAACTGGCTGCTTCATCCCTTGGCACAACTATAGTGGTGTACAACCTACTGTTTCCCAAGTCAATCTCAACCCCTGCCACAGTACCCTGCCACCCATTAAACTGCAAATTGTCAACATCATTCATTGTCTCTTTCTAGGCACGTTTTGGGTAAAATTGTTCCATGCAAATTCCTGAAAGTTCCAATGGAAGAATTCCAGCAAATGGGTGTCAACTTTTTTAACGAACTTAAGTGAGAGATTTTGCACACCTGATGGTCCATAGGCACAGCAAGAAGGCAGTCACAAATTGCCCCACTCCGCAGACAATCCAAAACCCATGTTCCTTGTACGGTTACAAACGCAGTGCTGATTTGACACTCAACTTTGAGAGAGAGGTCTGTCAAGCTGAGAGGAACCAGAGCTGGCAAAGGGGGCACATCATGCCTGTACCCAAACTGCTGCTGTTGCCCTGCGTCTTCTCTCCACTGTGGTGGTGGTGCATTAGGAATTCCCACTATTGCCATGTCTGCAATAATTGCATATATCATAGGACATGTGGGCAATGACCCAGCTGCCATTTCTCCTTTCAACTCTGGAATTTTCCCTGGGATTGTAGAATGCTTGGGTGGTCCAAAAGCTGGAGTGTGGACACCTCCTGTCTTCAACTGTTGAGCCAAGATTTGACCCGCAGCCAATGAAGTGGTAAAAGACATTGGATCCATTTTTCCCCTTGAAACCCCAAACAGGAAATGATAAGTCAACAAGTTAGATTAGATTTGGATTGAATTGAATACTCCAAATATAAAATTAAAACATCACACCTAAATAAAGCAAGTCAACTCCCACCCAATGGGTTTCATCACCATCAACACAAGAAAATTTCACAAAAAACAAAACCCATTGCTCATGCTTCACACAAAATGCAAATGGAAACAAGCTTTCCCCCCCCACCCATCACATGCTATTCACAACATTTGGGTTTACTCTATAAGAAATGCACAAATGATGAGTCCACCCACCAAAAAGATCACATCCAAATACTAAAAACAAAATCCTTTTGAGCAGAACCCTTTTGGGAGTGTCTATGAGGAGACCCAATTTTTTCCCCCAAAATCTCAACTTCAAAAACAAAAAATTAAAAATGCAGGGAATCTGGAAAAAATTCAGAATTCAAGCACCCAATACGAGTTTATCATCTATCATTCATATGGGCAGAAAGTCATCATCTCCAACTCACAAATCCCCAAAAAAAGCACACAAAGACAGAATGTGAAGGAACTACAACTACAACTCTTTCTACCATTGGAATCAAAGAAGAAGAAGAAGCTCACCGTGTTCTTCACGCGGAGTGTGGATTAATGGGAGCATGAAACTAGCTTGAAATCTCGGAGCAAATGAGGAGAAAGTGTCGGTACTTGGACAAGGAAGTAGTGAGCACCAAGCAGGAGCTCAAGTACAAAGCTCCTCACTGTGACAGTGTGAACAAGTCTTGGTGTTTCAGTACATGTGACCCCATGTGACAACTTGGGATGAAAAAGGACACACACAGAGAGAACACGTCAAGAAATTTGGATGAAATTTGGATGAAATTTGTAGAGATAAATTTCTTTTGGAGATTTAGGTTTAGTATTAGTACCAGTGCATTTGGAAATTTAGGGTTTAACTACCCCATTAGTCATTCATCTAAATATCTTCAGACAGGATGAGGTTTATTACTTAGTGAATTTGGAAATTTAGGGTCAGCTACCATATCTTTCTATCTATTTTCACAGAGTATGGAATTTTTTTTTATTAATTAATTATTTGTTAATTATTTGAAATTTTAGGGTTAGTTATCCCATGAGTTGTTTTGGTCTATCTTCACAAAAGGATGAGATTTGTTTGCTAGTAGTCAATTGGAAATTTTAGTGTTAGCTATGTCATTAAGGCATTTATCTATTTTCATTCAAGATGAATTTGTTATTAGGTACCCTAGTAGATAGTTATTTGGAAGTTTAGGGTTAGCTACTTCCCCAACATCTAGAGATAATTATTGGAAATCTTGGGTTAGCTATCTCTTCAAGCATTTATCTATTTTCATCCAAGATGAAATTTTGTCATTAGGTACTTAGTAGCTAGTCATTTGGAAGTTTAGGGTTAGCTACTTACCTAACATGTAGAGATAGTTATTGGAAATCTAGGGTTAGCTATCTCTTCAAGCATTTATCTATTTTCATCCAAGATGAAATTTTGTCGTTAGGTACCTAGTAGCTAGTTATTTGGAAGTTTAGGGTTAGCTACTTCCCCAATCATCTATCTATCAATCTTCTTTGTGGTGTAAGTTAGTTGTTTTGTAGTTAGTTGGAGATTTAGGGTTTATTGAGCATCTATTAACCAAAAGAGTTGTATCATAGTTGGTTTTTTTTTTTTTTTGGTTTTGCATCATTTGGATGCCTTCAATGCAATTTTGTGAGGTCTTATTACAAGGTTTCTAAAGGAGGATTTCATATATATGTAGGATAAGCTCACCTAAATTTGCAATTGTTTATGTTACTTATTGGGTACCTCATTTTTGGGCCGATATTTTGCACTATTTGGAAGGAAACAAAAAAAAGGCTTGTACAAAAACATGTGGTGAGATTTAGATATGTGAGTTCATGAATGGAGAAAGAGGGTTATGGTATGATGTTTTTTAAACAAACAAATGGATGGAATGCAAATTGTAGTACTTAAATTTCAATGAAGTATGTAATGGAACCCTTTGCCCCGTTCAACTCCCACTTTTGAACCTTCATTGGTCCACCTCGAATATTTTTGAAGTAGCACACCCTAACTCAACATTATATTTGTGTCGGGGTGAGAATTTTACCTTCCTCTCCATGAAATTTGATTGGTCCCATGATTTTAGTATTTTGTCTTATTCCTTTATTTTAAGAAATTTCAATTTTGGTCCATGAATTTTATGGTGCAAATTATAGAGCCCCAAATATTTGGGAGGCGTGGTTTAGGGAATGGAATGGAAGTATCATACCTTTGTGATTCCACCAATTGCTTTTGGTGGTCATTAATGCATCAATTTTCCTTTCAATCTTGTGATGTAATCAAAATGAGAATCATTTGTAAGGAAATTTAGCCAAATTTGGTTATAAATCAAATATGATCTTTTTTAAAAAGAAGGAAGTTCCTTATGTATTCTTTATTACCTAATGGAATCTATTATAACAAATTGGCAATTTCATATACTTTTTTTGCAAAGTTTGGTGAATTTGGCAATTTTAAAATGAAATATCCTTTGAATAGGTTTAAATAATGTTTTCCAGGTCAAAGATTGGCAAAAAAACATACCAACAAAAAAAAATTCATTGGGTGCCCATTGGCATATTTATTGTTGAAAAATCAGGTGCTCACATTTGGTATGGATGATTTTTTTTTGCGACTTGTAATAAATAATGAAAATTATTTGAATAGGAGTTATGCTTGTTGACATATGACTTTTTTAAATCTAAATTGATGTTAAACATGACAAATCTTATTGCAAGAAAGGAGAATCAAAAGGATTAAATGGAAATGAAACCAAAAAGGTTCTAAATCCTGGTTAATTTATCAATATCCCAAACTACGTGTCTTATTGATTTACAAACAACAAATATCATATTTAAAATGCAAATGGAAGGTGGGTCCACAATGTATAGAATTCAAAACTTGGTTAACTCCATTGCTCCCATTCAATTTACACGTCTTCAAATATGGTTAATGGTCATTTCATGAACTTTGTTTCCCTTTTTGAAAAAATGGTAGATGAAAGTGGAATGTTAATGATCCTTCTTCACTTTACTCACCATTCATGAACATCCATTTTCATCAATAATAGGTTTGTTTAACTACTTAATTAAAGTCTAATTAAGTTAGTGCTAAATTGAGTTAATGTAATTAATTGTGTTTTAATCATGTGTTTAATTAATTTTGAACATTTCAAGAATTTAGACTTAACAAATGATTATTTGAAAATTTAAAAATTTGGAGGCCACCATATAATGTAACAAAAGATATTTAATAATACTTTGACTCACTAGATGTTTACAATGTTGTGCCAAATGTAATATAAAATTTGATCCTAACCACCAAGTTAAAAAAGTTCAAATTAATAATTTAGTCCAAATTTAACTATATATATATAATATTTATTTAATTTTAATTTAAATTATTATTATTTAGTTTGGAATCAATTTAAGTGTGAATGAAGTTCATGTTATTTCATATTTGGAATATAATGTTGAGTTGTGGTTCTGAAGAGCATAAGTTTGTTGTTGTAATTTTTTAATGTTCTTATGCAAGTTTTGTTTGTGCACATTGTTATGTAAATTTTATTGTGTGTTTAGGGCCTAGATTCTTCTAGGTTTTGTAAGCAAGTAAATCTTTTGGTTTGAAAGTGAGGCACAATTTAAAATTATTTTAAGTTATTTGGTTTATGTCTTTATGAATAGCAATAGTTGTGAGTGTTGGCACAGTAGTGCATGACAAATGGATGACATTCATTCATCATTTAAAATCACACAAAATGAAGTTCAAAGTTCATCCATTATCATTCATTTGTCATTTGTAATCAATATGTAAGAAGGCTTTTTCATATGTAATGATTATGGGCCTTATGGAAACTAATTCTGATTTAAATCTTTCCATGGCTTAAATTTATCAAGAAACCTTTCATTCAAGCATTAAAAATATCAAATATTTTAATGACAAGCTTATGATTCAACCCATGAACTCACGAAACTTTAAAAAAATAATCTCTCTTTTGCACAATATAATTGAAGCATTAGTTGAAAATTTAAAATATGAGACAACTTGTTTTAGGAAATTTTAATCAATATATTTTCAAAATGTGCACATTCATCATATATCATAAGTTGTAAATAAAGTCCAAATGTGGGTTGTGTACATTTTAAAAGACCAAGTATGTAATTGTACAAAAATTGAATAAATAAATAAATCAATAAGGTGTTTGGTTATCATTATGAAATCATTTAATTTTTTTCCAAATTAAATCATACTTGATCAAATCTAGCTTTTTATGAAAATTAAAATGGTATGGACAACACATATTTAAGTATTTTTATCAAAGATTGGCTGGATGCACATGAAGAAAATCTTTCCAGTGGTGTGTTGATGAAGCAAATCCATGTAGAAAGATACAAGGCAAAAAAAAGTCTTGTTCTGAAAGCATTGGGAAAATTTCAAGAGTGGATGATTCCTTGAACAAAAGTATCATGGAAATTGCAATGCAAGATGTGATTGTTACCAAACACCCATGTTACACATTGAAACTGAACTTGTATCTGTTGTTAGAGCATCTCCACCAATGCACAGTATGTGACTTCAGACGGTACAATTTATTGCGAAAAAGTCAAAATGTGCAGGGTTATCTCACCAATTAGTTTTTCTGCACCAAATTCGTGCAGCTTGCCGTGGTTGGTAAAAGGCACAACAAAAGGTGTCCACCTCCAAAAAGGAGTGTAATAAATTGGACCTGACTGTGGCTCAGTATTTTTGATTGGTCGATGATAACGATTGGCCCAGGTGGTTTGCTATTAGTAGTCCCCACATATGTGCAGTTCTGGTTACAGTTTCGTTGGTGGGGTTGCCAAAAAGAAAAAAGCTAAACTTAGACATTTAATTCAATTTTCCAGAGTGACATACTGAGCACCAGTGGAGATGCTCTTACTGAGTATACACTAACAAGGGCCTTGCTCTTTCCCATCAATTTACAACAAGTATGAGAGACTCTGTAACCGACTACAACTTCAATCCTTTTTTGTCTGTCCTTTTGATTCTCTTGTGCGTGTAATATTATTCATCTACACATGTTCTGTGCTTCACATCCCCATATTCATATAATAGATTTATCCATAAAGTACCCCAAACTGCCAAACTGGGGGTACTCTGTCCTGGTATTGCCAAATTTGGGGAGGAAATCAAAACTCAGGATGAAAACAGTAACACATGAACCAAAAAAAGTATGGGCCAAACAGGTTTTGTCATAACTTGGTCCTCAAAGGAGTTTCTCACCCCAGTTTTGGACCCCAGTTATCCACATCTTTACCGAAGGGTCATGTTCTTCATTCAAATCACGTCTTGCAAGGAAACAATCCTGCAAATCTTGTGAACTGATACCCAGTTTCTCTAACTGTGCAGTTACACTCAAATTGAGAATGAAACAGCAATTACAGGCTGAAACTAGGGCCCAAAGACAGGATGACTTTTAAGGATGACTTTAGCAGTCCATTCCAATTTTTTTCTACACTGTGATTGTCTGCAGGCAATCAGACCATGTTGGTGATGTGTGATGGGTACCCAATTCTTGCAGAGCATATAATTGGGTACATACCTCTTTGTTGCTCCTGACTTCAACAGAGCCTGGAAATTTAAGGGTGTTACTTTAGATATCAAAAACAAGAAGGAAAAAAATCCGACTTGGGTGTCATGAACAAGAACTGAAAAACTGAGAAAACACTGAAGAATTGAAACTGAGACACAGGAAGTCACAAAATCGAGTGGATTTGAATGGTGTCAACAGCAAAAAAAGTATCATCAGTGCAGGTAGATTATACCTGGAAAAGGTCTTTTCAAGGTCCTCCCTCATTACCCAGCTTTCTCCTTACTCCAGGAAGTTTCAGTAAAATTGTAGTAGTATCATTCAGACCTTATTGAGGATCTCTAGTTTGAAACTACATGTGCAGTTGTTCATATTGTGGCAATTTGCTCTGGTGACCAATTTTTCTGAGGCTTGAACTCTGACTTGCTCACGTGCTTCAGATGATCCTCAATTTGGGGCAAATCTGTACTCCCCCCACTTGTAGATCTGTCACCTCAAACATTCGTCTAATTTCTAGCCACATCAAACAAACTGCATCCACAAAACACTAGAGCAATTTTTGATAGACTACTGAAGACTCATTTGCTTATCTACATGACAGTTTTGCACTTGCCAAGGGAATCTGCATTCTGTAAGGCTGGCAATTTACTCTTGAGACATCTTGGAATGGTGGGTGTGATGGCCTGTCACAGCAATGCAGTCACTTGACCTGTCTAGGATATATACTAGTGTCCCAGATGGAAAGTAAAGCTCTCAACCTCAAACCAAAGCTTTGTATAAAACTAAAACTACATTCCACAGTGCTGGTATTGTCAAGACTGAATTGGTGACTATCCAACACAGTCATGCCACTGTCACAATAACCCGGATTTGGGTCATACCTCCCAGCTATGGGAGGGAGCACTTACATTTGTAGCTCAGAAACTGAGCAAAGTCCACTGCATAACAGCAAGCAAATGGACTGCCTGAACAACAATTGATACAGTCGTCAGAAGTGAAGTTCATTGAAGAAAGACAGATCAACTGCATTACTGAGGAGTCCTCAGTTGTGAGGTGAGGCAAGGACACTAATTTTTTTTGTAGAGGCCAACAGTACCCTGCATAGGAGGAATACTACAATACTAAGGGATTAGGCATACCCATTGCCTCTCCGTCCCCCTCCTCCTGATCCTGCTCCTCCTCCCCCCACAACAAGAGAACCAGGGGGCTTGTTAGTCAAGCGCCTCTTATACCGCTTCAATACTGATGCTAGATTTTCTTTTCCTTTTGGGAATGCAACATCTCCTGCAGCTGTTCCTGTCCGACCCTTTCGAGAACCAACAGCTGCCTCAACCTCCTTGATCATCTCCAAGAAGAGGGTGGCATCAGCCCCCCTTCCTTTGAAGCTTGTTGAATCAGGATCCTGGGCCCAGGCCTGGATATCACTCAATCCACCTACTAACGGAGGACTGTAAGTGTCTCCATTTAGAGAGTCCTGGAAATAATTTCTCTGTTGAGTCACTCTAACTCCTTGTTTGCCAAAATTCTCTGCTGATCCGGGTTCCAACAAACAGCCACAAAGTGACGGCACTGCACGTGGCTTTGAAAAGGCGGGCTCCAAAATGCCCTGGTCACAGAAACCCATCCCCTTCAGTGAGCAGTTTCAAGACATGACCTAAAGACAGAAGGCGAAACCAATGGGTAGTCTGACTGACCTAACAGAGAAAGTAGGATTTGGTGCTCTTGGTCTTATTTAGGTGTTACCATTCTGCTCACATGCGTGCAAGTCTGTAACACCCAGTTCTGGGAAGAGGCTGAAAACATGGAAGTTTTCAATCCAATCCTTGGGAACTGCTGCCTGATGATACCAATATGCTGTGGCTCTAATTGTGCATAGTGTTGAGGGAGGTATCAACTACATGAAATATCCAAAATGTGAAACAGAACAAGGTGGGTTTAGGGTTTAGGTTGTGGAAGACCTGAAGTCGATTCAACACATAGGTATATTTCCCCCAGAGCTCAGGCCGGCTTTCCATGAGAGACAACTCCAACAATCGATGCACGGACCAGACTCCAAAGCTAATAAGTAAGCCCTTCTTGCCCCATATGCAAGAATCACCACAACTGTGCAAGGTCCTTGCCAACTTGTTGCTATTGAAAAGAGATGTCATAGGATGACTATGTGCTTGCCACTGGTCAGGACTGCTGTACTGGTCATGGGTCTCTGCAGGTGTCAGTTTTGACTTTTCTGCAGTTGCCACAGCTGCAACTAAATCTTCATCTGACCCATTGTCCATGCGGAAAAGCCACTCTGCACCCTCCAATTGCAGAAGCTTGCTGAGGCACAAATGGAGACTCTCAATCACTTCAAGCTCAGAATCCACTCTATTAGCTGAACCCATGGCAGTGTTGTTGTTTTGGGTAATGATGCCTTCTGGGCGAACTGCTGTTGTGAACCGATTGTTTATCCCATTCTGACTTGACACTTGGCTATTATTACCTCTAACACTACTGGAATTCCCATCAAGAGCCGCACCAAACAGCTGTTCAGAGGGTTGTCTTGACCATAAGGAATGATTTTCTAGCCGAGCTGACTGAATAGAAAACCCATCTCTGTATGACTGTGGGGGAGAGATCTGATCAAAAGAAAGAGGAGGAGCCCTCTCACTGGCTCCCACTCCTTTTGTGGCAGGAGAAGAATGATTGAAAGCCATGGGTATGTCAAGCTCTCCTGTTGCCCGGTGTACTAGACAATCCAGAGCTGCATGGTTCAGCAAGGAGTCCCATGATTGAGGACCTGAATCTGACTGTCCCCCATATCCTTCCCGAAGAAGCAACCGCTCAGTCACTCTCGAGTGAAGCGGAGTCCTTCCAGGAAGTGAATTGATAATATGCTGAGAGCCGTGATGTGACTGGATAGTATCCTGCACCAACAGTCCACTATCACCTTGAAGGCTACGGCCATACAATTGGTAGTTGTCACTCTCTCTTTCCACCCCAACACCCAGAGGCTGATGTGAAAGTGCTTGGCCTGACGGGGTGTATGCTGATCTGAATGCCTGTGTGCCCATGTATGCCGGGCTAGGGGTGTCGGCACTACGACCTAGAAACGAGGGAGATCGGTAACCATGGATTGTCGCCGGTTGCTTGTGAGTTTCTTCTGGATACAATGGAAGATGTAGGCTTGAGTATTTCCTCTCACTGGTGTATGGAGAGAGGTTCTCCAACCTGCCAGAGTAGTCATTTGAATGTCCAGAAAAGAGCAACGAAGTCGAGGCACCTGCATGAGAGTGTGCTCTCATGTAGGTGTCCTTCTGGCTCACTTGGTCACCAAGACTACCCTTTTTCAGCAGAAGGCAATGTTTAGGTTTCAAGAGCATGCCATAGTCATCCCTGTCAAAGCCCTCTGTGGAGCCTGGCTGCATGGGCAATGAACCATGATCCACCTGCTGCTGCTGCTGCTGCTGCTGCTGTATAGCTCCTCGTGCTCCTGCTCTGCTGCCTGCGATCCTGCCATTGGCTCTGCCACCTTGCTGTTGTTTTACTGGCTGTCCATGCAAGTCGAACAATTTGCTCCAAAAATCATCGAGAATGGCTGCAAACTGTCGGCGAGCTGCACGTCCTAATCCTGAAATGCGGGAGAGACTTCCACTTCCATTGCTGTTGACATTTCCTTCTGCAGTCTCGCTTCTATCTCCCACACTTGTGACTGAATGGGGACCATTGTGTGTAAGAGATTCGGAACTAGCACCAAGGTCTCCTGCAACCATTGTATCCACCAGCAAACCTCCAGGTTGAGGTTTCTCCCACCCATTAGCCTTGTCATCAACTTTCTCTAGCAGCTCAGTATCTGCTTGCTGCACAACATCTGCTGTTTTTGATCCTGTTGACTCCAGATTGTCTGCAGTACAAACAAGACCATCCACAGGCTGCTGCTCAACACTGGCTGGCAGTGGCATTGGTACCATTTCTGTGTTTGCCACTAGTATTTTTTCCTGAGCTGGTAGATGCACACATTTGGGGTGCTCCTCCTCTGCAGAAAGGGATTCCAAAGAGGTTACTAACCCCTCCAGCTCCACCTCTTCTAAAACCTGGGATTCTGGTTCCGGGAGAGCTATAACATCCAGTTCTGCAAAGAGGTCATCTTCCACAACAGCAGATAAACTGCTGCCTATTGAATTTGTCCGCTCAAGGTCCTGGGGAGCTACTTCCAGTACTGTAAAAGTTTCAGTAGTACTGTCTGACCCTTCACCATATTGTGATTCTTGTGAGGTTTCGACAACCTTGGTGGCAAGTTCTGCCAGAATGGCTCTAGCTTCCTCGGCAGGTTTCAAAAGCTCCAAGAGTGACAAGTCCTTGAAAGTCCTGGAAAATTCAGGGGTCCATTGAGGATCTGCTACCTTCAAGCCTTCAGCAGGCTGTGTTGATGCTTGATCACGAAGTTCAGGAATGTCCGGCAATTGCTCAAGAATTTTGGAGTTGTTTTCTTCAGGAAGACTGATTCTGGACATCCTTGCCGATGTTGCTTTCCAAGCAGACAAATGATTGCCCCTTTCATGCTTCACTCCATTGTCTTTTTGGGACAGTTGCTCATTCATGAACTTTGGACCACTCAGTTCGTATTGTGCAGATACCCCTATCCGGAGTCTCTCAGCAACCTCATTCCTCTCAAACCGCTCATACTCTTCAACCCACTTCCTCTCCATTGCTATCCTGTCCATCCGCAAAGGTGTCACAACCAACCAAACCAGAAGCCCGACAAAGAGACCGATTCCTACTAGTGCCAAAGCAAAGATGCTCGCATTCATAGTCTCGCCTCCATAGTTGCCAAACGAATCTGTCCCCAGAAGATGTTCCAGTTGTGCAGCAAAGCCTGCAAACTCATCAATTTCTTGAAGAACCGCACCAAACACGAGCCAGGTGTTGGCAATAACGACCAAGGCAACAGAGACCCATGCTGCAGCTTCGACTAATGCAGGTGTTCTGAATGAACCCATGCGAGCCTCTGAAGTAGATGCTTTTATAAGAGGAAGTGCTGTGAAGGGAAGCAGCAGGGTGACAAGCACCTGTGCAAATACCAGCAGTTGGTATAGACCTTCATTTCCATACTGCCAGGCGCAGAAAGCTGTTGGGACTATTGCTGCTCCCCTCAACACTGATTGATGAATCCAGGGTTGCACCCTAGTGTCTAAGAAACCTTCTAAGGCAGCCTGTTCTCCTGAGGACCCAGTGTGTGTTGACAACTGTCCTGCACAAAGCATTGCCAATCCAAATACTGCCGGTGCAATCGAATTGCTGAAGACCTACACAGCCAATACCCAATTCTTGTAAGAACTCAAAACCATTTGATTTCGTCATTGCACCAGACTTGAATGCCACATAAACCTTGTACCCTTGGAGCATCTCCAGTGGTGCTCAGTATGTGATCCTGCAAAAATATTTCTCACATCCAAGATTAGTTATTTACTCTTTCCCAACCTCACCCATAAAAAACTAAAACTGGGACTGCACATATGTGGGAGACTATCAATAGCAAACCTCCTGCACCAATCATGATTGACCAATCAGAAACAGGGAGCAGCAGTCAAATCATATTGATTACAATTTTCTCTGGCAAGTGTTTTTTGTGCCTTTTACCAGCCTCAGCAAACTAACTGTGCAAAAATGCTGGGCCAAAACAATTTTGCTGAGCCAAACTGGCACGCTTTGACTTTTCTTCATCCAATTTTAATTTGCTGAAGGGTCGTGTACTGACCACCAGTAGAGTTGCTCTTATAGCATTGCACAAAAGAACTACAGCTTGTCTCAAGGCAAGGTCAAAAATATAAAGATGAAACATGTGAATGAATGCAAAGTGATATTGATACCATACAACCAAACATTGTCAGCCCTAAACCAAACCCATCGACTCTGTCAAAGTTTTTCCCTCTGTCTGCAACCTTCAAGCTACATTCAAGATGAAGGAAAATTAGGTCTAACATTCAACATGACACATGCATGGATGGATGGGTCTTTCCAAACATACCTGCTCCATGAGTGCATGGGCATCCTGGAGTGTGAGGACCACCAATCCTGTGTTGTAAAAACTGGTAGCTGCAACAATCAACAAAACTGCATTTGCCACCAATGCAAACCCAAAAGCTCCAATTGCATCCCACATACTCTTTTCACATAGTGTTTCAACTGACTGGCTTCCATCTGTTGTGATTTGCCTCTGTTCAGTAACAGCACCCCACCAGAAAGCCAACATAATGTCAAAACATTGGTTTCACCAGGACTAGGCATAACATGTTAAAAGCACATGGCCAACATTTGCAAGGCACGAGCAGGCTTTGGCAGATCCACGTGCAAATATGTGCAGTGCCCAATTCTTATGACAATACCTTGGCAAGTGGCGAGCGAAGATAGAATGTGTGAGGCATGACATTAGCCCCAAGCAATGCCATTACAGTGTACAGGGTGTCTCCTCGGAGCTTTGGCCGCATTCCAACAGCAATTACCATTGCATTTGGCGGGCTGAGCAGTGCATCCAACCCAAAGCATACCAGAATTACACCTACAACAATTCGAGTCAGGAACTCCGCACTTTGCAATCCCTGAAAGAAGAACCCACAAATTTGAACCCAAATTTAGAATTGCAGCTGATGATGGTGTTTGTCCCTACCAGATAGATAATCAGACTTGTGTATACAATTGTGAGGATTTTGCTACTCTGTAGTCCAATGTTAGGAACCATCACAGTTTCTACTGTGACCAGTGCATGCATAGTCCCTTGACATCACAAACAAAAACCTTTCCCATTCAACCTGCTCGTAACTAGCTCAAAGAGTGGCTGTCACATTGCCTCTGTTTTTGAGGTTGCAGAGCTCAACACCATTGTGGATTTCTCAAAGCACAAATTCAACTTAGAGTTGAGGAGGATTCAGTTTACCATAAGAGGCAAAACTACTTGAAAAACCAGGGTATCAAACACTGAAAAAAAGACAGCAGGCATGATCGGGATCCCCAGGAGCAAGTTCAACCCAACTGCTGTCCCAAGAACCTGCAAAATGAAGAAGATGGCAGTCAGTTTGGGGTCATGTTCTGCCATCACTCAACACACCATCCATCACTTCTAAATCTCTCAATACCCTCAACTATCTCCATGAATCTCTCTGACCACCAATGGGAATTGACATACACTCCACCTTAAGCTGAAGGTATCGGTCCTAAACGGAGACAGAAACCCCACAATATTCAATATGACCATAATAAACCCATCATACACTCGCACTAAGAATCAGCATTTCAGGAGCCAAGACATGGAAAGCAAAAATCCTCATTCTGCTGTAACTGGCGGCCAGAATACAAATAGAGCTGTACAACAAGAGCAGACAAGGATGAGTGAAGCAGCAAAACAATGTTCCTACCATGGTCAATTCGGAGGCGATGATGGATATCTCACAGAGAATCCATAACGAAGTGTACACAGGTTGTGGATAATCATCTCTGCAGATCTGGCACCATAAGAACAAATCCACCAAAAACATGTCAACTGCGCAAATCACAAAACTACTAGCATGAGGTACAGCAGACACAAAACCCTCAGGGTTGATAACTGACTGCAAAGCTCAGAGCTCTACATGAGTTTAGGGTTTAGTTCAAAGATGCACTGCATTCAATGCTCGTACTCCAGCTTGAATGCGAGTTCTCAGGCCTCAAATAAAAAACTGCCAGAATGGAAAACTACGGGAATGTTCCACCATGGAATGGGAATGGGAATCGAATTGGGGGGAAGAAGAAGGCTGGCTGATGCGAAACCTGTGCAAGATGCTTCCCGGTGACCAATTCAAGGCGAGTGGCGAGGATTTGGAAAAGCGCTGCCATGATGTGGGAAAGAATGACTACCCACAGCAGCTCAAAGCCAAACCTGGATCCACCTTCGATTGCAGTGGCCCAATTGCCTGGATCCATGTACCCTAATGCCACGAACACTAGCGGTCCTACAAAAGGCGCATATCTCGCCATCGCTTCTTCCGTGCTGCTTCCCATATGGATATTGCTTGGATCCGCCATTCTTCTGTTTCGCTTCTAGGACGTCATCATCATCACTCCAAACGCTTCTTCATCGCTCACAAATGCAACAATTCACAGAAGAATGTCGCCCATTCCAGAAGACTACAAACTACCACCGCACCTGAATCCTTTTTTCCAGAGGACCCAAAGACCAGCTCCTCCTCCTCCTACTACTACTTCTTCTTGTGATTATCACAGGGTACACTCTTTTCCAATAACCCATCACTCCTGTGACCGGCAAAAAACCCATACATACAAAGGAAATTCTAGCTGAAAAACCCTACTGACTTTGCAACCCAAAAAAAGAAACAAACAAACAAGCTCTACTGCGTCCTGCTCGATGGGTATAAACGAAACTAGCCATCTGACTTCTCCGCCATCTACCACAGCACCCGCTTCAACTGCGGATGAATCACTGCTGACATTTGGAGTACAGGATGATACTCATCACCACCACCCATAAGGAGCATTTCTCCTTATCAGTAAGACAGAAAGAAACTCCTCCAGCGATGCCGAAGAAGAGCTTGCAAAGAAGCCAGAAGACACCACTAGCACACAGACAAACAACACCCAAAACAACACATTCCCGAATCCTCCAAAACAGGAACGACCAGAAAGGGGGAAAAAAAATACAACGACAACAACAACAACAACAACAACCTCGTCGCACAATTCCTCGCAGTTATATACTACAGAAGTGGCGTCAAATGGGGTTCTGTACTTATTTCCTGTCAAGGATTCTGCGAAACTCCTCGGGGCTCCGTCTCCTCCTCCTCCTCCTCCTCCTAGTGCTCAAGCCAGCAGTGCATTCTTTTGTGAAGCAAACACTACGGAAGGGCACATGATCAGCGACAAAGCGGTTTATTGTGCGACACGAAAATCTAACAAATTACTTCCGGAAGACAACAAAGGCTTGGAATCCAGCTCCACTTTCGCAAGGCAGATAGATGCAAGGGATCAGATCAGACGAGCGCTACCGCACGAGGACGAGATCTCTACGCCGCAGAGGGAGCGGCTGTAAGATAACCCATATTGTTTGGGGAGAGCTCTCCGCTCTTTTTCTTTTTATTCCCCGCCACCGAAGGCTTTCCCTTTCCTCATCCTCTTTGTTTGCAACCCCCCCATCGCTCCCCCCAATAACCTACCTCCCTACCTCCCTCCTTTTCCTTGTGCTTTGCATGAGCCTTGTTTTGTGGGTACCAATTTTACAATTAATGCTTTGTTGGGACTTGGGATAGTGTATTGGATGGAAACTCAAAGGAGAAAGTCTAAGTGCATTTTCACTGGATCTTTTCAAGTTAAAAATGTAAAAGAGGAGGAGAACTAAGGTAGGGCCCTTTCCTTTCCTTTGCAGATATTTTTTCTAGGTACCTACTTAGGTTTACAAAGTTTACTTTTTCCCATAGGTATAATTATATTTTTACTTTGCTAAACACTTTTGTTTTGCCCCCCCCTTGGTACCTAGTTTTGCTTTGCTAATATTGTTTTTAGGTAGGTACCTAGCTAGATAGTTTGCCCTTGCCAATATTTTTTTCTAGGGTTTTACATTGTTGGTTTCTTTGAAAAAATTTCTTCTGGGTACATGCAATTGCTTATATAGCTAATATTGTTTTGGAAAGAGAGTTGTATAGGTGGGGTTTTATTTGTTTCTTGGAGAGAAGAATGGGTTTGGACTAGGTACTTGTTACTAGGGTTTAGGGTTTAGGGGTAATGGCTTATAGCTAATATTGTTTTTAAAAGAGTATGTGTGTAGGTGGGTTGTTGTTTGTTGGAGAGAATGGGTTTGGATTTGGTACTTGTTACTAGGTTTAGGATGTAAGGATAATGGCTTTAATTTGAGTTCATGGGATGGAGTTATGTACATGTAAACTACAAAGTGCCCATTAGTTGTTGGTGTAATTTTGTGGAAAAGTAGTTGAGTGAAGGTGTGAGAAGAAGCAAGTGCATGGGGGAGAGATAAAGATTAGGAATGGAGATGGATTTAGGGGCATCATTGGTGTTGGTGGCCTCTTTGTTTCCACCAATTTTATACTGCAAAAGCTGATGTTGGTCCCCACCCATAACCCCCCAAAAAATACAAAGTATTGCTTTGGTGCTATTATGGCTGTTGCAGAGGTCCATGATCTCTCTATGCACACATGTCAGATCCGAAGGGACCTTGGATCATATGTCATCTTGTTTTCTTTCACTTAAGAGACAAATTCCAACAGATTCCCAATGGTGTAAATGTTATGAGGATCCATTCAAATCATCCCATATGAGTTACACGCACAACTTATACACACACGAACACACATGCTCCATATTAACTATTATGACTTCCATTTTGCACCTTGTTGGTTGATGAAGTTATGTACCCATGTTCCCATAGTTAAGGTTAGGGGTTACTTTGAGCTTTCAAATCTATTGCCTCCCACAAATCTTTAAACTTTTACCTTTATGTCAAGTTAAACAATCACACGATTCATGATGGATGAGGACCTAAGAATATGAAATTTAATGGTACTAGGATGACAACTTTGTGCATCACTTGTTAATCATCACTAGTTGAATGGTGACTACAATATTGTGCATTCAAGAATGAAAATTTCAAACTTGTAACAAGTCTTAGATTTTTTACTTGTAAAATCTTGGGTGTTTTATGTTTACAATGTGCAATGTATGGCGCACTATGGAGGTCCTAGGATGTACCTTAATGCACAAAGCAGTAATGGGGGATTGGGGTTTGAAGAATGAGGTTCATTCATCATTCAAGTGATGACTTTGACAGCTTTTAGGTTCTAGCTCTTCAAATTGTGGATCTTCATCAAAACTTTGGCCTTTGGGTTTGGACCAAAATTCATTACTAGATAATTGAATATTGACGAAACTCAAGATGCAACAATTGCATACCTTGCTCATAAATCACAAGTTACAACTTACAACGTGTTTTGAGGGTTTAGGGTTCAAGGAATGCAATGCCCAAATGTTAAATGGAGAATTTTTCACCCCTCATTGCTTGAAATTTGACTTTGGTTCCTAAGTATTCTTATTTACAAACATCCAAAGTCCATTCTAGGATCTAGATTTTGTATGTACCTCGTGCCTTCTGTTTTCCAAAGTTTTGAACCTTAAGTCCTAACACAAGTTGACTATTCATCGTTCACTTGCTTTTGAAGCTTTTTAGTTGCCTAAAATCTAGACAAAATACATACTAATGCTTAATGGCTCCCTAGCTTAATGTCATGCATTTTATGTTCTGGATATATTAAAATAAGATTAGATAAAAAAGCCAAAAAAAGAAAAAGTTGACATTATGACAAAATTTTGGGGCACGTTACAAAATTTGGATCCAAGATCACTTTGGTCAAAATTCGATTCCCTCACATGTCCTTTTTCTTCACAACATGAATTTTTAAAAACTCCTCAATTATTCATGTATCTAAGAAAAATAAGGTTACCTTGCTAATGCACTCACCCAAATTAAGCACAAATCACTAATTTCTAGCTTTAAATAAAAAAAAGGTGAGAAATCACTAAACCCATATTTCCTTAGCTTGTAAGTAGCCAACCAGGTCCAGAAGTCTGGGCTTAATGTAACCTAGTTACTTATTACCTACAGGACCCACCAAATAACCAAAATGGGCATAATATCTCAGATGAAAAAAAACCAAAAAAATAAAATGTCATCCCTCCTTAGTCAGCAAACTCAATGAAATCTTTGAAGCTTTTGTTGATGTTGTTGTTGGTGGTGGGGGTGGGAAGGAAGTGGAGTAGGAGTGGCAGGGGAGAATAGATTGCTTGTTCTCCATTGGTAGAGCTTGTGAAGCTTCTATTAAAATCCTTGGATCTTTGCTTTAACCTTCCCCCATGACATATCAACATGCCATCCCTACCTCACGTGCTAGTGTTATGCACACCAAATCACTAGTGCCCACGTCTCCCATCTCCACCTCACCGACCTCAGGATCCTGGAAACAAGTGACCAATGGGAAAGATGATGGCATCTTGGAGTTTAAGTACCCTAAACCCTAGTTTAGAGAATGGGTAGTAGCATCATGACCACTCTACTAGTGTGGAATTAGAGAAGAACCCTAAACCCTAGTTTAGATTATGGGTAGAATCATCACCACTCCACAAGTGTGGAGTTAGAGAAGAACCCTATTTTAACCCTAGTTTAGATTATGGGTAGAATCATGACCACTCTACTAGTGTGGAATTAGAGAAGAAACTTATTTAACCCTAGTTTAGAGAATGGGTAGCATCATGACCACTCTACTAGTGTGGAATTAGAGAAGAACCCTATTTAACCCTAGTTTAGATTATGGGTAGCATCATGACCACTCTACTAGCGTGGAATTAGAGAAGAACCCTATTAACCCTAGTTTAGATTATGGGTAGCCTCATGACCACTCTACTAGTGTGGAATCAACTTTTAGGGTTTGATGATGTCATGTTGATGATATTCGGCATCCAATTGTATACCTACACAAAGCAAGCCTATTCTTACAACTCGGTATATGCAACTTTTATAGGCTTGTTGTTGTAAGGTGTGCATGCACATTAGAAAGAAATGCTCACCGCCATTCTATTGGGTTCTTTTATTATTATTATTAAATGGGTTCTTTCAAGCAAATGATGTCATTGTTGATATTTTTGCTAGCCAATCATGAACGTGAACCCATTTCATGGGTTTGGTACTCATGAACATGCACTTGTAAGGTTTGTGTGTACTAGAAAACAAAAAGCTCATGCCCATTCTACTTTCCTACTTGTAAGATTGGCGTGTACCACAAATATGTGGGCCAATTCAACATTCATTAAATTATTTGTGATTTTTTTCAAACATTTGATAAATATATCAAAAACTTTAGAATTGTACAAATACAAAGATATATCTACATTCATTATGTTCTTTTTTTCCCATCCAACGGGTCTTGTTTATTATTTTCACACACACACAAAAAAAAGTGATTTTGTACTTAGTACATGCAATGAGAAAGTATGAGATATAATAATAATGCCTTTTTCATTTCTCTAAAACAAAAAAGAACATTCAACTCCTTTAACTTCATGAAAGTGCAATCGATCTCAATTTCTAATGAATTGATACTCAACTTTTGTTGATTTGCAGATTAATACTTAAAATTTTGTTGAATAGACAAAATCATTAAGAAATGGGTGTCAAATTGGGTTTTTAAATTTTTAATTAAATATTCAACACTCAGTTGTTGAACTGGCCAAAGTAGTAGGGTCTTAGAAACCAATGCCCATGCCCATTCCAAGGTCTAGTAAACTTTAGATGGTTTATTCAATTGAATGATGTCAATTCCATCATATTGGCACCCAATTACCAACCACTAAGTGGTTCTAGTATTAATGTGCCTAGTTGTATGGTTCATGTATAATATGGCCCGATGCTCACACCCGTTCCCGTGTGTTATAAACTCTCCCGGACTATTGAAATAGCCTAAGGATGATGAAATTCCAATCTCAATTGAAATTTGATTTTGTGCTTTTTTAAATGACAAAAAATCACTCAAATTTTAATATCTTTGACACTTTTATGTCTAGAAATTATGAAATTACCTTCATAAAACTTTACTCATCAAGGGCTTTCCAATACTCTACCAAGAGAACTTTTAAAAACTTCCCTTAAAAAATAGTTTTGATGCTATTGAATTTTCAATGACAAAATTGGTTGTAATGTTGCATCTTCGAATGTTTTTTTTGTTTTGTTGTAAAGGTAACTCGGGTTCAAACTCTACCAGGTATCATAAACTGAGTGTGCTTACGTATTTGTTAGTAGTATTAATTAATTGTGAGGGTGGTTAACAAAGATTTTTTTGGGGGGTGATGCCCTTCTTTGATTGGCATGTTTGAAAAAAGGCACCCACACTATGGATACTCCCAAAAACAAAAGATTATGTAACCTTTCCATTGAGTTGAATTTTGGGCAAAGGATATGGCATGAAGTGTGATTCCATTGGGACATCTTTGTGAACACATGGGAACTTGAGAACACACTAGGAACATAATTGGGAATCTGATGGGAACACACTTGGAACACCCAAATCCAAGGAAAATCTCAGACCTCGCACAAACCACCCCCTCCTCCTACCCAAGGGAGGGAGGCTGCCCGCCCCATTTATTTCAATGTCAAATGATTATTGGTAGCAAGTCCCCCACTCCATTACCTCATTGTGCATTGCTTGGGTAGGTTGTCTTGCAAGGAAGAAGAATCCATTGGGCCTTGCATGATTCTCTCTAAAAAAAAAAGTAGGGCAAAAAGATCTACATGTACAAGTGGAAGAATATTAATCTAATTTTAAAAATTATCCACTTATGTTATAATACCTTGGCGGCTTCGACACAAATTATATTATTTTTCCAAAATGGAATCTTCAAAAAAAAAATTAATTATTCGGCAAACATGTGCTGAAGCCGCCACTTTCGTAGAGCATTTTTCAAAAAACTTGATCACATATTTACTTTTGCCAAAAGAATATACTTTAGATAATGCATGAACACATGGGGTACTTGGGAAATGCAACCCAAGCAACTAGCTAACTAGGAAAGCTCTAACCCTAAAGTTTTCCTAACCTTCCTTCCTTCTTAGAATTTGTCTATGGCTTTTCCTCACTACAAGGCTAGAGTAGGTCCATTGCTAGAGACAAAATTAACTTATGCAATATGAATTGTCTTATGACAAAGAAGGCTAGTAACACCCTTACCTTTGCACAAGATCCAATGCTTGTACAAGGCTCACAAAATGATGGCCTTTGATTGGTTTAGCTATAACAATTGCCCCAAATGGTTCTATTTAAATAATCTTTCATCTTATGTTAACTTAATGTTGTTTATGTTTATGGGTGGGGATTGGGAAATAATCAACATACTAAAGTTATTTGGAAAGTTACCTAAACTTAGGATATGATTCAAAATTTGAAACAAATATATACACAAGCATACAAGAAGGAACCAATTAAAAAATTTGCACTAAATTTGGTGATAAAATTATTTTAGTCTTGTGTTTTAGATTTCTTTCACTATTGTGTATTTTTTATATATTCTTTTTTTGGCTATTTACCTTTTACCTTAATTTCAAGTTATAGTAACTTTAAGACAAGAAGGATTGACACATTGATCCAATTGTGAGGATGGATTCCAATTCAATTGCTTACAAATTTAAGCCACTATGTTACAAGAATAAAAAGAAATTCTTCAAATATTGTTGAGGAGTAGGAGTTGGAAAGGATCACTATACAAACAACCAACATGCCACTTTAGTCATTGGAAAGAAAAATGTTCCTTTTTTATTACCTTATTTTGTATTTATGAATAAGATCATTTTCATCATAAGGATATTTCCCCTTTGTCATGGGTTTTTTTTCAATTTTGTGATGTAGCTAAATTGGCAATCATCCATAAAATGATTTAACTACATTTGGATGCATAGTAGATTTGAAAGGAGAAAAAACATAATCTTTTTATATTCTTGGCTACCTGCTAAAACTTATGATAAAAATATGACAATTTGAATTTTCTTTTCCAAACATGATAAATTGGGCCATTGTTTCCATCGTAAAAATTACATTTTTCAAATCAAAATTTGGTGAAATTTTGCCAAAAATGAAAACATTAATCATTTCTTTCAATCGTTTCAATTTAAATCTAGGGTAGTGCAAGGTAGTTGAAAGTGGGGTTGCACAATGGGAGGGAAAAGGAGAACGATAAGGTTTTGATGGGGCAATGGTCATGTGAATTGGTGTTTAAAAATTTCTTAAATTGAAGTTTACATGTTTATTGAGGATAATGCTAGATGATGACCGATCATATTGAAGTGTATGTGGGTTTATAAACTATTGATATGGGAGCACAAGACATGGAATCATGCTTACAAACAAGAGGATAGGCACAAGTGTGCTTCTCTATTTTGACTAGCGGCAAAGACTAAGAGAGGGTCAACTAGTCATCCTTGAGGTCATCCTTGTGAGCAAATTCTACTTATAAATTTTTAAATGATAGCAACTTATGGAAATCAATCATGGAAATATGTATATTATATACACTAGATGTGAATTGAAAGGGTGTGGCTTGTAGGATGGTGGAAATGTGTGAGAAGGCCATCAATTAAGAGGATATCTAAAGTACATGTAATTAGGTTTGGCAAAAGCATTGTGGGTAGAAACAAGAGCATGGAAATAGCCAAGGGGGCACAATGGGCTTTGTTAAGAAAAAAACTTATAAAGAAAAATCATTGATGAAACCTTTCCATATAGTAGAGTGGTGGGGGAAGAGGAATTTTTGTATGTAATATAGGACTTTGTTATGATGATCTATATATAAAACAATGTTGGCCAATTATTGATTATTTTTCATATTCATTGGGTAGGTTATTATTCCAAAAAAATTGGGATTTCAATTAAGTTATAAATAATAATAAAAAAATGAGTGTTGGTTAAGTTGTTAATAATTTTTGGATAATAATCGACGATTATTCATAAAGGTAGGTTATCAAATAATCAGTTGATAATCGTTGTTTATTCTATCGATTATTAAGTGATTACAAGGCTTTTTAATTTTAAAATTTGTATTTTTTTGGGGGTTCTTTATTGATTTTTTTTTGCATGTTGTAAGATGAACTTACCTAGATGAGTACCATGTCATCCATATATATCTAGGTTATTAGCTTTTGAAAATCCAATATCATACGGTTAGGTTATTAATTAGTTATCAAAAAATCAAATAATTGACTAATAGATTATTAATAACTTATTTAATAATTGGGTCAAAAACAATATAACTAGACAACAATGGTATAAACCATGGAGTATGAAATGTTCACAAGAGAATAAAAGGTGTGGCAATGTATTTACATGGGTGTGAAGTGAAAGCCTACATTCAGTTCACACATTGGGGATTGGGAAAAGGGTTTAGGGTTTAGGGTAAAAAAACAAAGGTAGGAAAAAAACAATGTTGTGCATGGAATGAGCATTTTGAAAATGGAGGACTTGTGTTATTTTTGTTGTTGAAAGTAATAGGTGGGTTTGAAAGTATATGCATAGTCTTTGATCAAAGGTTGGTCATTTAAGATAATTCAAATGAAAATAATGGATATAATGATAGTTTGTGAAGATGGTCACAATATCATCGTCAAGATCATTGTCAAGATCATCATTGTTCCACATCATTATCAAGCATAATTTTTCAAGTTCATTCATGAATGTTCATTTTTCATCCATAATGTATGAAAATTTTCATCATAATACATGTTTCATCCATAATATGTAATTAAAAAAAATGTTCAAAAACTTTCCTTGGATGGTGAGCCACATGAAAGCCTCCATGTAAGCTTTCTTGAGTTAGGTCCTTAAATGAATATAAATATAAATAAATCCTCTCGTTATATTCTATTTGCTTAACATTGATTTAAAATATGATCTTGCATCATAACATTGTTTCTTTCATTTCATGTTTATATTTTCATACATTATTAGAATAAAATTTCATTTAAATAATATTTTTGCACACTTTATTTTTATTTTTGAGTATTTGTTTCTTAATTGGACTTAGATTTAGGTTTGTTCTTTTCACAAATTGTCCTAGTATTTGTGTACTTTGAATTTTTTTTTTGTCATGATAGTTTTTGTGCTTGTGATAGATATGGTCAATTTGTTTCATATGAATGTGGGAAGGTGAAGAGTTGGTGGTTTAAAGAAGGATGGTGGGATGGTGAAGAGTTGGTGAGCTTAAACAAGGAGAAAGGTATTCAAATCTCGATTCTATGTAAGAAGGAAGATTTGTTGTACCTATTCAACCACGTTGCATGAAAAGTGACATAAGATTTACATATTAGTGTGTGGTTGAGTGAAAGGGTCTTTGGTAGTATTCCAATCTTGGTGTGGTAGGAATACAATGAAAGTTAGATATTGATCAAAGGTTGTGATAATGTGAGCGTGTCATAATTATTGCTTGTGGATCAAAACTTTGCAAATTCATAATTTAAAAAAAAACTTATTTCTCTTTTCTTTTCCCCTTTTTTTTTTGGTTTGTTTTTTTGCTTTTCGGGACCAAACCAAATGTATTCTATTTTGGTTGTTGTGAATGGTAACCCCCCACGCCCTTCATGGGATAATTGTTGTAATATTGGCTAGTTTTAATTTATTCTTTTTCTACCTTGGGTTTTTGGCTAAAATGTCTTCAAAATGCTTTAAATTGTACATGATTTCCTTTTTCTGTCACCAATTTTATGTTTGAAAAGTCCATAATCGAAAAATCAGGACTTTTCAAGCTGTTATATATCTTCAATGGCTATTAACTATTCAATAATTTCTAGTTAGTAGCCATTGAAGATTTATAGCAACTTGAACATCAAGGATGAGATCCTAATGTTATCAAATAAGAGATAGGAACTCAAGATTTAGATGTGGATGTAGAGGGACAACTAAGAAAACTTGCAAAAGATCAACTTTACAAACAAAAGTTCAAGAAGTTTCTATGTTACCACTAGATGCAAGGTTCCATAATTTGTAGATATAATCCATGTAGTCACAAAAAAAGAAATTTTTATCTAACTCCAAGAAATCATAGTTTGTTGTACACCCCTATCACCTATACAAAAACAATAGACTATGATTTAGTTTGGGATGACTTTGAATAGTTCTATGCATTGATAACTTCTTCCCAACAACTAGAAACATGCATTTAGACATACCTTGACTTGTCGTATTTCTTTGAAAGCTAGCCAAAATACAAAAGATTTAAATTTGTACTTCTTGTAGGTCCAAATAACACACCCCCAACATGTTGGGTGTTGGGACCAAGGAGATCTTGATCATGATTATTAATGACCCTTGTAAGAGGCAAAGTGGACTATAAGAAGAGCTAGGCCAAGACAAGAAAAATGTCCCACCATCTTGCAAACATGAACTAGCAACAAAACAAAGGAGAGTTCGTAGATGCAATCCTCTATTCATTAGAGGCAAGTGGACTAATGAAGCACTCGAGGAGGCCATGGATGCAATTGAAAATTGGACAACTTCATTAAAAAAAGAAAGTAAGCACTGGAACATACCTCTTACTTCATCGTCTGATCGTTTGTATGGGAAAACGACATCTAGGAAAGACCAATAGGCATGCCAATAGTAGAAGAAGATTAAGCTATGGTTGCTTGGGTTTTTTCTATGCAAAAAGTTGGGCTTTCAATTACCTTATAACAATTAAAAATGAAAGTGGTAAAATTGATTCAAACAAGGCCAACACCTTTTCAAGGAGGATACCAAGGAGCTCGTGGTGGTATTAGTTCAAGAGGAGACACCTTGAATTCAACATTCGTCAAGTTGAGGGATTCAATATTAACCAAACACAAGGGCTGACAATTTAATCTTGCCAAAGCTTCTACCAAAACTTATATAGTCCTTTTACAACAAACACAACTATGTTACAAACCATATTTGAAAATTTGATGAAACATGCATTTGAGTAGCAAGACAATTATGAGCAAAGGTTCTTGCAAAATGAAGTTCACACCAAGTGTACAACATTATTCCAAAATCTAAGGAACGGTTGATTGTTAATTGTGTGGTCAATGTAATAGGAACAACACTATCAAAGTTCTACATATTTAGAGGAGAGAGGATGTGTGATGATTAGATACAACTCTATGAACTAGGGATTTGTATGGCTATGCAATCAAAGGCATGGATGATTACCTTCCTTTCAAAGAGTTTTTTTTCTTTTTTCAAAAGTTCTATACTAAATGGAATATCCATAACAAATAGACATCTGCTCATCTTGGATAGGCATGGATCCCATGTCACCCTTGAGATAATTGAACAAGTTCAAAAGTTTGGGTTGGATATGATTACTCTACCTTCGCATACATTTCATGCACTCCGGCCCTTAGATGTAGTTTGTTTCAAGGCTTTCAAGATTCCTTTTTAAAAGGAAAGAAACATAGCAATGGTTAGGAAAAATTACACAAAACCAAATAAGATAACATTGGCAAGGTGGGTAGACAAAACATTGGACCTAACACTTGTAAAACAAAATATCATGTTAGGGTTCAAAAGTATAAGGATTTGGCCATTTTACATTAGGGCTACGGATTAAGAAAATTGGCCTTAATAATTTATACACATTGTAGAATCAAGTTAGAACAAGAAAATGGTGAAGAAGATTGGACAAATCATATAGTTGCAAAATAGTTCATTAACATAGGTTCAACAATAAAAGTTCCAAATATTATTAATTTATCTGAAAATCAACCTATTTATTATGTGAACATGCCTAAAATTCCTACAACCATTAACCATGCATTTGTAATAAAGTCAAAGAACATGGTTGAAAAATTAGCATAACATTCATTGGATGAAACTACAAAGCTCATAAATTCTAAAAGTTTAACTCAAGTGGCAACATGGGGGTATCATAATTTGTTGTCATTGCCATATCTGCTTGTAAGAAGGATCAACGGAAGAGAACCATTAGTTGATTCTCAAAGCCATGTTGTAACTTCAAAATGTTGTAACCTCAAAAGAGTATTTGAGGATTATGTAATAAAAATGCATTGGATAGGGAGGCAACAAAGCAAATCTAAGAAAATGAAAAGAAAGAAAGACAAGAAAAGTAACTAAAAAAAACACTAACATTGTTGACTACAATTAAAAACTGTCTGAAAGAAAACTTGTAAAATAACAAGGAGCTAATTACATTGTAATTTGGTCATCCTTAACATTTAGAAATGCAAGATACAAATTTCATTCTAATTTCAACAAATCTATGAGCTCACCCTCTTGGATACAAGGGTGTGAATCTTAATGAAATAACATAGGTGCAGAAACAAGCTCAACAACAAGTCTTGGTTCAAATTTGAACCAAAAGGGAAGTTATAGCATCCCTATAACAACCACAAATGGACAATTGAGCTTTTGGGGTGAGATACTTAATAAGTGGAACAACTGTAACTGAGGATGAATAAGATGTCAAAAAGAATAATTAATGTTGGGGTGGAATAACTAAAAGAAGGAACAACAATTACTAAGGTGGAAAAACTAAAAGGGGGATCAACTTTTGTTAGGTTGGAAGAAAAGGTGTAGTTGAAGATGAATAAGAAGTTAGGAATAGTTCTTGTTAAGGTGGAACAACTAGGAGGAATAATAATTACTGTTGATGATGAACAATGCTTTTTGGTGATGTTAAGATTGAAGGATTCTAATGATTCGATAATTGCAAATGTCATGCAAATTTACATGCAATTTTCCATATAGAAATGATTATCTTACAAATTTCTCACTATAGACATCATAGATTAGAATAACAGTTATATGTTTTTTGGTGATGTCAAGATTGAAGGATCTCTAATCCTGTAACTCCAAAATGTTGAATGAATTTACATGCATTTTTTTACATTGAAATAATCAAAGTAACATGTCGCAACCCTAACTTGGCCAAGTGTGGGGGTGAAGCCCAACACTTGGAAAAGTTGGGGATTTGGAGTTCTCCGAGACTTCCGAATGTTCAGAGATCGACAAAAAGGGAAAAAACACCTCTCATTGAAGTGTTCTTGGTGTCGTTGGAAAGGTCTTGAAACATAGATATTGAAAATGCCTTCGCATTCTCGATTTGGACATTTGTAGCCCAAGTTATGGGCAAAAGAGGGGCCGGGAGTCAAACTGGCAATTTGACTCCCGACCACTAAAAGTCGGGAATCGACTAGCTTTAGATGTCCGATTCCAGAGTGCAATACGTCGTTGGAAAGATCTTGATGAGGGCTACAACTTCGGTTTAGACCTCGTTGCGATCAGAGGTCAGGGCGAGGAGCTATGACCTCTCAAAGTCCCGAAAGTCCAAAACCGGGACACTTGGTTGGATTTCAGGACTCCAACTTGGGAGTCCCGGGAAAAAGAGCCATTTGGGTGTAGGTGCGACGGAGCATCGCAGAGTATACTATATGAGGGATGGTGGTGGCATCCCCCGAGTTCGGGCCGTGGTGAGTCTTGTGGTCCGAAGTGCCCGTGGCTTGTCCCAACACCGAAGGGTGTCCCGGAAAGTGAACTAACTATTTAGGTGGCTTGTTTTGATACAGATTTAAGCTTGATCAACTGATACCTCTTCTTAGTTTAATCCCTGGGCTCCCAACTCGACCCTCTACCGGGGTAGAGTTGGAAGTTGGGAGCGTGCCTTCAAGTTTCAACTTCCGCAACTTGACTTTGTGAAACCATCAAGTGGGTTTCACCCCGTGACTTGGGAGCGCGTCATAACACCATTGATAGCCACAACAATTTGATTCAATAGTAAAGAAACTTATTTATACATTCGTTGAAATCACTTTAATCATTTATTTGAAAGCTAAACCACTAGCATATGTACAATCCAAATCATCACAACAATCCCCATTATAGTAATTTATTTTCTCCATTACCCAAATGTAAGTACATTACAACATAAAGTAAGCATTTTTAGTTAATGAAGATGAACTTTTGAAGTAAAGAATAACATTTCAATTGAAATCAATGAAGGACAAGTTAAAGTTCAACTACCACTAGTTTGGAAAATGCAAAAAACCTTATTTCAAGTAATGCACCAAATTACAACAAATAAAATGGGAAAAACCAGACCTATAACAAACAAAAACCAAGATCATCCAATGTTGAATTACTTATTAGAAAACACACCATCAAAATGGAAAAACAATTTCATCTTGCTTGATTCATGATTACAAATGCAATAGTTTTGATAAAAATGTTTATTGCTACAATGTGTTTTGATTTTTCTCCACACCACTTATCTTTTAATTGGCAAAGGGACATTAGAATAAGAGAACCAAATAACCAAGTTATGCATTCCTTGTATTATAAAAAAACTTAAACAAGAAGTTTGAACTAGGGAGGTTCTAACTCCTTTTAATCTTTGAAATTAGGCCCTACCTACTTGTATGAGATTCATGCACATGCTAGAACTTCATGTTTAGGTACCTGCAACATAGAAAGGTGAACATGAATCAAGTCGGAGGAACTCAACCCATGCATAGAAAGAAGATGGATAGGGGAGTGAGAGTCGGGTTGGGGGAACTTAACTTGCGCATGGAGAGGAGATGGACAACGCAACAAGAATTGAATTGAAAGGAGCTCAACACGTGCGCAAAGAGAAGATAAAAGGGGGAGCAAATGTCAAGTGAAGGAAACTCGACCTGTGTAGAAAAGAGATCAAGTGGGAGTTGAGGCGTAGGGGTCACGTGTAGAAAGGAAACGAACGAGAGGAAAGCTCAGAGAGGGGACGAAGAACATAATCGTGGGAATCTAAACCACATGTGAAAAGGAGATGGAAGGGGGAGGAGGGTAGGGGGTTTTTAGGTCGGCATTGCATGGGAGAGTGGCGGCTAATTTAGGGTTTAACAAACCTTTAGGGTTTGATAACCAAACATTGTTTTGCCTTTTCTTAGGGTTTTAATCTCAACCCTTGAATAAAAGTGTTTAGTTTTTTTAGCAAACATGATTGGTTTGAGCATGAGATTGTTTAGTGATAGGGGGGATTTGTGACATGTGTTAGTGCGAAGGTGTTTGTTGATAGGATTTTCATTGCTTGAACATAGATAGAAAAAATGTTTGATGACTTCTTTTTGTTTTGGACAATAAGAACAAGAACTTTCAGAGGTCATTTTTTTGCATCTCTACGCCAAATCCAATGATCTAAAGTGCACTAGGGGTGCCTTGAGCTCCTCTATAACTCATCTTTGGACCCCAGAATCAACTGCGAGGTCTGCCCAGATCACAAAGTTCCTCTGTGTTTTGAAGTGTACTATGACCAACCAGTTTACCCTAAGGCGTTTTATAACAATTGACATGATATTTTCACTGCTCCTACATGTAGGACTTCTATAATTACGTCAAACCTTGTGCATTAAATGATGAGTTTCAACATTTCATACCCATATTTAATAAAACTTCCTTACTTTGCAAATCTCACTCAAAGAGGGGATAGGGGGTGAAAAGAGGCCCAAAGAGAGGGTGAAGACAACATGTCTCTATGGATTTCTCTACGGTTTCACTAAATTATAATGTTATTAATTATTGGGTCAATTGTTGAAACTGCTCTGCACTGGTGGACTGGCCTGAAGCAAGAAGCTTCAATAACTTGATTTGTTGTTTTGTTTTTTTTCCCTTATAATTTCCTTAAATATTGACATTTTACACAAAGAATTACTAAAAAATCAACATTTAAAATATAATATAGTTATCACCAAACCTGAAAATGCACTACAATAATATATGTTGCTGGTGCTGAATCATGCTGCTTGTGAGTTCTTATACAAGGAATTGGTAAAACTTTTCTAGTGTATTTGGAGGGCTCAATGGATGAGGCACTTTATGTGTAAGGTTCCTAATAGGGGTTTTTTCTCAAATTCCTCAAGTAGCTCCAATGGTTAAGATCCCCAGCATTAATTGGTGACTGTCCTTGTGGGCTGTAGCATTTTTACAAAAGTGCCACTACAAGTCGAGACCTAGGAAGTGCCTAAGTCTAGATGTGGTTAATTTTAATTATTTTAATTTCAAATTTTTTCATTTTCTGATTTTTTTTGCCAAGTTGCAAAATTTCACCTTAAAAAAAGAAATAACTTCTCCTCAATTTGCAACTTTTCCCTTTTTTCTGACTTTTGGCAGTTGAAATGTCCAAAAAACCTTCATTAATTTTTTTTCTCATTGGCCAAATTTTAATGGACTTTAAACACTAGAGAGTCAGTTTCTGTATTAGTTTTTGAGGCAAAATTTTGCATCTTGGCAACAAAAAAAAAAGCCAAGTTGGCACCACTCATGATGATAGTCTTCGACATTGTTGTTGTCACAATTTATGTTCATTCCAAATGAGCTTAAAAACCAACAATAAACTCAAATTTGTTTTTTTTTTCTTCTTCACAAGTCCCACATTGCTAATACAATATTATTGATGCAATATTGTTGTGTTGAAAATGTGTTAAAAAAACATAACAACTCTAATGCAAATTTACTGACACAACAATAATGGATACTCTTTGTTCATATGGAAGTCCCCATTGAAAGTTGGGGAACCATTTCATGTATGTGGTGCACATGGGTATGTTTCTACTTGTGTTTTCCAATGTTCCCCTACATACCCATCACTTTTGATCCTATTGATCCTATGGTATTAGAAGGAAAGAGATTGTTGGTGTAGGATTAGGAGGCACTCATGACCAAATAATGTGATTATGTATGAATATATGGAAGGATACTCAAAGGGGACAAAGCCAAAAACAAGCATTAACCACATTCTTTCCATATTTGAGGAATATAAACCCAAATTGACATTGGCATGTGTGTGACATATTAGAACCCATCATAGGAAAATAGGGCATTAACAATGGAGATATTCAAAAGATGTTTGGCAATTGGCAAGTGAGAAGTGAGACAACCCATTTCCCAACTAGTTATAATTAGGTGGGTTTGGTGCTAAATGTTACAAGAAGAGTCTAGATAAAACGAAAAATTGCAAAATTTCTAGTTATAACGAATAGGGATGAAGTGGCATGGTTGATGTTGTTGGCTATCAAAGTGGTTGGTATTGAGGACATGATAGCTTTGACTAGCATCATACATGATATCAAGCACATGACAAGAGTAGTAGGGGGGTGCAAGGTTGAAGAGTTGCATGATTTGGCATTCCAAGGAACACCCCCCTTGTTTCATGCCATTATCATTTTCTCTTTTCATATTTTGCAATGGGTGGTGGGTGGTGGGTTTAAGGCTTAAGGTTCTTCAAGTGCTTGTCTTCTTGTCTCAAAAATTCCTCCATGATGTTAGTTAGAGCTTGGCTTTGAATCCTGAAGTGCTACAACGATATCATAATCTTGCCCAAAGAGTTTTTGTTGTGCCAATTAGCATGTCAAGTGGAAGACTATCAAAGCTTTGTGAGATGCTTTGTGATATCAAAATTTCCACTTCTCATTTAATTAGAGAAGTGAACCTTGCCAAGACTTTATGCAGATCAAGACCCATTTTTGTGCAGGTAAATTTCCAGCCCAAATCCCTAAATGAAACTCACAATTTGAACTCTTTCAGCTAGTATTCAGCTGCTCAAACTCAAGGCAATTTACAAGCAAAATTCAGAAATGTTGATTCAATGGTGTCTTTTAACAAAACCTAATCAAAGAACAAAAGTTGCAAGTAGGTTTGAATGTCTATCTCCCCATGTGAATATTGGCCAGAAGGCAAGTTCTTTCAGTTTTTTTTTACAAAAGGTCTCATTGTTTTGCCTCTTTGGTTGTGATCAGGAATTGATGATGGAAATTAAGTGGGTAGGCAGATATTACACCATGGTGGTCAATCTTGATGGCACAGTTGGTGACCTCAAGAATGCCATTTTTGAAGCCATCCATGTGCAACCACAACTTCAAAGGGTAAGGTAACATTCAATATTTCACACATTATTGAAAGGTATTAAGCTCACATCCATGATACACTAATTTGCAAGACTTCCCAAAATTTGTGAAAAAAATCTGTTCTCAATTGATACCAATATCTGGTTGCATGCAATGACATAATTTTATGAATTGGTGAGACAATTTGTGGTTTTGGAAGAGTAACATAGGCAACAAATTTGGGTGCAAAGTGCAAACCACAAATGGGTTCTCAAAACTTAGACATCCTCCTCATCCATGTTTTACAAAATGTAAAAGTAGAATTGTCAACATGAATATTGGAAGCATAATTTTCAAGAGTATTTTCTGTGGGTTTTTACTTGCTGAGGTTGTTGTTATGAAACATGATAGACACAGTGGGTGCATTTTATTTAAGAAACTGCATTTAAAGAGCAAGTGTTTTTTCATTTTGTTAATGCTATGCAACAAGTTTTGCATGGTCCTGAAATTATTTAAAATTAATAAAAAGTCGTTGATCAATGAGGTATTATTGTTCATGTGCTGTTGATGCTTCATCCTGAAACCAGCTCGTGCTAACCAAATTGCTTTCAGATGCTGCATTGCAATGTGAGGCCGTATGTGGAACCTTTGAACGACTTTACACCTCTCAGAGATTGCCATTTCCACAGAGGTTCTAGACTTGTTGAGATTGGGTGAGAGTCTGCTGTATACACAAGGTTCTGTTTCCCTATTTTCTTTGTCTTAGATGTTTTTCATAGTTTGCATTTTTCTTATAGAATTTGGTAGAGAGTTGGGAGCACATCTGAGATACAATTTTTTTGTTGATTTTTTAGTTCCTGTGTGCATAAACAGACAAACATATGTAAGAATTCTCCACTTTCATACGCGAGTAAGATCCAGGATACTATGATCCCATGGGATGAAGATTAAAATAGTGTGGTGCATTTCTGTGGATGCACATTGATAACTGGAAAACTCTTAATGGAGAAATTCCTGTTTCGATCTTGAGCTTGACAAAGGAGCAATGATGGGTCATGGGATGCTAATGCACCCAAATAAACATTGCAAGAGTTAGTGCTTGCAAGAATATTAAAACTTTCACCCTTGACTCAGTATTGACTAGAGGGTTTGAAAAAATCACTTGACATGGATTCATTGCAACAAAAGAACATCCATACATCTGCGGGTGAAATGGATCCAAACACAAAATTGAACTCCCCACATCAAAGCTTTTCTTCTGGGAAGTCTTGATATGCATCAAAGTGGAAAACATGCTCGGATGTCAAGTGAGAATCATGTTTTTGAAAATGTGATTTACATCACCAACAAACCAAAATCAATATTGAATTCATTTGGGTAAGCTATAAGATCTACTGGCACCCTAAAAAATGTGCGAAAATGTTCTCAACTCACAAGTGATTGTAACGATTGCCTTTGGTACTTCCAATGTTGATCGGCTGCTGAAATGATTGATCAATGATGATCTCTCACACATAAAGGGTGCTGATTGCAATTGCAGATGAAATTTTACAACAATGAATCAATGAAGGATTTAACAAATGAAAAATGTGAGCATCATACATTATCAAACATAATATAAATGTGCTAGTTGAATCTGTTATAGTCCTGTCTGGTAATTTGATCCTTTTTTTGTTCACCAAATGCATTCAAATTGATGTTATTGGCCATGTGCATGCTTAATGTTAAACAGATTTAAATCCCCAACTTTCAAATTTTGGAGCATCTGCATGTCGATGATCCTAAAGATGTCAGGTGATCCGGGTATGCCTTGCATGAAATGGATCTGAAAGCAGGATTGAAATTCTAATGGACTTGGTGCAAGTAATCTAGTCTTGATGTCTAGTATCCCATTGTTTAAGTTTTGAATACCCCTAAGCTGGGGTCACAAGGCCACACTTGGTGGTGAATGGATACTGGAACAGAAACAAATATGTCAGTAAATTGGGTGAATTTCAATTCACACCCCTTAATGACTGTGATGAAATTAAATGAAGAAAATTGGAAACTCAGACAGGCTTTGAGGTTATGAATTTCTCACATAGTTGCAAACTTTGATTTTTCCTCACATTATTTTGAGAAAAACTGGGGAACATGTGTTCACTTCAGTGTAAAATGTGTGTTTCAACAAAAAATTGCAACCTTTCAAAATTATCAATTGGAAATGCATGACTTGTATTTTCCTTATACTGGATGCAGACATAATTTGTGTACACCTTGCCCTAGCCTTGGATGAATACTAGCATCAGATGCAAATGTTGATATTATCAATCAATTAAGGTGTGGATCCAGTCTTGCAAGTTAAAACCCACACTTATGCACCATTGTGAATTTTTATGTCTTGGTGCAAGTTCATAATCGGGAATGGTAGGGCATGGAAGCATTATTGCACTTCAAATTGGCTGTGGTAATAATTGTTCTTAAAAGGTGCTCTTAGTTGGCAAAACCACACATTGTGTTTGCCATAAACTATTTTTGGAAGACCATAATCAAATGAACACTATTGACATTTATGTTGTAATATATGTTTAAGTGAATATGAATAGTGTAATTCGAAAGTTCTTTTTTAACATGACATGCATTTTGATTACATGTTGACACATGATCAAACTTGCAATGGACCACATATATACTCCCAGTTGATTTCACATGGGACATGGGTCAACATGGTGATGTTAAACTCCATTTCAGAAATTTGTGTAGGTCATGATGGTTAAAGATGGCAATAGTTGGTTGTTCACAAAGATGGTGGTAATTGGAACCTGGAGAAAACTTTGTGTATGTGGCAAAAATGATCTGCATTAAACTAGGAAAGTCTCAATTAGCTAAATGACTACATTGCTTGGATATATTGGCCGGACTATTGTTATAGTTTGTGATTACATCAGATAGTTTTATTTAATAACTTTGAGAACGTGTCGATGATATAAAATGAACAAACAATAAAAAGCTAAATATAATCTCATAGTGATATCTTATAAAAGTAAATACTAAATTTCCGAATATGCATGCTTCCCAGCATCATTTGCATATGGTGTTCAGTATTTTACAAGTTATAAGTACAAAGTCTATCTGTTAATTTACAGATAAATCATTGAAAGTAGCATGAGATATTTCAAACTTGCCAAAAAACTAAAATACACTTGAAGCTTTTGACTACAAGGTGCTTCCACATCCTTTGAGAGTCTTCAACATGTCAATTTGAACAAGACAGACATACCTTGGTGTAGCAGCAATTGAATTCTAAGCCGTCAAATAACCCCACACATGAATACTAAATAGGTTGAACATTGATATGTGCAGCACATTCCCAACAACTCTTCTGCTATTGTTGGAGTTTTTTGGGCCAAACAAGGTCCCTGCAAATGATGACACCCAATTCATCATGTTCCAAGAACTTCATACGGTACACCCATTAGCTGTTTTTCATTCCCTTGGATTGGACTCAAGAGGAAAATCTGGAGAAGATTGCATTTGCAACAATGCTGGAAATTGCATTTCCCATGGAGCTATATGTTGTTTCCAGAACATCACCCATTGCAAAGTTTGCAATGGTTTGATTGCTTGAGCTGGGGGCAGATACAGACGCTTCAGATGCCACAGCATTTATTGCATTCAAAACAGAGCTTGTGGCCATCTCATCAGTTGAATTTGGACGAGGAGATTGTACAAGCACTTCAAGCACATCACTACTATGAAGAATGAATGGCCACATTTATGAAGGCTGTAGCTGTCTCATCACCAGAGCTTGAAGAAGCTGTTCCAGTCATGTGACTTTGCTCAGCTGTGGGTGCAGTTGCTTTGCTCGGAAGCAATGTTGTTGAAACACAAGAGTTAGGCATGAATATTTCCTACTATGATATGCATTAAGAAACAGCAATTGGTTTTTTTGCCAAGCACACAGTAATACCTACCTTGGCTGATCCATAATGTGTACCTTACTGTATTCAGACAAATTTACAATATAGAGAACAACTACACAGAGAAGGCAATTTTTGCTTGTACTTGAATCAAAGTTTGCAATTTGCCTTTCTCCATCTGGTTTAAGAAAGAAATCACACTTGCACTCATGAACTTCCAAACATAAATTATGAGGACTAGTTCAAGGAAAATAGGCTACCAGTGTTGTGCAGGTCTTTGATTTTGTTAATAAACTCTGGTTCAGCCCTTTCAGATTTTTGTAAATCAAGAAACTTCTGGTTCTGGGATTTTGAAATTTTTTAGATTCACAGAACCTTGGGTTCCAGCCTTTTGAATATCTTCAAAATTAGAACAAACTCCAATTCTGGGTTTTTGAAGATTTTGAAACAACTGGTGGATTTCACGGAAGAACCGACAATGAACCAGTGGTTTAGGGTTGGTTCTTTAACCTGGTTCTTTGATAATTTAGAAACTCGGTTCAGAACCCAGTTCTTATAAGAACTGTCAGTCAATGGTAAGCACTGATTCTTTGATTTTTGAGAACCGATGGTCAAGGGTCAGAACCAGAGTGGGGTGGGTATTAGAAATTTCAGGCAAACCCTTGCTGGGTATCAAATTTGATACCCATGGTTATAAAAAGGTAGATTACCTGGTTTTGGTATATAAATGTGATTATCCAAAAATCAAATGGGTCCAATTATTATTTATAATCATGGTTCTTATTTTTAACAAAAAAATCAAATCTTTTCCTATAACTGCTGGGTCTTTGCTGGCTCTTTCATGAAACATGATGATTCTTTGACGTTTTTGAAATACACGGAACCAGCGTTATGATGTAGAACCATTTTCCTGCTAAGCCAAACCAGCAGCATGTTTTGACTTTTTTTCATCCAATTTTACTGTGCAGATCACATACTAAGCAGTGCTGGAGATGCTCTAAGCATGGACATTGGACAAGCTAGACGGCCAGGGTGAAACCCAATATGTACCAATTATTAAGACCAAGACGAATGGATGAAGAAAGTCTTCAATTGGGTTCCATTGTTTTAAAGTAGTGATGTGTGTTGTCCACCATTTCAAAGTAGGGAAATGTGAGCCCTTAGCTTCCTCAACTTTTGGAAATCCTCCTTCTCCTATTTATTTCCAAAAAATTAGTTGAGTTCCTCCCATTTCTTGTTGTTGGAGCAATCGTGGGACTCTAAACACCCCTTAAAGAGCTCTGTTTGATGCGACTTTCTCTTTGACAGTGCAGCCTTGTAGAGAACTGCATTGTTCTGCTACAGGGTTTTTAAATTTTTATCCTTTTTTCACTTCGTATCTGGATTAAACTAGAAAAATAAACCTCCCTTCTCAGTGCCTGGTAGTATGCCAGTGGTTAGTACTACATTTCTTGCAATGGAGGTCATGAGTTTGACTCATGTGCTTACAATGCAAACAAATTGTTTGGTGTTCCTAAACCTTTTTGAAGGACTGAAGAACATTGAAATCGGGTTGCATGGTTTCTTGCAGAACTGTGCAAGGCCAAAAAAGTGTGCAAAAAGACAAGCTAAACTAATGCCAAACAAAGCTTGTTAGGGGGTGTTTAGCACCCCATGCAGCAAGCGCTTGAAAAAAGCATAGGGGGAGCATCATGGCCCCACTCTTCTTCTCAAAAACCCATCTTCTTCCTCCTATTGGAACAAATGCTGCCAAAAAAATAACAAGGGGGCCATCATGATCCCTTCTCGTCCTCTTCCTGCTGCAAGCCCTGTGATACAAAACATAACAGGGTACCCACACATCACTACTTTAAAATAGTGGGACTGGATCGAAAACTTTCTTCATTTGTTTATTTTCTTTGTAATAATTGGTATCAATGTGGGTGTGGTTTCCCCTGACTTAGCTAGATTAGGTTGCAAATCCATTCAATCGGCCAGCGACATTCAATCGAGAGATTTGCATCAGCGTTTTTCTTTCAAATTCCTCAAGTAGGTGCACTGGCTAGGATCCTCAGCATTAGTTATCAATAAATGACAACTGTCCTTGTGCACAGTAGATATTTTTGGAATCCTTTCTAGTTCTGGCGACCTGCGGTAACACACTGTCTAAATCCGGTGACTTCTTTTTTTCCTCAAGATATGGCGTTTAAAAAAAAACTCTCAAAATTTCCTTTGCTAGATTCGTCAGCCCCTTTTGTTTGTTGCGAAGTGGTGAAAATTTGCCACAAAAAAAAAACTGCTGATCTGCATTACAATTGCTAGCAGCGCACTGCGAGCAGTACCTCAAATAACAAAAACTTGCTGGCTCACTAAATGCTTGCAAGTCACTGTGGCTATAGATGAGGAGTTTCTTTCCCACAAGTTGGGGCAAGGGCCCAGTGAATTGGATGTGGGAGGCAGGCACAGGGCAAGAGAGTTAGCCGAGTGAAATTGTAATGATATTCAGCTGCACATCCCGTGCATAATGATCAAAAGTCCACAAGACAAGCAAACCAGTATTTGTTTTAAGGAACAGTATGTGCACATCCATAGGAACTTGGAAGATGCAGAGAAAGTGATGAATCCCTGAGGAGATTTAGTCAAATTTGAAATGTGAAATACGAATTTTTAATCTTCCTTCAAAATTTCTCGTTGCCAGAACTAAATAAAGCAATATTCTAGCAATTTTCCCTTTTCATCTGACAATTGAAACTCCCAGGAATGAAAAAATAAAAATAAAATAAAGGAAAAACACCTGCCATATCTCCCATATGCCATGGGGCAGTGGCTTGGGGCCCCCTTGCTTTGGGTCAATGCATGCCAGACCATACTTTATAGAAGAAAAATTTCACAACCAATCAATTAAAATATTTTGTCATTATTTATGAATTTTTCAAAAAATGAAGTTGGAAGGAACTTTCAAAAAATGACTAAGCCTTTAAAACTAAACTTAGTAAGAAAATTGGGCCCCACTTAAGTTAGTAGCCTAGAAAGTAAATTAATGTGAGGTAGATCCTATGGTATGGTCTCATTTGGAGTTACAATAAGAAGAAAGGCCCTTGGGCCATACATGGCCTGTGGGCTGTCGCCCAAGCACTCAACTGTAAAGTGCAAATTTTCCTTCATAATTACTTAGGATAATACTATATCAAATACAATAAGTAAATCATAAACTACCCAAAAAAATAGAATTAGTATGCATTAATGAACATAAATTGCAATTTAACTTACTTTATATTGAAACAATTATGCTATTCTGGAATGGTTTTGTTAAATTTTCATTATTTTCTTACTCTTTTGAAAGGATTCCTTAAAAGATTTAAAAAAAAACATGCATTGTAGAATCAGATTGACAAATGACAATCCATACTATGAAAGCTTTGAAATGAAACATTCAAAATCGGAAGTAATGGAGGAATGGGCATGATCAACTATATTTTGAATTTGTATTGCCTAGATAACTTAGTAGGTGAATGCTGAGGAAGTTCAACACCAAAAAGCTTTCTATTTAATAATATTTAACCCAGTTGGGTGGAATTTAAAATTAATTTACATTCTTATCTGTACATGAGGTCAGAAATTGTTCTATTCTAAATTTAAATATACATTTATCATATTTAACATGTATTTTCGAATATCTGTGCTTCCCAACATCATTCAAATAATTCCACAGTTTAGTCCTTAGAAATAATAGACACAAAGATTATTGCTTCCCAACATCATTCAAATAATTCCACAGTTTAGTCTTTAGAAATAATAGACACAAAGATTATGTGTTAATATACAAATAAGTCATTGGAAGTAGCATGAGATAGTGCAAAGCAGCAAATAACCTAAAACACATTTCAAGCTTTTTGCTACACTTTGACTACAATCTGCTTCCACATCTCTTCTAATGTCCTGATTTGTAAACATGATTTGAACAATACTTAACTTGGTACAGCTGCAACCACAGTCTGAAGCCATCAAATAACCCCCACACACAAATAAGTTGAACACAGATATATATAGGTACTGCATATATAATTCTCAACAACTTTTCCCCTAATATTCTTCAAACTCCTGGAGCAAAGGAAGTTGATATAGGTTTTTGCCCAGTGGATGTAGCAATAACATTCACATTGTCATGTTTCAAGAACTTCATAGGGTCCTCCCATTAGCCCCCCTTAGCTATTTTTTGTACCATTGGCTCCTGATTCAATTGGAAAATCGAGTGATGATTGCATTGGCCACAGTGCTGGAAATTGCATTTCCCAGGGTGGCCAAATCATCAGCCATTGTATCTGTTTGGTTGCTTGAGCTGGAGGCAAATGGAGCCATTTCAAATGCCATGGTATTTAGTGCTGTGGTCAAAGCTGAGCTTGTAGAGCTTGTGGCCATTTCATCAGTTGGGTTACTGGTATCAGGAGCTTGTATGACCACTTCAAGCACACTGCTGTTTGTTGTTGGGTGTGGAAGAATGGCTGCCACATTTCCAGAGGCTGTAGCTGTCTCATCACTTGAGCTTGAGGAATCTGTTCGGTTCACGTGTCTATGTTCACCCCTGCGTGCAATTTGTACACCTGGATTGGTTGCCAACAAGGTCAAGTTAAGATTACGAGTTATGCATAAAACATTGGTCCTATGAATCACATTCGAAAGCAGAATTGGTTGTTTTGCCAAGCAGACCCCAAATTCCAGTTCCTTATTGCTGATCCATATTGCCTACCTCTCGTATTCAAACAACTTTTCAAGATATAACAATCACAGAGAGAAGCCCTTTTTCACTTGTAGTTAGCACTTGAATCAAAGTTTCTAATGTGGGTTTCTCTATTTAGCTTCAGAAAACATGTGGCCATCTGAATAAAAACTGCCCAGACCATTTTCAAAAGGAACATTCAAAAGAATTCCATCAAAATAAATTATGGTACTGAAAATTGTCAGTTAGAGTTTGGAACTTGTGAACATCACTTTTACTAGTGAACACTACTTTCTCACATTAAGTTGGGGTGCCCTCTGTAGACTGTGGACACCTCCAACAAGCCCACCTGCTTTGGATCCTTTGCAGTGTTTAGGGTTCTATTTATTTTTCAGCCAGTTTTACCTTTTTATCTTGTTAGATGAAAACCGACCTTTTCTCCAACCTTCTCAAGAAGGTTTTTTAAGCATGTTCTCAAAGACCACGGCCAGCGTTTTCCATAACCATGGTTAAAAAATACTAATGACGTCCTTCCCGAATCCTCCAGAATTGTGTATCCTTCTTTTCCATGGAAGAGGAGAAATACATTTTGGAGGTATTCGTGATATACACATGCTGAAGTAAATTATTTACGAAGCATCCTAAGTTATGTGTAGGGTAATGCCCTCAGAGTCGGGTGTTTCTGGAATGCTTATTTCAGGAACACCTCACTCTTAGGGTGTTACCTATTCTAAAGCCCCTGGCAGAAAATTTTAGGTGACAATAAATGGTAATACTTTCATTTTGAACGAGAATGCAAATCTCGTCAATTTAACAACCATGCACAGCATTTCGTTCAAGGTAATGTGATGCAGACGATCTAACCAGTGCATGGTTGTTAAATTGAAAAGATTTGCATTCTCTTTCAAAATTTGCGAGTGCATAGATTTGAATTCCCACAAATGGGGTTAAGTTCACAGTGCGCTGTTGAATGAGCTTACCAGCTGGACTGCGTGCTCTTGCTGTTGACCTCCGCCCCATGGCATATGCGATATGGAGCGACAGGTAATAACCAAATCCCATGAAAAAACCCAGCAAGAACCCAGCCCCAAATAATAAAATTAGAATAGAGTAGCTATACGTCGTTCCCAAGTTAGATGTAGCCGCGGCCGATGATGTGCTGCTGATCCCCATTGATCTGAATCTCCCTTCACAAGTATTGAATTGCCGAGCAGGACATTCCAAGGCTGCGAACATGACACGGGAACGAAATTAGCAGTAGTTAGACTGATATTTTTCCAGGACTGCTGAGCTCGAATTCTGACGGGTTCCCGGAGAACTGTATTCTAACATGAAGCTCTGACAGCGTCGATTATGCCTTAGTAACAAAAAACACATTTTGCTAGTCTAACGAGCAGTCTGCAGGGATAGCTGAGAAATAGTGTTATGGATCAAGGACGCCTTAGGAACGAAGGCAGGCGAAGGCAAGCACCCCCACTCTGGTCCAAGTTATATGAGCTATTTTCCCTTACCCAGCCGGTGCAAAAGGGCGATGTAAGCGAATTGCAGCCACAATCTCAAGTGAGGAAAGCGGTGGGCAGTAATGAGAAGAATGTTGCAATCAAAATATGGAACGAGAAGAGCAAAAACCTACGGTCTTTCTCGTAACGAGAAATATTGTACCGTTTCCAGAGGTGGATGCGACGATGTGCTGTTGATCCCCGTCGATCTGATTCCCCGTTTCACAATGATTCAAGTGCCGAGCAGGACTTCCCAAGGCTGCGAACATGGCAGGAAATCATGAGTAGTTAGACTGATATTTTCCCACGACTTCTGCGCTCGAATTCTGACGGATTCCCGGAGAACTGTATTCTAGCATCATACTGTGACATCATACTGTGACAGCGTCGATGATGCCTTACTAACAAAAAACACATTTTGCTAGTCTAATGAGCAGTCTGCAGGGATAGCTGAGAAATAGTGTTATGGATCAAGGACGCCTTAGGAACGAAGGCAAGCGAAGGCAAGCACCCCCACTCTGATCCAAGTTATATGAAGTCGCTGGAAGAAGGATGATGTTAAGAAATTGCAGCCACTATGTGAAGTGAGGAAAAAACAGCCAAAGTTGGTTGATAAAATGAGAAATATTGTACCGTTTCCAGAGGTGGATGCGACGATGTGCTGTTGATCCCCGTCGATCTGATTCCCCGTTTCACAATGATTCAAGTGCCGAGCAGGACTTCCCAAGGCTGCGAACATGGCAGGAAATCATGAGTAGTTAGACTGATATTTTCCCACGACTTCTGCGCTCGAATTCTGACGGGTTCCCGGAGAACTGTGTTCTAACATGAACCTCTGAAAGCCTCGATTATGCCTCACTCCCCAAAAAAAAAATTGCTTGCAAAATCAGGAGTGTGTAGGAATGGTATGTTTCTATTCATAAAGGAGACCTTAGGAACGAAGGCAAGCGAATGCAAGCACCCCGAGTCTGGTCTAAGTTATATGAACTATATTCACTTACCAAGCCGCTGGAAGAAGGACGATGTAAGCAAATCGCAGCCACTACCTCAAGTGAAGAAAGCTGGAACAGTAATGAAAAGAACGTTGCAAGGAAAAGCTCGCTCCAACCGCGGCGTATGCAAAACTGCTGTTGCGAGCTTTGCCTTCAAGTCGAAAATTTCACGAACTTGAAAAAGAGTTTTATGGATATTTTCAACCGGCTGTAGCCGGTCGCACACACTACCGTCGCTGCCTCCTATTTGCGAGTTTGGAATCTCTTCCTTAGGAGCAGAGCCAACAATTTTCTAATTCCAATGATATACAATAATATAACTTTTAGATAATTCCGATATCCTATTGGCTAGAACTCAGGGTAATGGGTATCACTCAGTGTCAGGGGTATCCCTGAGTGTCATGGGTATCACTCAGTGTCCGGTTTGTTTGTGAGGAAAACAGGGTCCCTCAGTGTAATGGGTAAACTCTTGGGTGGGTTGTGAGAACTGTCAGTGAGAGGAAAAGTCACTCAGCGTATCGGCATCACTTAGTGTAATGGGTATCACTCAGTGTAATGGGTATCCTCTTGGGTGTGTCCGTAATGGGTATCACTAAGTGTAATGGGTATCCTCTTGGGTGTGTCCGTAATGGGTATCACTAAGTGTAATGGGTATCCTCTTGGGTGTGTCCGTAATGGGTATCACTAAGTGTAATGGGTATCCTCTTGGGTGTGTCCAGGTTTAGGGTTTCTGCACTAAATCGTGTGTCTGTCCATCCGTCCGTCCAATATCCTATTGGTTAGAAGATTTGTTCGACGTGTGATTGGACGGAAGGGCGGAAGGGAGGTGAGTTCTCTCTCTCACTCATAAACACAAATGAGGAGGTGAGTTCTCTCACTCACACACACACACTCAAATCAGGAGGTGAGTTCTCACTCACTCACACACTGAAATCGGGAGGTGAGCTCACACTCACACACACACACTGAAATCGAGAGGTGAGTTCTCACTCACACACACACTAAAATGAGGAGGTGAGTTCTCACTCACTCAGGCACTCAAATTAGGAGGTGATTTCTCACTCACTCACTCACTCAAATGAGAATGTGAGTTCACACTCACTCACTCACCCACGTTCATTTACATGTGTAAATGGGTTTACTTACTCGCTACTTATATAATATTTTAGGTGTCTGTCTGTCCGGTGGTGGTGGTGGTCGTCCTCCTTGGGGGTAAGGGGGTTAGGGTTAGCAAGTTTTGTGTAATTCAGATCGCATCATCCCGTCATCTTCAACTGTACGATTCAATGGATGTGATCAATCGGATGGCTCAATGGTGTGCAAGTAGTAGTAGGTCAAGGTTGGGTCTCAGCAAAACGACGAAGCAGTGGTGGACCTCGGACGAAGTAGACTGAGCGTGCGTGCAAATAGTAGTAGGTGGAGTTGGGTCCCAGCAAAACGGAGGAGCAGCGGTGGACCACGGACGAAGTAGACCGAGCGCATGAGCAAGCGAGGGAACACTCGAGCGATGGCTCGAGTGCAGCGGCAGCAGTGGCAACAAACAAAGAGTTGCTGCGGATCTTTCCTTTGCTGTGGAATTGAAGGTTTTTTTTTTTTTTTTTCCTTGGCTTTCTACTGGAGCTTCTTCCCCTTCCTTTCTCTCACTGATAAAGGATAACTGGTACTGGTGATACAAATTACATGAATTGTGTATAGTGTAAGTCCCTGCTGAAAGTTTATTTACTGTGTGAGCACTGAGGGTGGAGCCCAAGGTCCACACAGTAATTCCTTGACAGCAGGGACTTCTACTGCATAACAGCTGAGGTAATCAATGGCTTACAAAATAGTTCTTGCCCTCTCAGCGATCTGATGTTCAGGTTGTGAGAGGTTTTTTTACCCCCTATGTTCAGGTTGTTGACATTGGCAGATGTTCACAGTTGTGAGAGGTATCATGATGAAGCTATTTTCTTTCACTACTTGTTCCTTGCCATTGTCACTATGGTTCAGTGTTCATTAATTCACAAAAGCAATGTCAACAAAAATAAAAATTAGAAGTCTCCCCAATTCCTCCTGGGAGAAAATCACTATTTCAGCCATTACCTTATAACTTTTTGATTGAAAACATGAGTGTACCTTATACTCAATGAAGTTCATTCTCCACAATGTAGGAGCTCCAAGGCATAATGTTTAAGATATAGATAATGGACTTAGGACGTGGAACATTGAGGTTTAGGATTTCGGGTATAAGGCATATGATGTGGGATATATCGTATAGAGTAAATGTTTTACAGATCAAGGTTTGGGGTTAAGTTTAAACTGTATTAAAATTTAAGATTCAAAGGTTTATGAGAAAAATGGTTTTTCCAAACCACGGGTTCATTGATACCACATTAATATATGTAAATAGTGCACAACCACAAATAAATAAATAAATTCCAACAAGAGGTAAGCCCGATAGAATTTAGAGGATAATTTTTTTAAATAGTGTTTTTCTGTAAGAAGGTCAAACTGGTCAATTGAAATTAAACCATTGAAAAAATTGCACGAAAATCCATATCATTGGTAGTTCATTCACCTTATTCAACAAGAGAACTTGGAATGGTGGGTTATTATAATAATGAAGTTTTAACAAGTCCTAATGTGGATATTGCATAATGTGCTGTACATTGTTGAACGGGGCTTGAACCAAGTGATGACAATTTTTTGTATTGTGCCAATACTAGTATTGCAATTATTTCATGCATTTGGTTTGAGTACGTGGCCACAGCCAGTGGCAATGGTGAGCTGGTGGGTGCCGGCCATAATAATGGATGTAATTTACTCGGTGAGCTTGTGAGATGGTCATATTTTGAGCAATGAACTCACCCTTATTGTAGGTTTCAAAAACTTTGTGAGTAGCTCAAATTTCATGGAGCCCTTCAGTCTTTTCAAGGGAAAAGGCACAAATGCTTGTCTTTACACTAAATGAAGGCTGTGAAGCACATATTTTTGGCAAAACCAAATACCCATGTAACCTTGTACTCATTGATATTAGGTTGTTAAAAGTGATGTGATGTGTCCAATTTGTGTTCATCATCATGTTAACATTCACTTGTACATATTAATTTTATTGGTCAGAATATATATCAACCATTTTTTTCAACAATTGAAGTTTTTTGGTCAAATCAATTGTAATAATTGAAAAATTTTAATCCTCAACTTTTTGGTCATTAAATTGGATGATTCAAAATTTTCAGTTATCAAGTTTTGATCATGGCTCAAAAAACTTTAGGGTGTTAGCGCGAAATTTTTCAATTGTTCAATTGATAATGGTTTGATTTTCACCATTAATTCAACAATTGAAAACATTTTGATTATTACCTGAAAAAATTTGATCATTGCCCAATGTTTTTGGGCAATGCTTGAAAAAATTGGTTGTTAATTTTTGGTCACTAGCTTAAGTGATCACATGAAATTGGACAATAAAAAATGCAATGATTGAAAATTTTCAATAGTTTAATGAATGATGGTTCAATGTCCACCATTGATTTAATGATTGAATTTTTTTTAATCTTGCCTCAAGAGAAGTAATCATTGCTCAAAGTTTTTTTAATACTACTTGCATTTTTTTCAATTGTTGGCCAAACAATTTTCAATCATCACAAGTTTTTAAATAACTAAAATAATTGAATGATCAAGATAATTTAATTAATATTTTTCCCAGATTGTATGTTAAGTTCCAGCATGTAGCCACCAATATAGATGGCTGTTTTAGTTATATTTGAATTCTCATGTTTTATTCGTAGTCGAATTTGGCTAAACCATCTTATGGAAGATTATTACTGAGTCAATATCAGAAATTTGAAAGGAAAAAAACTGGCACTCATGCAAGAAATTTTTTGGGGCGAATTTTTGCCACTATTGACCAATAAAAATCCAGTGCAAGTCTTACATAGGATGTTTGTGACAAAACTCAAGCTGAAACTTGTTTTCCATCAACCCAGGGGAAAAAGGAGTTTCCAAATTTATTTTAAAAAGAAAATTAGGTGTTGAGCTCACCCCTTAATGGGAACACTGCTGCTCTTCAACTTCAATCCTCTTCCTTTTGCAATATCTCTATTGAATGAACTCTTAAATATACCTTGAGCATTCAATTTGAGTTCTGTCACAGGCAGTTGAACATCTCTGGTTGCAAATAATATTGGGCACATGACTAATTTTATGGAGCTACCGCATGATGAATAAGCTTGAGATCGTTGTTAGTTTTGGGATCTCTAGATTCCTGTCCATGGAGGAGCTGCTGCAGCCTGCATTAACCGTCCTGACAAACGAGACGATAGCATCCGGGCATGAAGCCAAATCATTGCCATACGAATTCATCAACTAAGCGCATGACAAGTGGGCAGCTTTATATGAAAAGCCCTGGCATCAAGCTCTAGCTAGCCTATGACCCAACTCGGCGGCCACGGAGAAGCTCGCACCACTAGCGAGCGACACAGATTTCCACTCGAAACCTCCACGCAAGCTCACCTCGGCCGAAAAAGAGAATCATTGCGATGGTCTGGAGTTACTGAAGAGCGTTTTAACAGTTTTGAAGCCGCAACGCCGGTCCCGCCGCAACGCACAAGGCCCTATGGGGAGGTCCCACAGGTGAAAAGAAAAAGAATTCCCCATTAGATTCCCATCTCATTTACACTAATCAGGGAATGCAGACCATTAGGGATTAATGGCACAGTCCCGTATCCTTTCCCATTGATATTTGGAAGGGGTAGAAAAAGTTAATTCCACATAGGACATTTTTTAATTCACACCTTTTTTGGTTAAATTCACACCTTTTCTTCGCGTCGTGATCAAGAAACGCAGCCCGACAAAACAAGCGGCAGACCTGCAGGCTCTGCAAGTCTGCCGCGACTTGCAGCGTTTCTTGATCACTACGCGAAGAAAGGGTGTGAATTTAACCAAACAAGATGTGAATTAAAAAAATTCCTTCCACATATTATAAAATAAAAACATTTGCTATGTTGGTTTGCAAGTAAATGATGCAGGAATAACACAAAACATCCCACCCATTTTCACTAACAAATAATTTTGTAAATGACACTACATTCCCATGTAACAGAAGTGGAAAAATTCTAATTTATTTCACATCAAAAATTGGTACATGTGGTGTAATTCAATTCTTCAACACCTAGCCTATAGAAATAACCTATAGAAATAACTTAGCCGAGGTGACAACATTCTCTGATCATCCGGATGCTCAGCAGGATTCGCGCCATCCTCCTCTGAGGAACTTGAATCCGAGCTTGCGATTAGCTGGAAGTTGTAATCCCTTGAAGTCCACCCATCAGTAACCCCGCTCTTGATTCCATTCCAGTGTCTTGCTCTTGAACCATAGCCAGCTTCCATGGCGCCGCTGCGTTTCTGCAAGAGCCTCCTCCTCCGCTTCCTGCGCTTCGAGTACCTGCACCAGCTTGCTGCTTTCCATTATGCAAAACGCCATCGCCATTTCCTTCTTCTTCAGTTTCTTCCTCGTTGTGACTGAGAGTACTGCTCTTGTAAACGCTACTGGTTTTCAAGAAGCAGTTCCATGCGACGAATGATCTCTTGGCCGCTACACTTGCGCGGCTCGCCGTAGCTGCAGCTACTCTTCCTCTCCTTGCAGCAGGAGACCACCGCATGTTGTGGGAGCTTGATGAGACTGGACATTACAAGCCACAACTGAGCTTGCGCTGGGGTATGCCACCCACAATTTCTTCGCGATACTTGATGCACAGCAATGGAGAAGGAGCAGGAGATTTCGAGTGATCGCTGCTGAGTATGACGAACTCCGACCTCGTGAAGTTGGACTTGATCATCACAGAAGAAGCACCAGCAGAAGCAGCTCCTCTTTCCTTGGCCTGCAAGCTTCAGATATCGGTACTGAGCTCGAAGGAGGAGCAAGAAGGCAGGTAACGCTTACGAGCTCCGAGGAGAAGATACTCCGAGTTTTGAAAGCTTTGGAAAAGGAAGAAGGAGCTCCCTTTCTTCTTCAACACGCACAGCAGTCGGTTGTTTGCGGATCGCAACAGGGAAACGAATGAGCGTAGAAGAAAAAGCTGTAAAGTTCTGCAACACAGCGGATGCGGATTGTGATTGTTGCTGCGATGCTGCTTCTTGTTCCTCCAAGTAGCGACATTGGACAAGCAATGAATGTGCCACCTCCATGTTGTACACTGCTTCTTGACCTTTTTGAATCCTTGATCTGATTGGTTGATTGAATACTTGATTCCTCTTGCAGACACAATTGAAGACCACTTAGTGAATTGGGATCTTCTTGAGATGGTATGGCAACCTTAGGGAGTTCCATTCCTCCTCTACCAGGATTTGCTAGGATGAGAGAAATTGTCATCACAGTCTTTCTAAGGCCCATAGCATCTGCAAGAATCAGAAGGAGAAAGAAACATTTAGGTGACCTGCCTCCACAACCATGCATACTATCTCTCTCTCATCATGATTCAGAACAGACACAGTTGCCCAAATTCACTTCCAAATCTATCAAGAGAAATTCAAGCACTAATGGCACCTTAAAGAGGTCAAACTGAGAATGAAAATGCTAGATACCCTCACACACTGCCAATGAAAACTACCTTCGCAAAGCACACAGGCATAGGAAGTAGAGTGTTGAAACATTCTCAGTGGCAGATATTAAACAAGGAATTGCCATATATACAAACAAGGGTACCCTTACATTGCAGTGTGTCTGATTGTTTGCACAAAGTGGAAGAAATACATGCTGATGAGTTTACATAGGAAATGATGAAAGAGATTCTCACCCCTCCTCGAGCTGTCTGTAGAGCACTTGGGAAATCCAGAGTTGCCTCTCCAGAAAACACATTGAGATAAAATGCAAGCTCTGACCTGCAGTCAAATGTACAAGAATGAAGTCCATTGTAATTTGATGGAGAATATATGTGAGAACAAAAAACATACTGTACATAACTAGATAAAGCCTTTCCAAACTCTACTTCAATATGACAAAAAAGGCAGTGATGAATACCCTTCAGCAAGATGATATGCCTCCCAACATGGATGAAGGCTGTCAGCAGCATCGTCCCTTGCGAGACCAATTTCCAGTTGTGTCATCCAATGCAGTGCTTGCTTGTGGTATGATCGCAGCTCACATTGCAGGGTGTTTGGTGGTTCCATCTCCTGTGGACAGAGCTGCATTGAGACTCATCAAGCCACTGCATATCTAACTACTAATACTCCCAAGAGACATGCCTTCCACGTTCCTAACCCAATCATACTTTGTAAATGCAAAGTTTGCTATAGTTTGGTGGCTGACTGGAAGCTGGCAACTCTCAGAGGTTCCAACCAACTTGTTCACATCCTCATCAGACATTGCTGTCCCTTCTTCTTCATTCTCTTCACCTTGTACTCTTTTTGATGCAAGGTTCAATCTCTTCTCTGCTGGTAGGACAGCACCCAGAGGTTCTGAGCCAGACCCCTATAAACAATAGCAGGTTCACATGGCAAAGCACTCTTTGTCCTGGTAGTCAGAAGAATTGTCACTAATGCCAAGCAAAAAGAAAATCTACTCAAGTCATATCTTCAAGGTTTGTCCTCCAACTGGGCAACATGAAAGGTAAGGAAAACAGAGAAACCAGTTCCAAGTACCTGCCCAACTTGTAGATCACGTGACTGCTTACGGGTGTATAAATCTTCAGGAGTGAGTGCTGCCTGGCATATGAGACAAAAGCTTAGCAAATTGGGTACTAGTAGTAGGATCATACTGAGGTTTGTAGAGATATATCCAACATAGAAGTCATGCATAATGCAGAATGAGTTGAAGTGTTTTCAAGAAACAAACTTTGAACACAATCACTTGTACCACAAATGAGAGGCTGATCAAGTCAAAGTACCTTGCAAGAACCATAACCAAGAAAAGGAGTCGGCTACTTCTCTATATTTCCTGATCATGACTGTGCAAAAGTCCAGACTAATGTCCAACTTAAGAATTTTGAAACTTCTATCAGAAAATCAGCTGGGCAATTACCTTCTTGAAAGGCTCCCTAAGCAGAAGACAAATTATGGCAGGGAGAGGCTGGGTGGTGGTCCCCACTGCTAAAGCTGTTATTGGAGTTTTCAACCCACAATTGAAATTAATGAACAACAATTGGTTCAAATGCACTCTGCAACCAAGAAGAGCATTAGAAAAACTAAGGAAACTCAACCCAGCACTTCTCCTCACACTGCAATCATTAGAAACATTTTTAGTGAAGCACATTGCAGACAAACAAGAAGTTCACACTGAAGGTTGTAGGCAACCTGTGGGCAAAATGCTAAGAGCACAGGTTGCCTACCAATGGTGTACAACAATGCTGTCCAACAGAGAAAGAGTTGCTGGAGCACACTGACACTCGCCATCCACTCTCACTTCGCCTGTCTAAATGAGAGGTACTAAAGAACAAGCACAGGTTGCCTACCAAAGGAGTACAACAATGTTGTCCAACAGAGAAAGAGTTGCTGGAACACACTGTCACTTGCCATCCACTCTCACGTTGCATGTCTGAATGAGAGATATCAAAGAACGAGCCCAGTCCCCAGGTATCTGACCAACCTGTACACAAGTTTTTTTGAAGTGAATATCAACTACAAGGAGCTGCCCATTCAGCTACTGGCAACAGATGTAGTTCTGAATATATATCAAAGTAAAACAGTCCTCATACAGAAACCAACAATTAAGATCAATGTTCCTGAGTTTCAGCAACATGACGGCATGTCATTATGGGAGTAGGAGAGACAACAAACCTCACCCCATTCTCCACAGGAAAAGTGCACAATCTCAGCAGTACCCCTGCTGCCACCCCATGGCTTCCTCACCTCAAAAGGTCCCTTGCCTGTGCCTGCAGATTGCTCTGGAAAAGAAACTTCTAGTGGATCCCCTGGTTGCAGTTTTGGATCTTTGCATGTTGAGAATGCCACAATCTGAATCTCTCCAAGCAGTAGCCACTCCTTGTCTAATTACAGGGCCACACTGGCTCTATGAGCAGCTCACTCAGCTAGCTTGCTTGCAGGGAAAGTCTCAGGCCACCGAGGACCATTGTCCACAGGGACAGGCCCTGGAAAGCCAGTGAACAGGGCCTGGGATTCCAACTGTACAGTTGGTGGCCTAGTCTCTTGTCGGCTATTGGACAAAGGTTCACATATCTCCATTGCATTTCTAGTCAGGTTTCTGTTTTCTGGAGACTTGCTTGGAAAGTCTAGGGTACCTTCATCTTTAGTGTGAAGATCAAGGTTACCATTTTCATCAAATAAAGAGTTGGACAACATGGGATACTGAAACTGATTGGATTGAGATTGGTGGCTTACATGGAAAACCTCTGAGAGACCTGCCTGGGGTCACAGTCTTTGCCATGGTAGGGCTGGATAGTGAATGAATGACCTCAGCTTCTGCATGACACAAGTTAGCCAATACCTTTGCTGGCTGTGGTTGGGGTGGGGTCACAGTGTTGGGCAAGGTGGGACTAGATTTATTGCCCTCAGTGTGAACCTGTGTGCCAGGGGTACCCTTGGCCTTGATTGAAGGTGCAGCTCTTCAGCTGAGTTCAAATCCCGCTTCCAAAATAGACACAATCTCAAACCCTAAAAAATTAGAAGAGTGCTGGGCATCTGGTGGCCTTTAGCTTGTCACAATGGCTTGCCACAAATCCTTAATTTTTGCCCAACCACCAGTGGCTTGGTTCCTATCTTGAAACTTACCTGAGCTAGCACCAAAGGGACTGTCCCAGCTCTGCATGCTGTAAGCTGCCTTTCACTGCAACATTCATGAGTACAACTGATAGAAAAGTGAGGAATCTTATATTTGTCATGCACATATGGCATCTGTGTATAAGGCTCAGAAAATGCTCAAGTTGGTCCCTTCAGCACAATGACAGCTACTAACAGTACAGCTGCATAATATGTGACCAAAAAAGTGTACATGCCTAACAATACATGGCCAGTTACTATACCATGTTCTTAGGCCAGTTTCACACAATGGAAACAGACTAAGCAGCAGCTCAACATCAATTTAGAATACTACTGGAGCCACCCACAACCATTTAGACTAGTACTGGAGCTACCTGCTAGCTATACAGCAAACTCATGCAAAAACCTGTGCTCAAACTCTCCCAACCTGGATCTACAACCTACACATTGTGTTGGATCTGAAGACAATTAATTAGAAGGGGCTGATTGGTGTAAGGCTGTCCAAGATTCAGAATTGTAATGCAAGAAAGGTCAAAACCTTGGCTTTTTCTTCAACAAATGGCCAGAATATTTCTGAGATTTACAGTCTGACCTCCTTCATATAACTGAAGCATAGTCTATCACTTAGATTTGCATGTTTTGCTCATGATATTGCTGATTGTCAGATACAAACAAACTGCAGAATGCAAAAAACCCAAAAAAAAGGTTCACCAGTACCCTAAAAACTACAAAACCAGCATTGCTTACAATTGAGGAAAGGAAGCACAATGATGTCCAACAGCAGACCCACCTTTCAGAAACTTAAAATGTCTTTACAAGAATCTTCAGATATGCACCTTATAACTATTTTAGCACCCAGTTGCAGATGTACATAGCTCAAACCCCATCTCAAGTTTGTGAATATCATGTCCTCTAGCACATCCTGATTTCAATGGAACCAACTGTGTCCAAGTTACAGGTAAAGAACTTTGGGAAAAGCTTCTGCGCTTTCTGTACATAATATACACAGCAGTACAGTATCCACACTCTTTGCAATTCTCAAGAGATCTAAAAAGAAGTAACATGTGTGTCATCTGGAGAGTGCAGGGTAAGTCATGAGCATTGATGATTTTCCCTCCTTCTTTTTCTGTCAGCTGCTCACTAACCCCAGAGCATTCATATTCATGTGGGATGACCTGTATACGTTGGATATGATGTATTCATGTGGGATGACATCCCAATGAAGCAGCAACAGCAGCACACACTTGCTTGTTCCCAAAACCACCAGAGCCTGACCTTCCAAAACAACAAGCATTCTGGACTTGACAACGACAAAAACACCAAATTAACACACAGAAATGCAGCAACAAGAACAACACAAATCAGAAGAATTCACACAATTGAAAACCCAACCATGCAAGACCTTGCAAACAAGAAGTAGAAAGGAGAAGAGAAAAATAAATGAGGGGGGGGAGATATCAGAGGCAAGTATGGGGGTTTGTGGATTTGCAGCTGCTGTGGATTTCAGGAACAAAATGCCTGCAAAATTACGTTGTTATTTTGGACATTCATGTTTACTTGTTTTTATCTCATCCTCTGCAAAAGCTATAAAAAAGGCTCAAGGGACACAATTGGCAGTTGAGAATTGTAGTTTCCTAGGCAGAGCCAATACTTTGAGTGCCTCAATACTCTAGGGACATCATTGTTCCAATTTTTTGCACCTGGTTCAATTCACAATGAAAAACATGAACATCATTTATGATTTTTTGTGTGCCTCATAGTTGTACTTCAGATTGTGTACCATCCTAACATAAGGTGTAGAATGACTTTTGATTGCTTGACAAAAAAATTTAGTAGAGCTTTTATAAGTCATAAGAACTGAAGATCTCAAATGAGCTTTAGTATAACCTTGTATACCCAATCAGCAAAAGCTAAAAGCCCATTGAAGCCACAAAAAGAAACAAATTTTACCTTCAATAGAAGTGCATCACACACCCTCACCTTGATGACAAGTAATTGTTTTGGAATAAGACAACCCAGAAGTAACATTGTCAAAGATTACACCCAAAACTTAAAATGGTTATTAGAAGCATGTTCTATTTTGAACATTTGACAAGGTTGCAATATGACAATTACCATGACATACCTCAAGTTGTTATCCAATTGTTCACAACTTTTTGACATTCTGTAGGAATAGATTCTAGACTCCATCCTTCTCCTCTACAGGTAAGTCAACTATTCCTACTTTGAACTCTTTTAATGCCCAAGCTACCACTCAATCCAAATGCTCCATTCTTGTATTGCCATTGTTTTCTTCTTTTCCTTTGTGGTTGAACAAATCAGCAAAAAACATGGTAGCAAACTTAGAAATATTTAACACCACGTCATGGACATTGTCCAAATCCATAGGGACCATTGCAATGGTTTTCTTGGCACTTACTGAAAGGTTTTCAAAACAAACTCCCTAAAGCAAAAGTTTCAAAGGAGACATGTCAAATTACTACACACACCTCAAATAAACTAAAACCATAATGCTCAACAAAACCTTAAACTTGAAGGAGCATATTGGAATAACCAAGTCATAAACAACAAAATAAAATGTAGAGTTCTTAATTGGAGTATTGTGTTTGGGGTGGTGGCCACTCCCACTGGAAGTTCTTCAAATACGAATTTTTCTTCTTTCTTTTCGACTTTGCTTCAATCGAAAACCTACAATCACATTACATTTTATATATTGATAGGTACCTATTAGTTACAATATTGAAAAACAACAATACACAAACAAAGACAACTGAAATCTAAATCTACCTTAGAAATCCAAATTATCTTACAAAGCTTTTTGTGATGGAACACATATCTATGTAAAACTTGATCCTTGGAGCCCATCATGACATTCATGATGTTGATCATCATAATGATCTTGTGTGTCACACATAATGGTTATAGTTTACACAATACCAAGGAACGTTTTAAAAGAAATTTAGAATCTTTAAATAGTTTAACCTTCTGTTGTAACCTAAAATCTTGAGATCTAATTAATCTATCATGAACATTAAAGGGCTTTTGTAAATCCATACTATTTCAAGGAAAAACAAAAAAAAAAACCTCTTCCAACTCACCAAATGAGCATTGCGTTTTGGTATCCATGCACTTAATTGTAAGGCTCTGCTACTAGGTGCTCTTGTGGTAGCAATGCTTGCCTCTTTGCTTACATCATGGCAAGAATTGTTTTTGTGCACATGGTTTGCAAATATTTGCCCTAAAGGCACCCTTGGAGCTATGAGTTTGTTGGGAAATGATCACCTAGGTCTTTTTGTTTGCTGCAAGAAATGCCCTACCTCCTCATGGCTAGGGTGTTAGTTTAATGTTGATCATTAGAATGATCTTGTGTGTCACACACAACGCTTACAGTCTACATAGCATTAGGGAGTGCGTAAAAAGAAGTCCAAAATCTCTAATCAATTTAATGTTCTTTTGTAGCCCATCATCTTAAGATCTAGTTAAGTTTTCCCCAACATTTAAAGGCTCTAACAAATCCCCCCCAAAAAAAAGCTTCCAACTCACCATATGAGCATTATGTTTTAGAATCCCTATAGTTAATTGTAAGGCTCTACTACTACGTGGACCTATGGTAGCAACTATAGCTCCTTGGCTTGCATGGGTTGTAGAAATTTCAGTTCCTTTATTTGCATGGCGTACAAAAATTTTCCTTGGTCTAGGTGCCTACTAAATTTTAAAAAGTCGCCTAGGTCCTTTTGTCTATTGTGGGAAGTGTGGTACATCTTGCTCTTAGTTGGAGTGCCGATGGTGATGTTGATCATGAAAAGGATTGTGTATGTCAAACACATTGCTTATAGTTTACATGATACAAGGAATGTGTGAAAAGAAGTTGACCTAGAATCTCCAATTAGTTTAACCTTTTGTAGCCCATAATCTATATGCCTATTTGATCTATCTCAAACAAAGGGCTTTTGCAAATCCCATTTACGGAAAAAATAAAATAAAATAAAATAAAACATTACTCTTCCAACTTACCATATTAGCCTTTTGCTTTGAAATCCCTACACTTAATTGCAAAGGTCTGCTACTAAATGCACTTGTGGCAAATGCTATGGCTCTTTTCTTTACATGACTTGCAAAACTCTACCTTGGAGGTTCATGTGTGCCACTATTTGTAGTATGCATGATATCATGGAATGCATGAAAAGAAGTCCAGAATGTCTAAACCAAGAAAAAAATTTCATGGAAAAATGGTTTAGATATCAATTCTAAACAACCAACGTAACAATGGAAATTATAAAACTTGGAAGGAAAGAAAACAAAAGAAACCAACTTGTTGGTTAGTTTCACCTTTTTTGTTTTGTTTGAGATGTAGTGTTTATGTTATTTGTACCATTCATAGATGTCTTCCACCTTCCAACGCATACATGTGATGGTGCCATTTTCCATGAATAGAAGGGCTGCCAATGTTGGTTCTCAGTCTAATATAAATTGTTTAACAACATGGACCACCTCTTTCTACTCCTATAGATTGGCATTCAAAAAAACATTAACTTTTTCATCTTTTGTATCATTAAATCATGAACACACCATGCATAGATTTTGGTTGTGCACCTTCCATTGGAGGGGATGAAAAATCCTAAGGAAATCTCTACCCCATTCCACAAACATTGTGTTTGGTTTTTTCTTGAAAATTTCATCATACATTGTGAACTATGCATCAATAGTGCAGTAGTCCTACTTCTTTTTCTTTACAATGGAGTGATCAACTTTGATGCACTTTTCAACATCCTTCTCTTCACATTAATATTCCACAACTTCTGCAAATGCAACTATTGATCAATATCTATACTTAACTTTGATAAGAAATTACTTGAAAAAAAACTAAATTTTGGAGCTAAACAAGCTCTCTATCAAAACTAAATCAATAGAAACTAACCTCAAGGTGTTGTCCATAATGAACAACCATGTTCAAAGTATGTCACTTTAGGGTTTATGTAAAACTTAATATTCAAAGACAAACTTTGACCCAAAAATAAAAATGATAAATTTATAAAAATCTTTGAAAGAAAGTTACCTAGATCCAAAGCCAAAATGAGAGTGATAACATGCCTTGATCCAAAGTCAAAGTAGTCCATGCTCAATCCAAGCTCATTTGCTTCCATCGATCATATTGCCATCAAACATGATGGCAACAGTTGCCTTGAATATCACTAAGACGTTGGTAACTTTCACATGGTTCTTGTTTGGCCCAAATAGATTTACCTTGAAGGTTTAATCTTCATTGTGTTTGTTCACAAAGGTCACCTTGGTAATCATTTATAAGCAAACAAAATAATTTAGTTATCTAATTTTTTTTTTTCATTAGTTCTAATTATGACGAGGAAGATTAAAACCAACAAAAATCTCAAAACAATTTTCTTTCCATAAACAAAAAATCTTTCCATTGCCAAAAGATTTCCATAAAAAAGAAATTTTTGTTTGGCATACGTTTGTAAAGGTTTCATCATCATTCATTTTGATTATTTCTTGGAATGATATCACTGAGAAGAACATGTTGACGCAAAAATTAGCTATGATGGCATTCAATCAATTTATTGAAATCAATAATTTCCAAACCTCGCAACACCCACATGATATAGACATGCAGAGAAAAACAAAATACAATTGCAATGACAACATCACTACTACTATAATGTTGTGAAAATAGAAATGAAATTTTCTAAAGAAATAGAAACTGACATGCTTAGCCATTGTTGAGCAAAATGTTTTGTAAATTGTAAAAAATGCACGTGCTATAGAATTGATTGATCGTTGTTTCCTCCCTGTCAAAATTGCTCCCAATTTTTTTCTCTCTCCCCTATTCTTGTTGCCTTAAACAATAGGCCAAAAAAAAAAAAAAAAACAAAGCCTGTAAACTAAAAAATAAAATAAATGAAAAAAAAGGATATTAATACTAATAATTTTGTTAAAACAATGTTTTGTGGGAAAGAAAAAATAAGGAAACAAATTTATTTGCAAAAGCTTTGTTAAATTTCTTCATTATGCAAAATTCTATGTGATTTCATTTTCTTCTTCATGAAAAGCCTTTACATGTTATACCTGAAGGAATTAACATTTGTTCATTCACTTGTCAAGCTTCGTCCTCTTCTCCTCTATTAAAAAAAACATTGTATTAATTTCTTTTGTTGTCCAACTTTTTTTTAATACATGACATCAAAATTCCAACACAACCTCCATATTTAGCAAACTCAAACACCTTTCATGGTGCTAGGATTGACTCCTTGCGCCCCTAGTCATCTCTCTACATCTTCCCTTAGGTACACAACCTTTTTTTTGTCAAGTTCACACAATGGAAGTGGGACCAAGGTTTTTTCTAATGTTGGGTAGTTCATTAAAACACTGTTTATTTTTGCCAAGTTTTTGTTCGATTACATATATACACTTAACCGCTGGTTCTTAGAAATCAAATAATTGGCATTTGTTCATAACTAACAGTTCTCAAATGTAAAAAAATCAAAGAACCTATCAAATAACTATCGTTTCTTTATTAGTTCTTTCATGAAAATTGTCAAAAAATTGTCAATTCTTTGAGTTTTTCAAAGAATCAAAATTAACTAGCTTTTAAATTTTGAATTTTTTTAACAACTAGAGTCATTCCTAGGCCACTTGTTATGGATGTGGTTGTAAAACAACCATGCTAGTACACCTATGTTGGAAACCACAGAAGACAATGATGTTGATGTTGCCATATTGTAGTACTTGCCTTGGAAAAAAACTCTCTCGTCACCATAGAATTCATGGATGAAAATTTGGGTGATTTTGGCCTTCCATGTCCACATGTGCCCTTCATATGGCACATCAGGCTCAACAACCATTGAATCACCTAGCGCAAAATTCCTTTCCATGCCTCATCCAAAATGAGAATCCTTGAACTGAAGTTTGAAAAAGTCGAGAATTTTCAATGGTCATGATCCCGATTTGCTCCAAAAACATTTCAAATATGAAATTATGTCTTTTGAGATTGTTGCTTTGATGTCGATCTTCATACCCACAATTATGCCCTTATGTAATAAAACTTGCTTACATGAGCATGTTGGCATCCACTACACCAATTTGGAAACTACTTGAGCTATTTTTTTAGAAGGCACAACCACCACACATTCTTCATGCCACTATTCACAAATTGTCAAATCTCGGTCCATCACACGATGGACATTTGTAGGCAGTTGAAGATATTTGTGAACCTCTTTCAAAGTTCTTCCACCCAAGAATAAACCATCATTGTTTAGTTGCATAGCTTTATGGATCTTTGTGAAAATTTACCTAGCATAGTAGTTGGTGTAGGTGACTTCATTTGTCTTTTGATTAGATGAAATGTTCACAATTCTAGAAATTTCCCTTTCAAAAGGGTAACACCAAAAAACATTGTAACAACTATGCCTCTCCACATCATCTACTAGTTTTCCACTCCCTCTGTGCCCAAATACAAAGTTCCATGGATTATATTCCTACAATATGCTTTTGAAATGATAAAGCTCATAAAAAAAACACTCTATGGACTAGTTTCACAAAATGAAATATCAATGGTCCTACTAAGGCTTTAATTTTCAATTTTGTAATGTAGCTAAGTTATCAATTAGCCATAAGATGACTAAATCGAATCTAGTTGTTACAAGTGAGAAAGAAAGTTAAATTTAAAAAAAAGTTTTCTTTTTTGTTATTTTCTACCTAATTGAAACTTAGTACTTTTTTTGCAATCTTTCAAAAAGACTTATATGAGATTTAGCAACTAGAAAACCTGCAAAACATTTGTTTGCCATCATTTTCAAAAGAAATGTTGTCACCTTAACAATAAATAGCCCAAAAACAAAAGCCCTAGAGTGAATACCTACAACATGTTCCAATGGAGATGAGTTGGGCCCAACACTTTCCTCCAAGCACACACGCCATGTTGCCAACAATTTTTGAGCATTCTACTTGCTTCAAAAAGTCCATCCATAACTTCGGCTATGGGTGTAAAATGGCCTTCCTACCTCAATGAGCATTACACCTATCCCACCCAAAATGGAGTCCAAGCCCAATTCTAAATGATCTATGACATGTGGTAAGCACCACATAACAAAGATTTGCTAATCTTCGACCTTATAAAACCTTTAAAATTCTATACTCCTAGGCCAACTTGCTCCAAGTGTGGTAGGATTCAACTTTTTTGCAGTTTGTAACGCACCATCCAAAGTTTTTATCTTCCCATTTCTTTCACCATATTTGATTAACATGTGGACATATTTCTTAAAGACACACAATGTTAAAATGTGCATCACATCATATGTGAGGTCATGAGAAATGTCAAAGCCATACAAGTTGTACAACCTCCAAAGACATGATTGGCCTGAGATGCCCACTTCACAACCAACCTCATCCCTTTCCCTACCAATTGGAAGTTCCTGCCATTGCTTCAATGCGAATGCCATGTCCTCTACACATTGCATGGCAAATGGATGCTTCCTATGTTTTCTATTGTCACGATATTCCACCAAACCCTTACTGTTGAATTGAGCATGCCATCTTCATGTAACATAGTGACATCGACACCTTAAATACCCTCCACTTTTCATTGCCTCCACTTTACATTGGGTAGGATGATCACAAGTCCATACCATCACTATGGCACACAAAAGGCAAACCAAAGGCAAATCATCAAACATGCATTTTCACTAATTGATTCTATAGGATATGCATACTAAACTAGGAATCCATCTACAAACAACTTTTCTAAGTCTATCATGAGAGGTTTTAAAAATGTTGTCAAGATGTGGGGGTTGGTTTGTTTGATTATTTTTCTTGAACTTGATGAAATGGACATAATAGGAATAGGATCTAATGTGTTTGCTCTCCCACAATTCAATATGTTCAAATCCACTGTCCAACAATTCTTCAAACTTGTCTTTGTAGAACAAAATATAACCCAATGAAACATCAACCCAAAATTCCACAAATCGCCCTGTAGATGCACACAAAGTATATTAGTGCATGATAATAAACACTAAGTTTGATGGTTTTTGTTTACTTTCTATTAAACCCTATCAAATATTTGACAATTAGTTATTAGTTAGTTTATTAGCTTTGGTTCCTACAACATTTATGGATTTAGATAGGTTTATTTTGTTAGTAATTAGAGCCTAAATATTTGGACATTGGTTGCAAGTTTACTTTTATTCTAAGGAAAGATATGAGGTTGCCAATTATCTAATTATCTAGTTATATATACAATTGGAAGCCACCGAGCAAGATTTTTTTTTTCCAAACCTGAAAAAAACTTTGTTAGCAGAAATGCTCTAGATTTACTTTCAACATGTGCTTTGACATTGATAACAGTTGAACACTCTAAACATGGAAATTTATAATAGTTTGTATCTAAATCCCAATGCTGAAACAATTTTTCACACTTTTGAGCTGGAAAAAATGTTCAAAAAAAGCGGGAACATTTATTATTGGGACAAATTACAAGGGTTTCCCACTCCCTTTTAGGATTCCAAAATGACTGACACTCACGAAACTTGTTACCATTAAAATGTTCTTTAATAACTTCTGACAAAACCTTAGGATCTTTTCCCAACCACCTGCCTTTAGTTCTCCATGTCATCAACATCCTCTCACAAATGCTCCTACTTCTACACAAGCTTGCTAATAATGATCTAATAGGCATGTAATCATAGGCTAATATGTGTTTTTTCATCTATAAGCAAATCGGGCACCTATGAGAACATCCTAGACAATCCCTCTTAAATTTTTGTCTTAAATTAGGTCCACACTCACAGCGCACAACCTCAAAGCCTTCATACAAGTCTTCTACACTAAGGGAAATCATATGGGGATCATTTGGTTTTTGTGTAGACATAATGCACAATTGCCACCTTTCTGTTGCTACAAGCCCCAACTCCTTATACAAATTGTGAAGTCGTTTCCACAAAGTTGGTAATGAAAACCCTTTAATTAACTTAGGCTTTGAACCAACTAGTCTCAACAATCTACTAATTGGCAAAACACCATAGTCAAGTTTCCCATCCTCAAGAGCATTGGGTTCCTTTTGTAATGACCCAAACAATTGATGTAGCATGTAATCTTGAAGGTTGATGGGCACTTGGCTTACATCCCATTTTTCTTGAAGCTCCACAATTTTGTTGGTTAAAGCTTGTTTTAAGGTCACAACCTTAAATGGGCTTGTTAGATGTTAGTCACTACATTAACTTGGCTTGCTGGATGTTGATGAAGGTGGGCTAAACTCAAAAATATTTGTTGATGTATCCTAACCTGGTCCATCCAAAATAGCAACCTCTTCTGTCAAAGTATCTCCAAGTCTTGCGACTAGATCAACAATTTCTTGCATGTGTTGGTACATTGTCCTCCTAGAGACCCTATGAATTCCATAGCATGTCAAGCAAGGACATAAAACTCTTATTACAAAATTCAATGTAGGTTCATCCTCATCATTGCCCTCCATCTAAAGTAGCTTCCTCCCAAGTGCAAGTTCAAAAATTACCAAACATCTGATGTCATTTAAGCTTTATTTCTCTTTGATGACTATATTGAACAAGCCATAGTAAACTAGTAAAAAAAATTGTTACATTGCTTCCATTTCTTTTCATCATCTTGGTGAAGTAGATGTTTCCACACAAATGGACATTTGAAAGAACTTTCAATCAGTAGTAGGGAGCCAGTGGGGCGAAGAGGAATGGAGGGTAATAAAGGAAGTTACAGATAGAAAAAGATGACACTATTGAACAACAAGTGTAACCTTGGACAGAGGATGACCTTGATGCTTTGTGGATAGGTGTATGTTGACATGGATTCAGGAATTAGTCACTTATGTTACAAGACAATGCCTGTGTTTCTTAAAAAAATGGACTACTAGTGATTTGGCAAAGAAATGGAAAGGGGAATAATTGAAGATGTTTGGGGGGGGGGGGGGAGGGGGTGTTGCTAGATCTACCCAGAAAAATGGACACATAACAAAACAACCCCCTTTATAGTGGTGAGGACAAAACCTTAAGGGGTTCCAAAGAATTGTTTCCAGGGGATTTTCCATTGGTAGGTGCTACCACACTATTAGTAAATCAAGTTGTGCAAGGCTCATCTCTTGGAGATAAGGATAGCAAATTGGGTTGGAAGCCATGTAGTCAATAGATTTAGTTTCAAGCAAGTCAACAGGCCTCAATGTTTTTCTAGCAAATGAACCACAATTAGGATCATCAAAAGGCATTGAGTTTTCATCTAAAACAAAGTTGCCAAGAATGTTGGACTCCTTTAGGCTTCAAGCAAATTAGTGGGCCTCAATGTTTTTCTAGCAAATGAACCACAATCAAGATCATCAAAAGGCATTGAATTTCCATCTAAAATAAAGTTGCTAGGAATGTTGGACTCCTTTAGGCTTCAAGCAAGTTAGCAGGCCTCAATGTCTTTCTAGCAAATGAATTACAATCAAGATCATCAAAAGGCATGCATTGAATTCTCATCTAAAACAAAGTTGCTAGGAATGTTGGACTCCTTTAAGCTTCAAGCAAGTTAGCGGGCCTCAATGTTTTTCTAGCAAATGAACCACAATCAAGATCATCAAAAGGCATTGAGTTCTCATCTAAAACAAAGTTGCTGGGAATATTGGACTCCTTCAAATCTTCAACTCGAAGTGGACAAATAGGTCTTAGACCCATCATTTCTGCTAAGTTGTTGCTTCATTTTTCATTTGCCACATTTCTTGATCAAATTGCCAACACTATTACAACAATTTCATAAGAATCTCAAGATTGTTGCCACTACTTTTTGCCTTTGATCCTCAAGTTCCTTCACCTATCCTTGGGGCAAGAGCAGGCCAATTTGGTGAGGGAGTGCTTCCAAGCAAGTCTTCAATGCCACTTGCACACATTGGTGGCCTGTTTCCTACCACTCTTGAGTCACAAATTGCCTTGTCTAGTACTTTTGTAGAGGTAATAGCATTTTTGTACAAGGATTGTGAAACTAGCCTCCTTCCCTTTGTTCATCCTAAGACTCCGCCTACACCTCCAAATAACTTCTCAAAGAGGAACAAAAGGCAAGAGAGGAACTTTGAAAATAGTAGGGTTGCAAGGGAGTTGGATTTCGTAGGTAGTGAACCATTGTCCTAGACTCTTCCAGATCTTGGTTTGGATCAATCAGAAACCCTAAACCTTAAACCCTAAACCCAATTTCCAATTGCTCTTCATGCATCCCTCCAACAATTTGTGCTAGGTCTCAAGTCTAGCCTCATACATGGTGGTGTACAACTTGCAAACGTCCCACCTTTGTTTCCATTTTTTTCCAAAAGGTTGTTTGACTTCTCTACACCTCCTCCAAATGAACCTTCCCCATAATCATCACCATTTTCAAAGAGGCCAAGTGTGTTGGTAAAATTAATGGCATTTAAGAACTTGGAATTTGTATCACTTCCATTGACTCCACCTTTGAACAAGTTGGTAGTCCAATCTATTTAGGACATAAACCCAATTTCACAACATGGATTCTCAACATCAAATCCCAATCTACCATTGGATAATTGTGTACAATAGGGTGAAAGATGGGTTCATTCACAAAATTCTTTTTATTTTGCTGTTACAAAGCAATGATGACTACTATGATGTGTCTTGCTATTGAACCTATATTGTTTATTGTTGCCTCTTTCCTTCTCCTCTTCCTAATCCTTCACCTCCTCTTTTGTATTTTGCTTTTTAGCCATCAACCTCATGAATAATAAAGACAAAAGAACAATGACAACACAAAGAAAAAGACGACAAACAATCAAGTTTTCTCCAAAATAAATATTAAAAAAATGAAAGCTCAAAAATTCCTACAAGAACTTCATGATACAAAAAAATTCTCCTCAATGCATCCTCCTTCTACTACTCCCCAATTGTTTCTATGGGCTGTGTGTTAGTCATTGCCAATTCTAATAAAATACATATCAAGAAATGCATCATGTCTGTGATGAAAATTATTCATCAAAATGCATAGACCAAATGAAAGTTCTTCCATAGTCTTTCCCTGATAGGAACCTTGAAGAGCCAATAGATAAATAGGGTTTTATTTTTGTTAATAATTATTTTAATTAATAAATCATAGGCCAAGTATTCAAATTGCATGTGAACATTAGCAATTTTTATTTAACAAACTCCTTTCACCAATGTTTTTTTGTGTGAAATTTCATCAAAGTATGAAAAAATAAAATAAAATAAGAATATTATGTTTCAAAATGATTTTTCACCATAATTGTACTCTTGTTAGTTTGGTAGCATTTTGGTGAATTTTTCTAGCATACTATTTGTATTACTATTTGTTTATGTTAAACAAACCTAATTTTCTATTGCATGATAATAAAAGACTTTAAATAAAACTCTTACTTCTTGCCATATATACAAATGTTTTTTCCATTTTCACATTTTGGTAGGAAAAAATAAAATCCTTAAAAGTTTCCAATGACAATATTTAAAAGGTTGGGGAAAAAAAGCAACAAATAGGAATTTTTTACGAGCAAAGAATTATTAGCATTTTGGGCAAGTTATTTTGCAAAAATCTTGCATTTATTAATTTTTATTAATTTTTGCGAAAAAGGTACTTATTATGGTACATATATAATTTCATTAATGTTATGGTTTTCAAGTAAAAAAAATGTTTCAACAATTGTCATTGAAATATTTAAAAACATTTAACTTCCAACATTTATGAGGAGATTGGGTGCCTTCCCCTTTGGTTAGAAGGGGAGAAGCATGACCAAACAATTTAATAAGAACACTTTTAGGGTGTTATTGGTAAACACCCTTGGAGAGCACATTATGAATTTTGATTTGTGAACACCCTTGGAGAGCACATTATGAAATGTTATCTGTGAACACCCTTGGGGAGCACATTTGACTTTTGGCACATAACAATGGAATACATGGGAACACCATTAGAAACATGTAGAAACACGATAAAGCTACCCACCCCTAGAATCCTTTAAGGTGGGCCACACATGGTATTTGGGGTTTGTAATAGTTGTCACTAAAAAGAAAGGGGAAATACTTTCCAATGAGTAAAACCCTTATGCTGGACTAACATACTCATTGTGTATTGCTGAAGTTTTATTAAAACAACAATACTTGCTTCAAGTATTATTTCTTCATCACATTATTTACAAACATCTAAATTTTATTGCTTTTATTCTATGGACCATAAGGGATCAGTTACTCTCTTGATTTCTTCTGGAGGAGTCAACCAATTGCTTCATGGGAGTGGTAGCTCATACCCCAATAACAGGAATCCCTCGGATACTAACTTGACTATTTCACATGGTTCCTTTCAGAAATTGGACAAAGATTCAAGGTACGATCAATGAACATAATCTATTTTAGTCTCCAGTATCCCCTTGTTGATATGGCAAGACATAAGGAATGCTCATGGTTAGCTCTGAAGGTGAGAACCAATTTTACCTTCTTCAAAAGTTAGAAGCTAATGAAAAGAACTAGGCCTAAAATTGTTGTTGTGGATTGATAATTTCTATTTACATGGTTACTGTAATACTTTGTAGTGGCCGCCTGATAAGTAGAATACTCATGCAGAACTGAAGCAGCTTGTGCTAGAGGTGGACTTTGGACCAGAGATCAACTGTGGGCAGTTTGTGGAACGCCAATACAGCAGCTGGTTCATGGCAGACCTGCTGCTCCAATGTCCAAAGCAGGTGATATATTGAACATGCTGGCAGTCATCCCCCTACTCTCAATTCTTCTGAGATGGCTGGTCTGCTGAACACCTCTTCCTGTCCACCAGCCAACTTAGAAGCAGGTGACTCTGAAGAGATTGCACAAGTTGATGCATTCCTCCTAATGTCTGATCTGCAATGTGTAGGTCAACTTGGTGCTCCTGTGCACTGCTGGCTTTATCAGACAACTCACAAGTTGGGATTGTTCCATCATCCAGTTCTTAAGCTTTTTCATGGACTTTTGTGTTGTCTTTTATATTTATGTGTGCATCTTTGATTCATGGAAAATTCTATTTGTGATTTCACGGAAACAGGGTTCAAAGGCTTAAGAAGAAGAATTTGGGTCTCTGGGATCTTTGTGTGCAGCTTCTGTAATTTTGGTTTGTCTTTTTTCTTTTCTTTTCATTCGATTCATTTGCAGGCCTTGTAGAACAGTGTGCCTGAAATCTTGGGTAGATTGATAATCACTGGCATCTGATCACAGGTTAATCTTCTTGTTGGATGTCTGCAGATGACGAATCTGTCGGAGATCAGTTCAAGGGACTATTAGCACTGCAGGAGAAAGGCTCATCAGATTCATGTAGGTGCAGAATCCAAGAGAGGGAGCTTGCTTCCTGCACCTACTGGAGTACCTGATCCCTCATGGCAGGTAGTACCTCATGTTGGCACCTGTTGTTACCTCAGCTTAATACATGCTTCCTAACTGTATGAAATGCCTGATGATCTTGGCTCACTCCTGAGAATACCTATTGAACTCACGGGTAAGTACCGTTACAGAATAAAAAATCCACCTTCATTTGTTCTGTTATTGATTGCAATAGGTTTGCAGACAAGTTTACAATCGGCACCAATGGGAGGTTGCATCCTCAATGTCAGTGTCATTCAAACCTTGCTTTTCTGACCAGTCAGCTCTGAAGGAATTGACTCTAAAGTTTGGAGGTGAAATTGCTTTCATTATTGTTTGCACTCTGCAAACCTTCCTGAGTCCAGACAGAAGTTGTACCTGTCAGATTCTTAGCTGCAGGTTTCGATCCAGAGAAGCAATTGAAGAACTGCGATGTTGATGAGTTGAAGAGAAGCATGCAGCAGATTGGAGCTTGCATGACCTGGATGATATTGTCGCTGCTGGTGGAGCAGCTGCAGGTGTTGATTGGATTTTTCACTCAGGTGTAAAGTTGCTGAAAGACTGCAGTTGATGCAGGGTGATTGTTTTTTTCCCTTAGCCTGCAAGTTGTGGTAAGTTGAGAAAAACAAAATGGTTTTCAAGTATTTGTGGCGTTGAGTTGTATCGGAAGGGATATTTTTTGCTGGAAGAAGATCTCGGAGGAGGTCTGATTCCACACCAAGGGATGACTCACTTCCTGCTGCAAATGCTGATTGCAGAAGAGGTGGGAACAAGGGTACAGCCAAGCTCTCTGTGAGCAGGAGTTACAGGAGTAGTAGGAGTAGTAGACTGAGTCCTCATCCTCTCCATGATGAATCGGGGGAGCTTAAGATCTGACAGTCGGTAGTAATATGGAACGGGCTTTAGGAAGTGAGGAAGAAGGGAAGAAAAGGAAGCAGCAAGGTCAGGACCGCTGGGCTGAGAGAGAACATTTGGAGAAGAAAATCAGCCCAAGAGTGAACAGAAACCTGAGACTGCTCTGGACTATACTCGAAAGGTTGCAGTCACTGCCCCTTGCAATAAGTATTTCCCAGACTTCTTGAATCATGGACTTGTGATATCTGATTTGCATCAAATTCTTGGAGATTCCTTTGGCAATGACTCTTTTGGATTTGAAGAAGTTCTGGGCATTCTGCACAACTGCAGTTTATGATTTCGGTGCATTTGATGTGTATTTGTGCTTCTGAACATCATTTGCACCTTCTAGTATTCAAGGGATTCAATGAGTGACTGCTTTGGAGCAAATTCTTATTGTTGTGCACCAGACCATGTCATTGATTGTGTTAACCCTAATGTTGCACAAATTTTTGTTGAAAATCTGGCGAGTACAAAACCAACAAAAAACACTTATTGACCATAATTCTGCTCTCATACTTTAGTTGGAATGTGCATGTATTTGTAATACAATGAGTCATTTGAGCATTGAATGATTTCCGTATATCATTACATGGTTTTTTCCCTTGCATTTCATCTTTTAATTTCCTAATCTTTCCATAAATTCAGTTTTTCACTCATCTTTTCCCACATCTCAACTAGAATTGTTGTTTGTCCCTCATTGCAGAAAACTTGAGATGGTAAATAGTTCAATTTTCCCCTTGCGGCCATGTGGGACTTTCTCACAGGCCCCTTGTGAACTACTGATTGCTACAACTCTGCAATGATGTAAGAACTCTTGAAGCATGCACTGTAGATTCTCTCTCATGTGCTCCAAGGAGCTGCTACTACTACTGTTTCTCTCTCACGGACGAGATAAAGGTCGGCGAGATGAGTGCCTTGCCCAAAGAAAACAAAAAACCCAACATCCATCTGAAGTACAAGCTAGCCTGGGCAACAACAACTAGGGAGAGAGGGGCGGCTAACGGGGCGGGTCGGCCGCTGGCCACGTCGATGGAGCTTGCAGGGCCGTATGAGGCTATGAGCAAGAGGTGAGTCCCGTACAGCTCTAACCCGGCACTGGACATCAACCACATGCTTCATTCATTCATGTACGACTGATGAAGAGGAAAGCTGCAGACAAGAATATCTGAGAAAGAAGAAGGGGGCAGCTGTATTTCGGAAGTTTGCAGAAGATGAAAGAAGAGTCCAAGAGAGCGAGAAAGCCTGAAATCGAAGCGAAAAAAGAAAACTGAAGGTGGAGCTTATAAAGAGGGGGACGCTGGGTTTTATACCGCCTCGCATCTTGACACGCGACAAGACAACAAACTTTGAAAGCCAAAAAGCAATAACTGACAAACTGTAAGTAGTAGTCTTTAAAACTGTGTGCCGGTTGATTGTGTCTACTAAAGTCCTGTCCTCAAAGCACTGGTGCTGCTACAGTTCCTCGTTTGAGCTTTCCTTCTATCTCCGACAGCAAGGAATCTTACAAAGCCATAAAGCGTCTTTAAAGCGCCTGCCATAAGCGAAATCTGCCTCTAGAGAATTTCCCACAAAGCGGCCAAGTGGCGCACCCTTCCATAAAATTGCACGTGGGCCGTTGCAGTGGTGGGCAGGCAGGGAATTTCAGAAAATTTAGGCGATTTTGGTTTTAACGAATTTCTTTCCACAAAGAGGCCCTTTCCTACCCTTTTCAATGTAGAGCTGTCATTGATAACGCCACCCAGGGGTAGGGGCATTACTGAAACGAATGGAATGGGTGAGGGTTTGTTGAGCCTAGACTTTCATTTCATGAACGCCCCTATCAGTGGTGTTAACCTGGCTATATCATGAATTAAACATTTTCAAGCATTTGGCGAAATTTCCTAGTGTATTGAGAGGGCACCTTATGTCCATGTATTTGCCCGCTGAAAAAGACAGGAGGGATCTTATGTGCCCTCCTTAAGAGTGGGAGGGAAAATTATGCTTATTTACAGTTGAAAAACACCCTTGCCTCTCTAAGAGGAGGCAAAAGAACTCTTACAGACTAGGCAAAAGAACCCTCCCTACTCCTATGCCTTGTCATCTACATATGTTTAAAGTTGATGATAATGTTTTGCTTTGTGCTTTGGAATGAGTGGAGCCCAAAGTGAGGGGAACATTCCCAAAATTGGGGGCTGAAATAAACTACCCTGTCATCCCAGGCCCTTGTGATGTGAATGCCCCACCTGGGGGTTTTATCTGCGCACATAAACCTGGAGGTGATTATGGATAATTGAACTTCAATTTTTTTGTTCAGGCAGCAGAGGTTTTGGGTTTCCAACAGGGAACAGAATAACCCTGGCAATTTAAGTTATAATATGAGAATGGACTAATCTGACGTAGTGCCTAAAAAAGTTCGGTTCTCTGAGATAACGACAGAAGGGGACGGAGGTTGTGTCAGGCCTAGGCCACCTTGTCCACTAACTAACAAGGTTCTGAGTCCTGACCATGTTTTCGAAGATATACCCATTTTTACCCGGGCATGTCTTTACCAGACATGTACTATAAATTATCAGGATTTCATCATGCATTTCCCCAGCTTATAATATACTGTGGGACAGGCATGGTAGGCCCCATTCCACCCGGGAATGCATAGAGCCTGGTAGGTGAATAAACGCTGAACCCTCTAGTCATTTTTCTTTCTTTCTCATTTTCCATCCATTGTTGTTTGTCATCAATTCCTACTGGATTTTGTCATCCACGCTGCTGTTTTCTTTTCTTTTCTTTTTTTTACTGAAATTAGAACTTAAAATTTTAGGAGCCCTTGCTGGCCATAATGGGCAGCAGAATCGGCCAGTGATGCTGATTATGCCACCTAGCTTTTTTGTATTTGTATTTGCTTATGTGGGTGAGCTTGAACCCAATGACAATATGCATGTTCACCATGAGTTGCTGAATTAACAACCTAAATGTTGCATTTGATTTGCATCTAGATAGAGCATAAAAATGCCCAAACTATTCTGTGACAAATAAAAAAGATTGAAAGTCTATTACTATTTTAAAAATCAATTCTTAAGTACTAAGCATGGCACTTTGGATGACATAAAAGAGGGAAATGTCTTCATGAGACAGTGTTTTTTTTGTGGTGAAATTTTGCCATTGTGGAAAAAATATTTTGGAAAGGGAATATCCTATCACAAATTCTGCGTTTTAGAAAACAAATTCTCTGCAAAATAATTATAAAAAAAAGAAATCACCAAAAATCACCACAATTGCCTACAGCATGAAAGGGTGCTTAAGATTTTTCTACTTTCATATTTTGTATCGCCAAATTTGGCTAAATTTTCGTATGATGAAGACCAGTTGAGCGATATGTCACAAAATTGAAAAAGAAAAAGAAAAAAGAAAACACTGTCGTGAGGATGAGACCTTACACATGCGGTCTTGGATTTGGAGGAGTTTTACAATTTGTTAAGGTGCTTCTTCTTATTTGCCAAGTGTCAAATTCAACACTAAAGATTTCAAATTTCCAGGATGTTTACTACACATTGAATTATGACATAATAAAAAGGTAATAAACACATGATTGATGTACAATGCAATAGAAAGGCCCCATTTTGAAATGAATAAGAATACGTTTGTGAAATTTTTTTGTTGTGTGAGGAACGTAGCAATCTGAATAAATCTTCATAAGACAACATTATGAGGAGCCGAAAGTCTTTGCAAAATAGACATAGGAAACAACATATGTAAGACAACCATGAGGAGCTTCAACTCTTCACGGCACACTCACGGCGCACAAGAAAAATAGAAAAAGAAGCACAAGAGAAAAAAGAGACACACACAACAAAAAGAAAACAAAGGAAAAATGGTGAAAAGCTTCAACCCCTCACAGCACACTCAAAAACAAAAAATTCAAACGGCACAACCAAAAAGACACACGCATACACAAATCGTTGCTTCCTCAAACTGGCCCCTCCTGGCACAAGTGCTGCAGCTCATTGCAGCATACAACAAGGAAGAGCTTTTGCCAAGGAGCTAGAACCCATAGCCCAAATAGAACCGAAACAAAACAAAAAACCCAACGGCAGGAGCTTCTCACTCCTCGCAACACACACACAACGAACTCACTTGGAAAAAGAAACTTGGTGTGTTGTTGCATTGACTTCCACTTCTAACCGTCACCGCTTGTTGTTTCTCTCTCTCTCTCTCCAAGTGTGAGAGCTCTCAAGGCTACTAGTGACATTTTTAATCTGGTTTTTGCTTTCGACCGCCATCGCTTGTTGCTACTCTCTCGAAGCGCAAGAACTCTAAGCTTGCTCACAACTTGGCACCAAATTGCTTCCACCCTAAGATCCAAGATCCAGTTTTGAACCCCTTTGAACAACGTGATAAAAACTTGGCGCCGTGTTTGTGATATTGGCAGCAAACGCAGGCTTCCAGTGCCTTGTTTGAAAGATTTTACGGACAAATCTAATATATTGTTTGAATACTTGACAAAACCCAAAGGATGATGACCAGGGTTTTTTGAAAAGAAAATTGTGATGTAACCACACTGGCAACCATGCACAAGAGAAATTACACAAATTTGGGTGCAAGTCAGAGACGATAGTAAAAGAATTTAAGAAACTATATTTTTGGTACTTGTTGGAACCTAATGTCCAAATATGGCGATTTGAAACAAAAAAAATCCTCAAAATTTGGCAGCTTTGGCATATTCTTTTCACAAAATACTTTGTATGAGTTTCACTATTTTTTTTGGGTCACCAAGTTGCAAAAAATCGCCGAAAGAACGCTGACAATGATGAGAGTCATGAATATAAAACCTTTGTTGTAAGACGATTTTCCACAATACAAAAGATTTACATTGATAAGTCTGTTCAAGTGTTCTCGCCTGAGGAATATTTCCACTTACGTTGAGACTACTAGCACCCAAGAAAACATTTTAAAACAAAAACGTTTAAACCGGTTCGCCCCGAACCGGTGAACCATGTATACTGTGACCGGTCATGTTTGCCCCGGGTAAGGAATCAGGATATATTATTGGGACCTGATTCAGGATCTGGAACGGCACCTCGTCTCCTCTGCAGCGAGCAGTTTTCGTTTCGAGAACCGTTCTCGCGTGTTCAAAGCACTGCATGTTTGCTTTATAGGCAAAGATCTCGCTCTAAATTTCTTCTTAATTCGCAGAAGGATTTCCGCAAACTACATGAGAAAATCTGGCACCTATATCTCACAAGCTTTCCCTAGTCACACCACCGACAGAGTCGATTTTCATACTGCCATATTGGACCAAGAGTTGGAAACCAGACGTGGTCTCTATAGTCAAGAATTACTGGTATGTTAAATTGCAGCGTTCTTGTGTCTACAAGTGCGTCTTGCAGCAAGCGTCATCGGCAAAGATCCCGCACCAGACGACTTAATTCGCAGCAGGATTTCCTCAAACTGCAGGAGAAAATCTGGTAAGCATTTCTCACAACCTTTTCCTCCTCGCACCATACACACCAGAGTCGATTTTCATACTGTTATTGGACCAAGAGTTGGAAACCGGACATGGTTTCCTTCAGGTACTAGAGAACGGCCCCGGTGGCTGATTCTGCCACCAGGGGGCGTTCCCTAGCATTGACAGTAGGGGTCTACGTAGCGGTCCTTGAGCAGAATCTGCACTGCTGCAGAATCGACAGAAAGTGCAGATTCAGCCGGAGGAGAGCCTATATTAGTGTACTTGCTTTAAATCCCGGAATCTATGCATGGATATGAGAAAAGCCATTTGAACAGACGTTTGAGGTGTCATGTGTCAGTACTCAGTGTTTTTCTCTTTTTTGGCAAAAACTTGCAAATTCTCGACCTCAGAAAAAGGAAAATTTTGCCATAAACTCCCCTTATATTAGGAAAACAAATTCACGAAGTTCTATTCAATTTTTTTTTGCTGGGGAGCAAATTCTGCCACATTTTGAGACAGCTTTTTGTCAGTTTTCTGGCGTTATTTACAGTTTTTCTCAAAACTTGTCGCTAAATCCTTTTATTGATGATGGCCAATGATGCTGTATCCCAAAACGGAAAAGAAAGGCTTGTGAATGCTCAAAATGGAAATGGGTTCTTAGTGAAAGCCCCTACAGTACTTAGCCCCAGGCCCAGGGTTTTTTTTTTCATTTTTGTGATGTATGCTGCAGCTCAGTGCTTTCTTTAAGGGGCGAATTTTCGCAAGCTGGTAAAATTATTTTTCAGAAAGCGAAATAAATTATTTAAGGAGTTTCTTTCGCCACTTTTCGAAGTAAAACTATTTAAGTCAGCCGTATCTAGACCAACGCACTCCCTGGGTCGCGACTTGTAGCAGCACTTTAGTAAAAATGCTACAGCCCACTTAGGACAGTCGTCATATAACACTAATCAATGCTGGGATCCTGGCGAGTGGACCTACTTGAGGAATTTGACAAATAAAACAAAACCCTGATGTTCATTGTGGCAGTCTTTCAGCACTCGAGTGTTGAAACAATTATTTTTGGGGGTGTGAAGGCATGTCAAAAAATTCGTCTCTGGTCCACAGTCGACAGACCCAAGAATAGTACAGTAGTTTTGTTGCTTGGATTTGGAACGTACCGTATGTGTACAGTTTGCCGGTAGCAGTAGCTAACTACGGTTACAGTGAAAGAAATTCCGCTTTGCGTACTCCTAGTGCTGTCGGCGGGTCCAGCAAAAAAGGAGTGATGCTTTGCTTCTGGAAATATATTCTAGGAGTCAGTTCACTTTTACCTGGGCTGCCCCGGATTTGAAGTCTTCAGGGTTCCCTGAAATAGAAAGGAATCGATTCCGCGCTGGGGACGACATTGGGTTTCATCCACCCTTAAATACAGGATGAAAAAGGACGATCAGCAGCATTCCTATTTTTCCCAGTTTTGTTAATAGTGATGTAGCCAAAAGTCGCCCAGAAGAATATTTAGCCATATTTGGCTATAAACCAGATATGAAAGTATAAAATTGTAAGGAACCTTTAATATTCTTGGTTATCTACTAGGTACTTGAAACCATTATGAAAATCTAGCGACTTTGAAATTCCTTCCTCCAAAATATGGCAATTAAAACCTTTTTTTTCATGGAAAATCCTCTCCACATGTCCACACTCAAAATCAGATTTTGTTAGGCCAAGTTTTAGTGACAAAAAGCCAAAAATAAAATTCTTGTTAAGGCTTGAGCTTGATGTATGAATGAAACCATTAATTACTTAGTAACTTAGTAATAGCGCTATTTAGTTGTAGGATGTTTCACCCTATGAATGTTCCTTCACACGTATTCAGCGGTAGGATCTTAAGTCAACAGAAAATTAGTGTAAGAGATATTTATCAGGTCTTGACAAGGACGTGGGCCAGTCCCAATGCATATTCACTGCAGTTTTGTAATGAGGAATGGGCGAAACCCTGCACATCATGCAGAGGGTGGGCCACCCGGCCCTCTGTAATGCCGGGCGGCTTCCCCTGCAGAATATTAATTAGCAGAGTCTGCGCACGCCGTGTTTCAGAACTGCAGTGAATCTCTATTGGGACTCGCTCGCTTCACGTCCTCGTCAATCCATGGAAATGTGCCCTAGATTTTCTTTCAATGAATTTTTTAACTTTTTGGAACATAACAAAAAATAGGTAGTCAAGCAGTTTCATACCGTAGAGGCCATAGTTGGCAGAGTCGTGGCAATTTCCTCAAAGACCAATAAAAAAACTTAGGAAACATAGTTACGTACCTAGAAAATGGTAATCGGCCTACGACAATGTAATCAGCCCTTACTTATAGGTGAAAATCATAACCAGATTTGGGTCTTGTGAGGATGCTTTTTGGTGTAGGGTAATGCCCATGGCGGGGGAGAGGGGGGAGAGTGCATTTTGAAAATAAACATCTACCTAACCCAACCAAGGGTGCTACCTGGCATAAGAGCCTATGGGATTTTTTTGTTCCATTTTTCCTCTTGATACCCAGGGGGGGTTATATGGCGAAAATGAATTATGAAGATGGGTGCAAATTGCCCATCCTGCTCCTGTGGGCATTTTGGGGACGAAAAGTTCTGCTTTGTAAGGTTACCTCCAAAAACACAACATAAATTGTCTAGTAGGGTTTGGTGAGTTCATTTTTGTCCTTGGTGGGATCATTTTGAGCTGGTTTGGCTGCTCATGAACAATGCTCCTGATAGAAAGTAGAGTATAGCACAAATGCCCAAAATATTCTGTGTAGGATATTCATTCATGTCAATCAACTGTTGAAACGGCAGTTGCATCCTGGAACATGCAGTCGTAGACTCACGCCCACTTATAAAACACTACTTGTTGCTAATGAGAAATCCCCAAGAGAGGGGAGCTTGTGGGCCCATTCACTCAAAATTGGAGTAAGGAAAAACAGAATAAACCATCTTCCTAAGGCCCTCTTTAGACCAGGGTTGAGAGCCCTTGTCCGATATCTTTTAAAAGTCAGTGACTGGATACAAGTAAACTAGTGGTCCAAGTTCCTTTTACACCAGGGGGCTTGTGAGCCAGAAGGACTTTAAAATCTTAAATAAATGAAAAGTACAAATGGAATCTCACATGGTAACAAAAATATAAATTGTTCGTCTCCCCCAATTTGCATAGAATGCAATTCATGGAGAGACTAAGGAAATAAAAGCTATAATTGGTTGTCAAATATTATTTTATTATTTTTAGAAAAGGGATGTTTGGGGGAGATTTTTGAATATTTCCCTCCTACTGTCAAGGTCCCTTCACAAGGCCTATTGTGACCTCACACTATACTTTATAACCCTGACCCACTCAAAATCTCTTTTATAAATTCCCTGGGACTGCCATTGATATGAGTTTCATGGGTTTTTAATTTCATAGTCCGTGATCCTTCAGCCCTGTGTAAAGAGCGCCTAAGTGGAACAGCCTGTCTACCATAGGATGTAATCGGCCCTTACCTATCTAATCAAAGTAATTTGCTACATAAAAATTGCTGATAAGATAATCTGCCCAACTTGGAACCGGGTATTGACGTTAAATCAAAAGAAAGAAAGAAAGAAAGAAAGAACCAGCTATCTTGGCATTGCATTCACTCTAAAACCCTTACATATCCTTATATAGAGGAGCTCTGCTGGTACTCAGTATGTGGCCCTGCAAAAGAAAATTAGATGAAGAAAAGTTAAAACATCACAGTCTGGCTCCACAAAATAGTTTTGGCCCAGCATTTTCGCACAGGTCGCTGAGGCTGGTGAACATCCAAACAGTTTTGCAGCGTCACACCAATTCAAGGGCATTAATGGAATGACAAAATAATTAGGTTCCAAGGCAATTTTTGTGTTTTAAAAATATATATGTTTACATTGCAGAATTGTCCACTAAAGCTGTTCATTCGACAAAAGAAAAACTCTTGAGTTCAGTAAGGACTAGGTAATTGTTGAGAGGCCATCAGTAGTGAAAAATAGCCAAGGTGTAGGAGCACCATTTCTGGTAACCAGGACTGCCTTGGGCATATTGCCACACATATTACCAACCAGCAGCTATTGTGACCTACACAGTAATGAGTGATCACCAAAACTGTATTTGCCATCCACTAACCTGTCCGGTAGGTGGATGCACAACACTTTTCATCCAACACAGAGAATGAGATACACCATAATATTTGAAATAACTGAGGCCTGGATGTCCAATCAGGAAGAGACATGTCAGCCGATCACTCCTTAAAGCAGACTACGTAACGAGCTAGTGAGCTTTCAAAGTTACTTAGTGTAATACCAGTTCACCAATATTCTAGTAGGAATAGAGTCTTTGAGACTAGCTAGTATCGCCTGAGAATATTATTCTCTCCCCTACCAACAAACAATCTTACAAATGTGCACCTACAATACTAATCTCCTGAGCTTCTTAAATTAGCAAAAGTAATACTAGCTCACTAATGCAGACCTATGATCACTTACATATAGTGAGCTAGTCAGCATTCTTACTTAGCTAGTGTAGTTAGTTACTAGTTACACTAACTAGTGAGCCAGTAGAACACAAGCACTCGGCAACCTTAGTCCGCCGGTTATAAGACTCGCCTATCTGCGAATTATCGACTGTGTGAAAAGCGAGAGTTCAGAGAGTGCACACTGCAAAGCTCAAGCTCTTGTCAAATCTCTCCCTTGCTGCTTTCGTGTTGAACTTACGTCGCGCAATTCCTGAGCTCTACCGTCCTCCTGCGCTTCTTTGCATGAACAGAGTCCTTGTAAGTGATATATCTCAACGCAATTTCATATTCCCGGCTAGAGCGACTGTTTTCTAGTATTTGGAGAGAGAGAGATGTGATGTGAACGACCTCTAATAAATAATGCCCTTCAGTAATGAGCTAGCTGGGCTTGACTTTTGAAATCATAGGATTGCTGACAAGATTGTGACTTGGGGATTTTCTGATTTTTCATCGACCTCGTCTTCTAAATTCTTAGCGAAAGATCAAAACAGTAACTTAGTTGACTGACAGAAAGAGAATCCAATTTTTCTTGTTTTCGTGATGTGCATGAGAGAAAATGATGTGCGTAGCCTTGTGAATTGCTGCTGGTCTAATTTCGAAATGTTCGGATTGTTGACTTGATTGTGTCGAGTCGATTTCTGAGTCTTCTTCCTGATGTTCTAAATTTTTAGAGAAAGATCAAAACAGTAACTTAGTTCACTCCGAGAAACAGAGTCTAATTCTTCTTGTTTTTGTGATGTGCATGAGAGACGGTGATGTGCGCAGCCTTGTGAATTGCTGCTGGTCTTGAATTTCGAAATGTTGGGATTGTTGACTTAATTGTGTCTAGTCGATTTCGGAGTCTTCTTCCTGATGTTCTAAATTTTTAGAGAAAGATCAAAACAGTAACTTAGTTCACTCCGAGAAACAGAATCTAATTCTTCTTGTTTTTGTGATGTGCATGAGAGAAGGTGATGTGCGCAGCCTTGTGAATTGCTGCTGGTCTTGAATTTTGAAATCTTCAGATTGCTGACTGGATTTTTTCTAGTCGACGTCTTAGTTCTCTTCCTCATGTTCTAAATTTTTAGTGAAAGATAAATTAAAAACAGTAACTTAGTTGACTCCAAGAAAGAGAATCTATTTTTTCTTGCTTTTCTGATGTGCTCAGCCTTGTGAAGTGGGCTGCCCAATTGAATTGTGAAAGGAGATTATTCAGATAAATGGGGAGCACATCGAACACATCAGGTTCTGGGACTGTTTCCACATTGACTGGGGGGATGATCCTCTTCGGTGTCAGCATCATTATTATTGCTACTGGAAAAATGTTGCAGTATGTTGTTTATGGCCTAGGGAAGAGGTCACCAGCAACAGCTGGGGTTGATAGAGGTAAGCCCATTAACTCATACCATATATATTCCAGCCACCAAATTCTCTGAAAATTCAGCTTCTCAAAGTCTGACTGTGTTTGGGAGAGCACTTCTGTTGAGAGTCATAAACTAAAACTTGCCCTGGCTGTCAATCCAGGTGCAGAAATTACAGGCACAGGTGAACCACCACTGGTTCAAGTCCAGATGAATGAAATTGTGGCTTCTGCAAGCCCAGGAGGCACTGATGAAACCACCACAGATTTGGTAATTGATGCTTCGGCCGCTGCAGCAAACAGTGAGGTTCAAAATAGGGGGGTGCAAGTTGAGGTAGTAATTGAAGCTCCTCGCAGCTCAAGCCATCAAACAGATGTGCAGTACATACTGGCCAATATTTTCACCACAACATACCGTATGGTAGCAGAGTATGTATTCAATAGCTTTGCATCTGGAGACAGTCCTTTCTGGTAGATGCAAGGCATACTTATGGCACCTTCATATGCACAAAAGATATGCTCATAGTGAAGATCATTTTCTATTCCAAACTTTTGATGGATTTTATGGATAAGTTATGAGCATGATGCTTGTTGCAGGCTGAAACCTCACAACTTGCAGCATATAATTACTGGATGTGTGATGGAATTGCTCTTTGCTGCTGGGTCATAGGTCATTACAACTTGTGCCTTTTGCTGATCAGCTGATCACTGTTCTGTTATTCCATGTTGTTTTCTTATCTAGGAATAATTTATAAGTCTTTGTGCATATAACTGAGTATCGTTGAGCAATATGCACTTACCAGGCTATGTGCCCTCGACAGCTTGTGGGTTTGCTCACGTTTTCATCTAATGTGTTGGGCTGGAATTCATCTGTTTCAAATTTCACCTCCAACACAAAAAGACCTAATTTCTGCATCTGGATGATAGAAAATCTGGAAAAGTCGAGCAGGTTTTTCCCACAATTGTCTCCTTGAAAAATTATTTGAGTTCTTCAAACAGAATGGAAATTTGAAGAGACCTCAATGTGAAAATCACGGACCTCAACATTGAACATTGTGAATGTCCTCCACTCCCATATTAACCTTCATGTAAGAAATCTTTTCCAATGAGACATGAAAAATGCTTTGAAACAAATTATCAAAACACATCCTTGCAACAAAAGTATTAAAAGGTGACATTCTCCAATTGTGCAACCACAAACAATGTACTGCAAACCCTAAATATGCAACCAGTGTTCATTTGAATCCTCACAGTCCAAATCCCACACAGCAATTTATCTTCACTCTCTAGTTCCTCACAGAGATGAGGTCAAAAATTCTCTCGCTTACAGAACAAAATAATGTACTCTGATTCCAAATGTGCTAGACTTGGTGACAATGTTGAACAATCATCTAGTGATTTGAATCTCATCATTGGACCTGCTTCACACACACAATTTTGGTGATTTGTCTTGTAGGAAAAATATTGCTGGAGCTCTAAATTCTGATATGCGCTAGTTCACTTGCTCACACATGACTCTACAGGAGGACCCCATGTGCCAACTCACAGTTACAGGCTGTAAACCCCGATCGTCTTTCTCTTTGGTTGGCCAAGATCCAAACAAGGATTATACCGCAACACTTTTCCATATAGTGTGCTAGGGTTTGGTTCATTTGAATTGACCTCTATCCGCACCTGCTAGCTGCTCACATCACAAAAGCAAGAAATGAGCAGGTTCTCTTTTAGCTTTGAGTCAATCAACCCACTAATATTTTTATCTTTCTCTCACTGTTTTACAAATCGAACATGGGGCAAAAAAATTCCAGAAATCAACTAGGCAATCGGAAAACAGCAATAGGAAGATTTCAAAATTCCAGCCTTCGAGCTAGCTGATTGCTGGAGGGTATACATTCACATCAGATCGCTTCCTTTCCAAATAGAAAAGAATTAGCCAAAAATCTCCTTGATTGCGTTGAGATAACACTTGCAAAGACTGTGTTCATTCACCGAAACGCAGAAAGAAGGAAAAGTTCAGGAATTGTGCAACAAGCTGAAAAAGAAAGCAGCAAAGAGCCTAGAGGAGGTTTCCTAAAGCCGGGCTTTAGGTTTGCTTCAACACGCACCTGCACACGCGAGGACGCTGCAAATGCCCCTGAGATCGAGCCCGAAGGAGATGCCGATCCAGATCCTGTTCCAGGTCCCAAAACATTGGCCACAGTACACGTGGTTCACCGCTCGTGGTCGGGCAAGTATAAACATTTTCTTGGTTCCTGCCCATTGTTCCTTTTCATATAGGAATCTCGGAAACATTACGACCATAAACGAAGGAATATTCTGTTACAATAATTCAATCCTTTTTTTGAAATGCCAATTGTTTTCTAAAAATATTTTGCCATAAGTTTTGGCATATTTTCACACATTTATAGTTTGGGGGCTGCATTTTGTCAGTTTTATACTATTTCAACAGTTTTCTACAAATCCTTTGCCAAATTATATTAATAGGTGCCCATGCTCTTGCCAATGGTCATCAGTTCAGGCCAAAAATGTGATACCGAATCACTTTTGGGAGTAGAATTTGCATTAAGGAAGGTTCATCTTTTTTTTGGGGGGGGGGGAGGGGTGGGGGAGTAGACATACAATTCTTTTCTTTTTGTGTTCCCACCATGTTCTCTGTGTGTTCTCACATGTTCCAAGTGATATTTCCCAAGTTCTCAATGTGTTGCTCAAGGGTGTTCCCAATAGGACCACATTTTTATCCCATATGGTTGCCCAAAGTCTCCCTATGCCCAAAGTCTCCCTTCTCAAGTATATAACAGGACCAAAGGGGAGACGCTACATCTACACATACAAAATTCTATTCCGTCCAAAGATTTTGTTTTTTCTTTGGCCAATCAAAAATGGCTCATTGCAAAAATTTATAAAGGAACTTGGTAGGCACCCCTATCTAATGAATAGAAACTAATAGGTGCCCATAGTTCATGCCCTTGCCCTTAGCCTAGGCTGAAAATGCCAGGAACACAGGTAGGCAAAACAAATGCTTGGACCCAATGAGATGAGGCAGCATGCAAACCTAGGGAGGCCTAGGTTTTTTCTCTTGAAGGGAGGGTAGGGGTGTGGGATTTCTTTCTGTTCTCATTGTGTTCCCATCAAGTTTCAAATGGGTTCTCAACATGTTCTCAAAATTCCCAATGTGTTCTTCAAAAATGTTCCTAATAGTTCCTTACTTTATCCCATATCCTTGGCCTAAAGTTTTGCTCTTGTAATCTATATAACCAGGCCAAATGAGGAGATTACAACATAAGTATCTAGTTTGGGACTGCCCAAAGCTTGATTAATTGTTTTTTTGATGGGCCAATAAAAAGATGCCCATCACGAAAGGAAAATGTTTATTCTGGTGGGTGGCGTCCCCCAAATTTGGAGATTTTCACCTGACTCACACATGTAGGTCATCTCACGTTAAATGGCCTCTACAGTTATTATTATTATTATTTTGAAGAAGCACAATGTGGACCCAACCTGATAGCACGGTAGCAAGCTGAACTCAAGGTCATTGCAGTATAAGACCGCTTTAGACTAGGAGTCAATTATGGGAAATTGGAGCACTTCTTGGCTAACCAAGTGTTATTTGTTTGGGGTCAATGAGTTCATGTGTAAAGCCATTAAGGTCAAAAAATAAAAGACAAAGGCTCAAACCTCAAATATGCTTTCATTCTTTCTTTCTGGGTGTCATTCTTTTTTTCATCTTTTGCTTCATTTCTCAAGGTAAACCCTAAACATCAGACCACCATCGATCAGCATAGACACAAGATTCTTGTAAATCTTGTATTTTTATGACAATTTGACACGTTATTATTGCAGTTGTGGCATTGCAACAACTTGATTTTTTTATTCTCTCCAAATTCTTTGTGTGAAAAATTATAATTTCAGATCAAGATGGACAAATTAGGTCTTGTAACTACAGACATTTGAAAGACTAAAATGAATGAGAACTTACGTTTGACACGCCCTTTCCAAAAATGAATGAGAACTTACGTTTGACACACCCTAAACCCACATCTTCCATATCCCAAAGTCAAAAAGTAAAAACTCTCTCCATCATTCACAAATAAACACAAAAGCTCAACCATTAAAATTTTTAAATTAAAAAAAAAAATATATATATATATATAGTTTGATTTAAGGTTTACTTTGATCCTATGATCAGGATTAATCAAACAACAATATTTTATTACAACATTAGTCCCAAGGATTGCAAATCAGACTCTCAAGTTGATAGGTGTGCCTTTTCTACCTCGGATAACTTATACCATTATTGAACAGCATTTGGCACTAATTTCAATGATTGCACCAATAGCAATGTTCTATTTGAAACCTTCGGTTGCCTCCTAGTGTACAGTGGGCTTAGAGGCATACCACACTAGAGGCAAAGGATATCAATGAGTGGGCATTGGTTGCCTAGGTAAAGAAGAAATAGTAGTAGGGTAGGTTGAGAGGTGGCAGTCTAATGCTTAACACACTGGAAGCAGGAAATTGTCAAGTTGAAATCACCATAAAGAAAAGCAAACTTTTTTTTACTAGCAAAATTTTGCCAAATTTTAACTTGAAAAATATGATTTCAACTATGCAAAAGTATTTTTCATGCAAAAAAATGGCCCAAATTCGCCAAATTTCAAATAATTGTTTTTTCAAATTGTCATATTTTGATGATAAGTTCTAGTAGTTCATGTTGGAATTGGCCTAGGGATGATCTCAAATCCCTGCAAACAAGCACAAAACAAGAGATTTTGGAATCACAAGAGGAAGGATTCCACAAGAAACATTTCAATATCTAGTATGTAGTCAAATCTAGCTAAATCATTTTATGGATGATCTCTCATCACAAATTTAACATGTGATGAATTAATAATTAAAATTGTGCAAAGTTCGTTGATTCATAGGTTCGTACATTTAAAACATAAATATGATGCGTTGAACATACGATTGACACACAAATAAATGTGTTGATGGATGAAATACAAACCTATGAATGAACAAATGCCATAGATTTCACATCTTCCAATAAATATGTGTTTCAAATATGCTTTCAATACACGATATTTGTGTGTGAAATGTATGAATTATTAATGAACAAACTTTGCATGATTTCTATTATTAAATTGTGAGATGCTAAGTTTGTGACTGGCACCACTTCAACTACATCACAAATTTGAAAAAAAGAACCTTAAAGAGAAGGTGAAGAAAAGAAACATGATCATGGCAAGTCACACAACGGATGGTAACAACCAATATTGTCCGGTTATCAATATGTATATATACATATTTGAAACTTGTGTCAAATTTTAAATATATGAATATACATATCTAGTGGATGGATATTGATTGATTATCTATGCATATCCATCTACATTGGTCTATTGTTCATCGATAACTTGATACATATTCATGTCCATCATAATATGTGCTTATGTCCAAAAAGGTATTTGACACTATACATATCTAGATTTTAAGGTTTTTTTTTTCCTTTACGGTTTAAGGATATGCATTCAAGTGCTATTTCAAAACCTAAATGGCTAAAAAGGTTGCACTTTCCTTTGTGTTCATTGTCATTCATTGTGCAATGATGAATTTTGATGGAGCTTGGTGTGGTGACATGATATTGTTTTGTCTATGCATTCCTTTCAAGTATGCATTCATGTTTCTTCCTATTCTTGCAAATCTTATGAGCTCATATGAGTTGTTCATTCCTCTTCCTCTTGCAAGTCCATTGAGTTATCTTGTGAACTTTCCATGAGCTCTTGGTTACAAGTCTTGTGAAGGTACAATTTTTTTCCTTCCTCTAAGCTTTTGTTCTTGTCAAATCTTGGTAGTAAATTGGACGTGAGTTCTTGTGAAATCTTGTTTTTGAGTTATTGTGTGAATGGGGTTTATTATTTTCATTTGTGAGTTTCTCCTATCTTGCAAGTCTTGTGAAATGTATGATTTTCTTCCTTCAACTCTAAACTCTTATTCTTGTTATATCTTAACAACAAATTGTTTGTGAGTTCTTGTGATATCTTGTTTGTGAATTTTTATGTAAGGTTTGTTATTTTCATTTATGAATTTCTCCTAAACCCGCAAGTCTTGTGAAAGTTATGGTGTTCTTCCTTTAGTAAAATTGGAAGCTACTTATTTATGTATTTTTCGGTCCTATTAGTCTTGTGATACGTATGAATTTTTAAATGCTTTTGTTTCTCTACAAAAATCTTTCCTTTTTACATGTTGTTTTCTCAAGTTGTGGATATTGCATGCTTAAAACAAATCTTCAATTCAACTCAATCTTATGAATTATGAAACAACTCTCAATATTGTGTATGAGTTCTTGTGTGAGCTCTGAAGAACAAATCTTTTATGAGCTTTTGAGTACAAGTCTTTATTGTGTAGCTTGGGTTACACATTACACATGGGGTAAATATGTTTATGATCTTACAAGGTAGGGTGTAAGGTTTTCGTTGTTCAATGGTTGAAAGAAAGCAAGGTGGGCTAAAAGTTTCCTTGGGTGGTACCACTAGGAACCGTCACACCTTGAGTTTTTAGACCCATCAAACTTTGAAAAATCGTACAAAACATTTAAGTAAATAGTTTCATAATTGTTTTTTGATGAGTACATTTATTAGGTTCCATAGATTTTGAAATTTCAATAATATTTAAAATATTGCGTATTTTGATGTTTCTAATTATTGTAATTAGAAAATGTTTTAGGAATGTAATGTTAGTTCCTTTCTTAAACTTTTTAGTTAAGAATAGAAATTTGAAACATAATTTGCGAATTTTCTTGGGAATGTTTTTCCCAAGGTAATTTGGAAATCATCCTATTTTTAGGTTTTTATTAGGAAATTAATTGAATAAATATAATTTAACTATGAGTTTCCAAAGTTAAGGCTATTAAATTATGAAGGGGCCATTTTAATTAAGGATATATTTTTTTAATTAAAGAAAATCAATTACAAAATAAACTTCAAGCCATATATTAGTGCATGTAATTGATAAACATGAAATATATATATATATAGTTGTGAAAACATTTAAAGTAGAAGGCCCAAGAAAATGAATTGGTTCCTTTCGGTTATTTTTTCATTATTTGAGGTGATTCCTAGTGGTACCACCCAAGGATATTTTCACTTGAGAAGTTGCATGTTGTTGTGCCATTGAAAGTGGGGGGGTTGACTTTAATTTTTTTTATTGACAACATCAAATATTGATGGTAGAATTTAGATGTTGAGAGTATGGTGGTTGGTAATTTAGTAATGTGGTAGTAATAATAGAGGTTGTGTAGCTTATAACTATAAAAATTCAAGTTGCATTGTTGAAGCCTCATCATTGCTCATCCATTTGCTAGGATTTTTTTGCTATTAATGATAACCTCCTTGTTGACATTGTGAACCCACAAATGTTGAAATGCATTATCTACAAAATAAGCAAGCAAATGATGATGTTGTGACTAAAAGTTGTTATATCTAAAGAAGGGGCTTATAAAATACAAGTGTAATGGGTTTACTCCTATGAAAACACATATTGTTTGTGTGCATCCCAAGCTGCTTGTTATTAGGAGGAAGTAATTTATTAAAGTCATTCCCTTAGATCATACTCAATAACCAACAAAAAGAGAGGTTGGAGTTACTAGCATTGCAATCACATATTTTTTTTGGTTTTCAAATCCTTACAAATAGCACAATGAATAACAACAAAAGTTTCTTCAAAAATATAATCATGTATTTTTATAAAAGCTATAAGGCTTTGTCCACTTCTGAGAATATCTAGTTTAAAAGGTTAGTTTAACACTAGTGCCTTCGTGTTTTATTTCCATCTCGCTCACAAGTTGTGAAGGAAATGTTTCCTACTATGGTCACCAAATCTATGGACATTCATGTTTTGCCAAAACTTACAAGTGTAATAACTATTTCTGCTTCATTTGATTTATGGATGTCCAAAGGAGGCATTGACATGTTTATTTTGGTTATCAATTAAATTTCACCAAAGCTTGGGAGGTAAATGAAACAACCAATTTGTCCATGGCACAACAATTGCAAATCTTTGTTCAAAAAAGTAAAAACACATTGAGGATGAACCATTTTTCACCAAAAAAGGTGATGTATATTGAATATTATAATATGCAGTAAATTAAAATCTTGGTGGTATTCTTTAGCTATCATATACACAAGCAAAAAACTTTAAAATTTTCGTGACAACATTTTAAAACCCAAAGTTCACTTTGAATCAAAATTAATTTTGATCCAACAATTAGATTAAGAGAATTGGATAAAATTGATGTACATATAATATATAACTTCCAATCTTTCAATGGCCATAGGGCTTCATGTTTGTGGTTCATGAAACATTACCGAACAAAAGAAAATCGAAAAAATAATACACTGCCCATTTATGAAATCTCTTCTTCTTTGATATGGTAGTGGTTTTTTCTTTAAAAAAAGTTATTGTTATGCATTTATTGCTCAAAAATGTAAAAAAACACATTTTTTGAATGAATTTTCATCCAAAAACTTTAAATCTTCAAATGGTCTTTGATTTAATTCATGTATACCAATATCATACACCATAAAAAAAACTCACTCAAGAATTCTACTCACAACCTTAGTTTTGAAGTATATATGCAATTTTTTCAAAATTTTGTGTTAGGTATTATTTTCTCACAAATATATTCCATACATTCAAAATTTTCATTGTTTTCTTAATTTTTTAAAAAGATTAGATTAAGTTTCAAGTTAATCAAATATAATGAAATTAAAACAAAAAATCCAAGATATGATGTCCATACATTACCAAAAAAACTAATTGCAAAAAAATTATACTTGTGACTACAATTTTTTGGGGGTCTTAGTGTGCTTATGCTTGAGAAATTTGGTAATTGATTCATTAAGTTCTTATTTTTATCAAAGATATTCAAGCAATTACTTAGTTTCCATAGTTGCAACATTGCATTCCATTATTGATTGTGAGTTGCTAAACCTTCCCTAGGTATGTGAAAGCATTTGTTGGTCATGTGTTGTTTAAAATATGCCAATATTTTACGAATGACAAAGTTTTTATGGGATTAAGGCAAGTGAGTGTGAATGATGCCCAAGCAAGTTTACAAAAAACAATTACTCGAACAAAAAAATTTAGGAAGGGAAGGTAAGAATGGGAGAAACCTTATGTTGAGAGTGCATTGCCACTTCGCAACTTTAAAACACTTGTCAAAACAAAGTTTGTAAACAAAATCATTCTGTTTGAAGAATGTCTTGAATTCAAAAAAACCATCTTTCTTTATTATGGCAAGCACAAGATAATGACATTAGAGTAATGAATTCTTAAGGCCCAAGTTTGGGTTGTTGCAAAGGCAATTACTTCTTGCTTGAACCTTATTGTGATGAGTGCATGTGTGACGAATCAATCAAGAAGGCATTGGCTCCCATTAGATGCTTTGATTATTATGGTTAATATTTCACTCAACATGGAAGCTAAGGTTGTGGGACTTGGTGATGGGTCTAAAATTTTGGATGAATTTGATTTAGAGCTTTTCACCATGCAAAAAAATATGCAATAGGAAGTCATTAAAGCGATCAGATTGGTGCTCTTGTTTTTGAAAACATTTGATCCACATAATGTTCACAACATGTCGGATCCTCATTTCAAATATTTATGAATTATATAAATTATGTGAGCCATGGTGCAACAATTTGTTTTGCTTTTGAATATGATGCAAAAGTTGCGATTCCACTACTTATGGCATGTTTTGACCAATTGAATCTTACTTCCCAAGCATGTGCAACTGTTATTGATTTGCCTAATTCTTAATTTGAAGAAGAAGGTAATATGTTTAGTGTTGTAGCATCCATGGAAGAATCCTCTTGTGTTCTCGTTGTTGGACAATTTTATTTATTTAAGAGGTTATCTATCCTTACATTTGCATTTGTAGATCCTCTGTCTTGATGGCGACATCATGAAAACCAATTTCCAAATGTTGGTTTTTTAGCCAAGTAGATCCTTGGAGTTTTGGGGTCCCAAATCGAAACTCAACATGTTTTTAGCCTTGCTAATGTGTTGATAGCCTTGTGGCATTGTCACTTACAAGTGGAGAATTTATACTAAATACTCATGGTTGTAAAAATTTGGACTAATGATCCACAGTTGAATTGCATGCCTATTGCTATTCTTGAAGATTACATGAAAACTAAATGTGTTTTAGCTGAAGAAAATTATGATTTAATTAAAGAGGCTGATTTTTTTGAATAGTTGGAAGTTGATGATAATTAAATAAATCAAATGGCTATCTCATTTTTTTGTTTCCTTTCTAGCTAGAACTTGCACTTTGATTTTTTTTCATTGTTGTGATTGATTTTAGTTGTTGCGTGCAAGTTTTATGCAAAACTTCATTCCTCATCAACATCATATGTTGTTGCCTAAGCTTTTGATATCATCTTGGGCTTTTAGATTTTGAATCTTGGGGTGGTTCTGTGTTGCAATAACTAGTTTGTGTTGCATTGGGCATAGTTCTTATTTCAATCTTATTTCAAGAACTGGGGTTCAATTCCCCCACAAGTTACTTCAATTTGTAGGATGAATTGATAGGGTGTTCATGTTTGTTTTATTACATTTATAGGTTTTTGTGTAATATTCATGTGTTCTATACATATTTATAGTTTGTCAACATTTGAATTCCAATTCATTCATAACCGGATCTTACACATATCTACAATTTATCAGCATTTGAAAATCAGTTCATTCATAACCAGACCATATACATATCTATAGTTTATCAGCATTTGAAAACGGATTCATTCATACCCAAGCAATATACATATCTATAATTTATTAACATTTGGAAACCGATTCATTCATAATTGGCAAAGGGAAATTAAAATGGTTGAATACATAACTGTTGACACAATCAATCTCCTGAATTTTAAAAATATATATCTTTTTCTCTTTTTTTAAAGAATTCATAATGTTGATATCTGAAGGTTTGTCCTAAAACTAGATAACCAGACAACACTGGTAGCAATGTAAGAAAAAAAAACCTTCCATTTCCAGGGAGCATTCCCTGGAAGTCTTATTTTCCTGGGCGGTCGTTACGTCTATACACCTCAGCGCCAGCCTATATTTTTCACTAAACTTGTTTCTGGCGGTGTGGTGTATCGAACGCAGTCCATTATTCTTTTACCCAATCAGGTGGCCTCATCCAAAACTATTTCCTTTCCAGTTCTGTTAGCGAGGCAATGCTCACCGGATACATGACTTCTTTCACACCTCCTACTTGCCCACCCCGTTGAGGGTTTTCTTTTCTGTCCTGATCGTGGGTCCAATATAGGTAGGCGTCGAGGTGAAACCGCAAAAGGGGGCGAGAGCGCATAAAGCAAAAGCCGAGCAAAAGCCAGGGCTAACATCTGATGGCGCTGTGGTGAGAGGAAACTACGCAAATGGAAATCTCTGACGTCCCATTGGACGCTGAAGCCGGTATCTTTTAGCCCTATGAAACATTTCATCTGAATGTAAACAAGAAGAAGAAGGGTGGGACGGGGGGAAGGGGGGGGGGGACTCCAAAACAAGAAGGTCCTATTTGTCCCTCCCCGAACTCCCCCACCAAAAAGAGAAAAAAAACAAGAAGAGATGAACTTTGAAATCACCACTCACCATTAGTACTAAAAAAACATTACCTAGTTCATATTTTTGAAAGTGAAAAAAAGGACTGACAAAACCCACCCAAACCAACCCAAAAAAAAAAGCAAAAAAAGCAAAAAAAAAAAAAAAAACAAAACAAAACAAAACCCACCCTCCTACCAACTAAAAATTATAATAATATTTTTTTAATTAGAAGTTTTAAAAAAAAAAACCTACCAGGTTTAACTAAGAGATGCCTACTTGATTGAACTAAAGTGGATAACTTAGTAGTAAAGTTCACATCCAAATGGAACTGCCAAATAAAAAGTATGGATGATAAGATAAGTACAAATCATTTAGGTAGTCTTTGCTCCCCTAATCCACAAATGCTAATCATAATTAGTGGACCCCGATTAGCAAGACAAAGCGCTAACCCCACTTCCTAACCCTTCCGCCTTTCTGCTGCTCCTGTTGCTGTTGCACAGTGTCAGTAGCCCTTTGTGCTCCATCATCCCTCCTCCACTCTCGCTCTCTCTTGCTCGCGCTCTCTCTTTTTGTTTCTCTCTCTCTTTTTGTGTTGCATCTCTCTCTGTGATTCTTGTGTTCTCGAACATCTTTTTTTTTCCTCCCCTCGGTTTTTTTTTTTTTTGGTCCAATCGTTTGTTCTTGTTTCTTTTGTGGTGCCTGCTTTTGTGTTTCTAGATCTTCTTCTTCTTCTGGGAGTTTTGCTGTTTGATAAGAGGGAAGAACTCTGTGTGTGTGTGTGTGCGCTTTTGCTCGGCTTTTGCTTTATGCGCTCTCGCCCCCTTTTGCCGTTCCCTGTGGTTTTTTCTCTCCCTGTCAAAGTGGGTTATAAGGCCGGCTTACCAGATGTCATGTATGTTTTTGCTGAGCTGGTTGCAGCAATTCGAGAGATCTTCATTCTTTCAGCGTTTTGGTGTATGATCATAGCAGTCTTCTCAACCGCACGGGAACGGAGAATTGAAACGAGCCTCTAGCAAATTGTTAGTTTTTATCTGAAGATTCCAGATCGCTGAGGTGATTCGCCAACAGTCGATTATGAGTTATGTTCCTATGTTTCTGGAATCTTGTTTTGTAGTTCACAGCGCGCTGGAAAAAAATAAAGTGCTAGTAATTGAGTAGAAGGAAGACAGATGTTTCTCTACCATGGTTCGTAGTTCATAGCTAGCTCGAAAAATTTTAAGCACTAGTAATCGAAGAGGATGAAGAACTGGGGCTATGTAATTCATTTGGGGCTGCCGTATATTTTGTTGACCTGGAATGTAATTTTGTGTGGGCTTGTCATGTGCAGAGCCTACCCGGCGTGATTCGTGAAAAGGAGATTCGGATCGATGGGGAGCACGTCGACCGGAGCAGGCTCTAGCAACAATATTTCCACGTTCACTGGGGAGCTGATTCTCGCCGGTGCTGTCGTTACTATCGTTGCTACTAGCAAGATGGTGGAGTGCGTCGCGAATCGCTGGAGGAACCCGCCAACAGGTGGGGTGCACACTCCCAACCGAGGCATTTCTGAGGATGAAAATTCCTTCCTTGCTGTGTTTTGTTTAGGGGATAAATGCTCATACATAACCTGCGACCTCCATTCTTATTAGCGACCTACTGTCAGGGTTTATTTTTCCAATTTTGTGATATCGAGAATTTGGTGAAATTTCACAAAATTTAGGAATTTTTTTCGATTTACACTGGAAAAACACAGTTGTCCAAAAAATTTCCAATGTTTTGGTAAAAAAACAAATAACTTTTTTAGCCAATAATCATTGCCTACTATTCAGAGCTCTAGGTGTGACCATCATGTCTGCACTATTTTCATTCGGATTGGCTGAGCACCATAAGTTGCATCGACTACGTCCAAACACAGGGCAGAAATCACATTAAAAGGGACTTTCAAAAACTGGTTATGTCTGGTAACTGGCTCAAGGTCACTGGTCGGCACACATAACCTCACCACTCCCACAGGTCGGTTAGATGTGGTAACCCATAGCCTCTCACCAGTTACCCAGTCTATAACCATACTCCTTTTTAGATGAAAACATCATAATTGATGTCTTTATGGATGAAAATAATATTCTTCACACATCCATTTCAGATATCTCGTTAATGACAAAAATGATGGCAGTTCATGATAATGTTTGCCTATTGCTGTACTGTGGGTAAAGCCCCTGAGTGAAGGACTTTGCCCAAATGCGGGGACCCATGTGATTACTGACTTGTGGAAGGCCCCTAATTTCAGGAATGCTCTGCCCTGGGGTCTTAACCCCACACTTGAGCCACTTAATTAAGTCTTTGATAGCAACAGAATATGGCATAGACTTCAATCAAAGAGCCAATCAAAAGTAGCAAAAGTTAGATAGTGTGTCGGGGAATGGCTCAGATGCTTAATTGACTTTCTTTTTAGCTAACTGGAACAGAAGAAGTCCATTTAGCCAAAAGATCAGGACAGGTTTCTTTTTTGTTGAATGAAACCACAGAAGTCCATTTAGTGAAAAGTTCAGAATGGACATCATGAGTTTTGCCCGACTAACAATCTCCATCTGTTTAGTGCCTTGCAAACTGAGTGCCTTGGGGCCTAAATTTTGACTACATGTAGGCATGAAACCATTAGTTAAAGCATAGAGGCCTTTATCTACACTCTTACTGGCTTTGAAGGGGTCGGATGGCTCCATATGGGATGTAAGGATCAAAGTGGTTAGTTGACGTTCAAACCGGTTTTCCTGATCCAAATCAATTTTTAGTTGTTCAAAAGAATTGGTCTTGAACTGCTTTTCATAGTTAATACCCCTGGAGTTAAGTTTTAAAATTCGAAGTGTTTATGCCCTTTCAGTACTGTCCTTGAACCAACTAGCTCCAGAAAGTTTGGCTGGCAAACATCATGCCAACTGCACCATTTCTTTCTTCAGCTGAGCAGGCAAATGTACATTGAAAACTTTGATGGAGTCTGTGTTTACTAGAAGCAAAATTGGTTTTCTCTATGTGATTCTAGGCATTGAAAACCCATAAAAGAATTGGAGAATCCATAATAATGACCCAGGGTGCAATATATGGATTGTAACCTAAGGAATTTGTGTGCTTGGCTTGAAATTCAAATAGCTCTCCAAATAACATGATTCCTGCACTATTAATGTGATCCAAATTACCAAATGTTCACCTAACATTGCATTTGAATGGTGCTGGCAGCTGATCCAGGTGCTGAAATCATAGGCCTAGGTGAACATCCACTTAATCATCAAGTCCAGGTGAATGAAGTCATACCTTCTGCAACCTCTGGGAATACTGAGGGAGCCACTATAAATCTGGTAGCCACTGTTGCAACCCCAGCAGACAATGAGGAGCAAGTTCAGGTGGTAATTGAAGCTCCTCCTTCTGGGTCAGGTCATTCGACAGATGCACAGAATGCAATGGCTGATGTCCTCACCACAACATATCGCATGCTGGCAGATTATGTGTTCAGTACCTTTGCATCTGGTAGTTTCTGGTAGATGCTTGGAATACAATATGGACTTGTATACATACAATGTGATATTAGAAGCTTTTTTATGACTTGGTTTTTGATGGCTACATAATATTGCTGGTTGTAATCTTACAATTTGCAAATGAATATTCGCTGTGTTGTGGGCTAGTCATCTTTATTTCTTCTTTGCTGTCTGCTCATAGTTTGTTGCAGTGCACCCTCCCCTTTTCAACACATATATCATTTCCAGGCTGATATATTTGCTCACCCTTTTTCCTTCTTTCTTTTCAGGAATTTATTTTTTTGTGAATTCAGCTGTTGTCTAAGAGTGTGCATACAAGCTTCTGTGCTCCTTGTGGGTTTCCTCATGTTTTCAGTTAGGTTAGGGGGCTGGTATTTCATCTCCAACAGGAGAGAATGTGAATTTCTGCAATTGGAACCTGGAGATTTTGGAAAAAAACCTCAAGAACATTGGTCTGCAAGAAGGTATCTTTAGAACAGTAGGAACTTCATTTGTGATTTTCACAATAAGTAAAAGTCACAAATCTCAACTTTTGATGTTCTAAATGACCTTGAATCCCATGACCTTCATGCAAATGAGACACTTGAAAACTGGTTTCAAACCAATAAAACTGCACCCTTTCATTAGAAAAGGCAAAATTTGCCAATTTGGGAGACCACAAACATTTAAGCCAGAAATGTAAAGTAAGTGGTCATTCAAATCCCCAGATCATACAAACCAATCAACCAATTTATGTTAACAATCTATGTCCCCACAAATGAGGTCAACAATCTCCAGCTTACAAAAACAAGGAAGCACTCTGAATTCCGAAAGTGCCATACCTTGTGACAACCTCAACGAAACATAGTGATCCAGCTCGTGGCCGTTTTGACAGAGGTTGACAGAGGTTTTGACAGTTCTCATAGTTGCTTCTGTTGTCAATACGAAGTCTAAACACCACCCATAGTGAATGAATGAATAATGCCAGTGCCAGACACCCAGTGCCAGACTGCCAAAGCCTGATACAGTGGATGTGCTCCCCACTGATATAAATATCCAAAATCACAATTCAATTGGTGTGAAATCTTCACAATGTTTTGCACACATGAGAATGGCACCAAATTAGCTCTCTTTCTCCAAGACTGATCTGTCAAAATCACAAGCTTTGTGGTAATATTGTGTAATGGATAATTCTTTTTAAACTTCCTACCCTTCACTTGGGCAGATGGCTATATGGGACCCCATATGCACCTCACAAGCAGCAAACCCCGAATCATCTTTCTCTTTTCTTGGCCGGATCTGGACAAATGAGGATACTAGGATATTGCAACACTTTTCAATATAATAGAGTTTTCATTGAAGTCATCCTGTCTTTACCCTGTCTTTGGGCCTCTTTTCACCCCCTATCTCCTTTTTCAGTGAGGTTCGCAAAGTAAGGAAGTGTTATCAAATCTGGGTATGAAATGCTGAAACCCAGCATTTAATGCACAAGTTACGAGGTAATTATATTACCTAGTTGTACATATGGGATCAGTGAAAATATATGTAGCAAGAGTGGAGGCGCTGAGGAAAACGGAAAGAGGGGGTCAAAACAGGATGAAACTCAGTTTGCAGTTTGCCACAAAAAGCGGTGCAGCTCTGAGTTTGACTTCCCCCCCCCTCCCATTGAAAGCTAATTTACTTTTTTGCATGTTTTTTTTGAATCTCACCCGGTTTTGGCCCAAACTCAGGGTACTGGTGCCGTGTTTTCCTCACTTTACGGAAAACTCTAATAAATGTTTAGCAAAACTAGTTTAAATGTTTTGGTTCATTTGAATTGTTTTCAGAAGATGGTGTACATAGTGGCAAAGCCTTCAGTTGTTTTCTTTTCCCAAATGGGCTCTAGGGGTAGTGTCAAAATTCACAATGTTTTCCACCTAGACATAACCAAGTTAGCAATCCTATAATTCAAAATCCAAGCCGGTGAGCTAGCTGATTGCTGGAGGGTAGAAGTTCACATTAGATCGCTCTCTCTCCCAACAGGACAGACAATAAATGACCCTGAGAACGAACGAGGCAACGCAGACCCTCTAATCCATGTCCCAGACCCTTGTTTTCGCCGGGGACAAACTTGGAGCCGACTGGCCACAGTACATGTGGTTCACCGCTTCGAGTCAGGCAATTTACAAGTGTTTTCGTGAGTGGTGACCAATGGTTTTTACCTTGGATGGATATTACAAATTTTCTACTTTTAAGAAGGGAATACCTTCTCTGTGGCAAATTCGTTTCTTTTTTTAAACATTCGCCAACTTTTGGAAAGTAATTTTTTTGCTGAAAATTTCAGAACATTTTGACACCCTTTTTAGTTTTGAGGTAGGTTTTCTGTTAGTTTTATACAGTTTCAAGAGGTGTTTTTTTACAATCTTGGGCCAATTGATGCTAAATCTTGTATGTGATGATTCCTAACCAGGTTATATGAGAAAACTGGTAGTAAAGAAACATTGGTGCTCAGAAATTTGACCCCCTGCTTCAAATCCATCCCAAAGGAACTGCCATTTTCAACCTATTGCTCAGTATAATTAGTTGCAGGGTGTATCATAAAGTTTAATTTTCCTTTTTACAATGAGTCACTTGGATGGCCCACCTCATAAATAGTTCTGAAACTTTAGACATTCCCTCAAATATAAGTTTTCAATTCCAAAATTGACACTCTTTAGACCATTAGAAAGGTCGTAAGCATAAAACAATAAAATGAGATCACATCCCCAAAATAAGGATATGTAACAGAAGTTATATGACCATTTGAATGATTAAAAGCCAAATTATTAAAGTGATTCCTGGTCATTTGAATGACACTTTAAATCAAATCAACTCCAATTAAGGGTTGTGATACTTTTTGGACAATCATTTTCAAGGGCTACACATTTGTCTCAAGATCTTGCAATTTGGAGGCAAAATGAGAAAGTTATTAACAAGCCCACAAAGTTGCATGACTTCTAACTTGACGAGAGAATGATAATTTTGGAAGTTTCATTTGGAAGTCTTGAGAAAAATGATCATTTCATTGTAACCCTCGTAAGCTTGATTCGTTTAAAAAGAAGTTAAGAACTATGTTGACCATCCTTCAATTTTGCATCCCTGTGATTTTGAAAGCGGACTACATGAGTTTGAAATGTAGTTTGGTTTTGGTGAACAATGTTGAAATGTTAGTAAATTTGTATTTCAATGAATCTTGTGTAGTTTTTTCATTTTTCATTTGTCCATTTAAATGACATAAGGCCTTGGGTAAGCTGAATGTTAATTGGGTGCTTTTAACTTAAAACATATTTAATTCTATATTAAACTAAATTACTCAATCTCAAAATGCATGCAAACCATATATTGAAGTGAAAGTATGATTGTGTGGTATCATTAAAAACAACTTAATTAAGGAGATTCTTCAAGATTGGTCAAGAAATATTTTTAAAATTATTAATTTTTTTTTTCCCCTATTGTTGCATCTATGTAACCAAGCTAAAATGTAAGATTCCCTTTCTAGATTTGTAGGTTGATAAGGTTAAAGAAATAAGAATTCAAAGAACACCATATTTCTTGGAAATAAAAAATAGCCAACTTGGCTTCATATTTTTATTCAATAGCCAAATCAAACATAAACTATTTCACAAGCCCTACAAGTAGTAATCAAAGTTGAGCAAAAAAAAAGAAAAAAATTCATTCCTTATCCATGTGGCCTTTGGATGAATATTTTCCAAACTTTCAATCATGAACACAAAATTCAATATGTAAATTTTAACATTGTTAGTGGATTTTTTCCCTAGGCATGTGTCATAAACATATTCTTCAACAAGAAATAAATTATACAAGATTACTAAGGATCCTTTCATAATTCTTATGTTCATTCCCAAAATTTGTTATATTCTTGAAACTTTTGATATGGGAAATGTTTTAAAACATAAAAAAATATTGAAATTTTGATGAAAATGAGCCATTAAAAAACCCATGATGTGCATAATGCTAAAAAATAAAACAGTTAATGAAACATTATACCACAAAAACACAAATCATTCTAAAAATTGAAGGTGGTTAAAAAAATAATAAGGTGACATTCATTGTGGTAACACCCAATCATACTTTAACCCATTGATGATTATGTGAACATGATATTAAAAAGAACATAAAATTACATGCTTCAATTTAACTAGATCACTAATCTATTTTCAACATGCTTTTGATCTTATATAACAATTTTTTAAAAAAAGGAAGTGTTTATTGTTTTATACAAAAAGGTTATTTGCATTTTCATGACAATGTGATGTGTTATTAGGTTTGTTTGAATAGTTTACTGCTATCACTAATACAAAACATGGTTTTTCAAGTGATTCGATTTGATGAAGTTGTTCATCTTAACCAATAAAGGTTTCCAATTTGATTGAAGGTCAAGGGTATGAATAACATGTGTAAATTTTGAGACCAATTTGATTAATGTGTTCCAATTTATGACCAATCAAATGGGACTTTTAATCAAATTGGACAAAAAATTGTCACCCTTAGTTAAGATGGCCAACCACTTAGTCAAATGGGACATCTTAGTGTGCCACTAAATAGATCATCTCGATTCTTTAGTCAAGATGGCAAATGGTTTAATCAAATGGGACATTATATTGTGCCTTTAAATAAACTATTTCAACTCTTTAATCAAAATGGCCAATGGTTTAATCAAATTAAACATCCTATTATGTCATTACATGTATGTAAATGTAATTATAGTTATAACTAGATATGAACAAGACTAATGTATTTGTGTGCCTAGAAATTTTGAAAAATATCTCAATTTTTATTGCATCTAATATACCAATTACAACTACAAAATCAAATATTGAATATGTCAAGGAAAGGTTTTTTTTTATTGCCATAAGTTCAACATGGTTATGTGAACAAGTTAGTAGAAAGTCAAGGCATTTCATGTTTGTAAGTCCACCACAATATGGTTTAAATTTTTCGAAATGTATGAATACAATTTAAGTTATGGATGAAAGTAATCCATGATGCCAAATTTGGTACCATGAAAATATCATAGTTTACCGTGGTCCAAAACAATTGTTTCATAAACATTGAATGTTGAACCAAAAGAAAAAATAATCCCTATTGATCTTTGATATCAATGCCCCACAATTACACATACGAAGAAGAAAACACACACATATTAATTATAATTAACACATAATCTAAAAATTAGACTTACATAAAATGAAAGTGGGTTGCATAAGACATTAAAAACTCCATGTAATGCTCAAAACTTCATATTTGTGGATCATGTGTGAGTATATGGTTAAATTTTTTTGACACAATCTTTTGATATTATGTAATAATCGTTAGTCAATTCCCCAACAAAAGGTTTAAATTGATGCAGTACAAACATGGAAATGGAAAACAATGTAAACTTCAACATCATTTAGATATTTTTATTGAAATGTCATTGGATTTGATCTTTTAAAATGTATTTTTAACTACTCATTTTGGTCCATCTTCATGTGAAAAAGACATTAAGAATTTTGTATAGTGTTCAAAACTTCATATTTGTGGATCATGTGTGAATATATGGTTAAATTATTTTGACACAATGTCTTGACATAATATAACATTTATAACCACTAGTCAATTCCCCAACAAAAGGTTTAGATTGATGTGATATGATCTTGGAGATGGAAAACAATGTGAACTTCAACATCATTTAGATATTTCTATAGAAAAATCATTGGATTAGAACTTTTTAAAATGCATTTTCAACTATTCATTTTGGTCCACTTTCATGTGGTTTTAGTGACTGAAAAAATAGTTCAATGGGAACTTGAGAAGTAACATTGAACAACTTTCATCTCAACCTAGTTACCCAATGTAATTAAAACAATAAGGAACAAATTTCATTGAAATTTTCAAATTGGATTTTGAGTTCACAAACATTGGTGGACAATAGAAGTTCATAAATAGGCCACAAAGCAGGCAAAGGCTTGAATGCAAGCAAGAAGTCACACTCCAACATGTATAGAACAACCTCAAACAAACATATGATAAGTAAAAACAAGGGGATGGGGGGACAATTTCATTAAAATTACCAAATTGAATTTTTAGTTCACTTAATTGGTTAGAGAGGTGTGAACCTTGGTGGACAACAAAGGCTCATAAATAAGCTAAAGGTGGGCAAGGGCTTGAAAACAAACAAAATGCCACACTCTAACATGTTTGCTACAACTTCAAACAAACATATGATAAATAAGAGCAAGGGGAGGAGGTTCCACAATAAAATAAGTACACCAAGATTGAGGAGATGAATAACACATGAAATCTCAAAAAAGGGAATGGAGGGCAGGGTTGTACTTGCCCTTGTGAGCTTTTTGCATTCCAAGGATCTTAGGGTTTTCTTTATTTATGAATGTACTGCAAACCCTAAATATGCAAGCAGCGTTCATTTCAATCCTCACAGCCCAAAACCCAGACAGCAATTTATCTTTACTCTTTAGTTCCTCACAGAGATGAGGTCAAAAATTCTCTTGCTTACAGAAGAAAATAGACTTGGTGACAATGTTGAACAAACATCTATGATTTGAATCTCATCATTGGACCTGCTTCACACACACAATTTTGGTGATGTTTCTAATTGGAAAAATATTGCTGGAGCTCTAAATTTTGACATGCCCTAGTTCACTTGCTCACGTGACTCTACAGGAGGACCCCATGTGCCACCTCACAGTTACAAGCAGTAAACCCTGATCATCTTTCTCTTTAGTTGGCCAAGATCCAAACAAGGAATACATTGCAACACTTTTCCATATAATGTGCTAGGGTTTGGTTCATTTGAATTGACCTCTATCCACACCTGCTAGCTGCGCACATCACGAAAGCAAGAAATGAGCAGGTTCTCTTTCTCAGAGGCTCAGCTCTCAGTCAGTCAACCCACTAATATTTTTATCTTTCTCTCACTGTTTTTACAAATTGAACATGGGGCAAAAACAAGTCCAGCAATCAACTAGGCACAAAAGAAAACAGCAATCGGAAGATTTCCAAATTCCAGCCTTCGAGCTAGCTGATTGCTGGAGGGTATAAATTCACATCAGATCGCTTCCTTTCCAAACAGAAAAGCAGTCACTTTAGCCAAAAATCTCCTTGATTGCGTTGAGAGAATACTCGCAAAGACTCTGTCCATTCACCGAAACGCAGAAAGAAGGAATTGTGCAACAGGCTGAAAAAGAAAGCATCAAAGAGCCTAGAGGAGGCTTCGTAACGCCGAGCTCTAGGTTTGCTTCAACACGCACTTGCACACACGAGCACGCTGCACTAAATGACCCTGAGAACGAACTAGATCCGGATCCTGATCCAGGTCCCAAAACATTGTACACGTGCTTCACCGCTCGTGGTCGGGCAAGTATAAACATTTCCTTGGTTGCTGCCCAGTGTTCTTTTTCACATAGGAATCTCGGAAACATTTCGACCTTTTGCAAAATTCATTCATTTAAAAAAAATGCCATGTTTTTGAAAACAAATGTTTTGTGATAAGTTTTGCCATATTTAGGAAGGGGTATTATTAGTTCAGGCCAAAAATGTGATAATCACTTTTGGGAATAGAATTTGTCTTAAGGAAGGCTCATCTGTTTTTGGGGTGGGGGGAGAGTGGGGGAGGAGAGATACAATTCTTTTATTTTGTGTTCCCACCATGTTCTCTGTGTGGTCTTATGTGTTCCCAGTGATTTTTCCCAAGTTCTCAATGTGTTGCTCAAAGGTGTTCCCAATAGCACCATACTTTTATCCCATATGGTTGCCCAAAGTCCTCCCTTCTCAAGTATATAGGTGGGCCAAAGGGCAGACACTACTTCTTCACATACAAAATTTCTATTCCTTCCAAAGATTTTATTTTTCTTTGGCCAATGAAAACGGCTCATTGCAAAAAATTATAAAGGAACTTGGTGGGCACCCCTATCTAATCAATAGAAACTAATAGGTACCCATAGTTCATGCCCTTGCCATTAGCGTAGGCTGAAAATGCCAAGAACACAGGTAGGCAAACACATTCTTGCACCCAGTGAGATGAGGCAGCATTCAAACCTAGGGAGGCCTAGGTCTTTTCTCTTGAGGGGAGGGTAGGGGTGTGGGATTTCTTTATGTCCCCATTGTGTTCCCATCAAGATTCAAATGGGTTCCCAACATATTCTCAAAATTCCCAATGTGTTCTTCAAAATGTTCCCAATAGTTCCTCACTTATCCCATATCCTTGGCCTAAAGTTTTGCTGTTGTAACCTATCTAACCAGCCCAAATGAGGAGATTACAACATAAATATCTCGTTTGGGACTGAACAAAGCTTGACTAATTTTTTTTTTGATGGACCAATGAAAGACGCCCATCACAAAAGGAAAATATTTATTCTGGTGGGTGGCGCCCCCCAAAATTGGAGATTCTCACCAAACTCACACATGTAGGTCATCTCAGGTTGAATTGCTTGTACAGTTATTATTATTATTTTGAAGAAGCACAATGTGGACACGACCTGATAGCGCGTTAGGAACCTGAACTGAAGCTCATTGCGTTATAACGTCACTTTAGACTAGGAGTCAATTATGGGAAATTTGAACACTTATTGGCTAAGCAAATGTTATTTGTTTAGGGCCGATAAGTTCATGTGTAAAGCCATTAACATCAATTGCGTTATAATGTCACTTAGACTAGGAGTCAATTATGGGAAATTTGAACACTTATTGGCTATGTAAATGTTATTTGTTTAGGGCCAATAAGTTCATGTGTAAAGCCATTAACGTCAAAAAGTAAAGACCAAGGCTCAAATCTCAAATATGCTTTGGTTCTTTCTTTCTTGGTGTCATTTTTTTTTCATCTTTGGTTCATTTCTCAAGTTAAACCCTAAACATCAGATCACCATGGATTAGCATAGATACAATATTCTTGTGATTCTTGTGTTTTTACAATAATTTGACATGTTATTTTTATAGTTGTGGCATAGCAGCAACTTGATTTTTTTAATTCTGTCCAACCCTTCTTTATGTGAAAATTTATAATTTCAAATCAAGATGGACAAATTAGTTCTTGTAACTACATGCATTTGAAGAGACAAATTGGAAGACAAATAAATGAGAATTTACATTTGACACAACCTTTCTATACAACACTCTAACATCTTCCATACCCAAATACAGAAATTTAAAACTCCCTCCATCATTCACAAACAATCACAAAAGCTCAACATGAAGAAAGATGAAAAAAATTTAAACAAATTTTTTTAAAAAAATGTATGTGTATATATATAAAGTTTGATTTAAGGTTCACTTTGATCCGATGATAAGAATTAATCAAATAACAATATTTTATTGCAACAACATTAGTCCCAAGGGTTACAAATTGCCCTCTCAAGTTGAAATGTATGCCTTCTCTGCCTTGGATAGGTTATATCATTATTGAACAACGTTTGACATTAATTTCAATGATTGCACCAATAGGAATGCTCTATTCACTTGCCTCCTAGTATGCATCCGGCTTAAAGTCATACCACACTAGAGGCAAAGGATACCAATGAATTGACATTGGTTGCCTAGGTAAAGAAGAAATAGGGGTATGGTAGGTTGAGAAATGGCAATCCAGTGCCTAACAAATTAGTGGCAGGAAATTGTCAGGTTGAAATCACTGGATAAATAAAAGCAGACCTTTTTTTCTTGGAAAAATTTCACCAGATTTTGACCTATGGTTTCAACCCATGCTCATGCAAAAAAATGGCTCAAATTTGCCAGATTTCAAAGAACTGTTTTTTCAAATTCTCATATTTTAATGATAAGTTCCAATAATTCATGCTGGAACTGGCCTGAGGATGATTTCAAATCTGCAACTGAATATGAAGTAAAAGATTTTGGAATCAAAAAAGGAAGGATTCTAGTGAAGACACTCCAATATCTAGTATGTAATCAAATATGGCTCAATCATCTTATGGATGATCACCACTTCAACTACATCACAAAATTGAAAAAAAGAAACCTGAAGAAAAGGTGAAGAAAAAAAACATGATGATGGGAAGTCACACGAGTGAAATGTGATGTTTGAACATGATGTTAGCAATGAGCGTTGTCCGGTTATCAATATGTATAATTTGTGGATATGTGTATATATATTCGAAACTTGTGTCAAAATTTTAAATATATGAATGTACATATCGAGCATATGGATATTGATTGATTATCTATGCATATTCATATCCATTGATTTATTGTTCATTGATAACAAGATACATATTCATGTCCATCATGATATGCCCTTATGTCCGGATATGTATTTGACACTATGCATATCCGGATTTTAGGGTTTTTGATTTTCTTAGTGTTGAAGGATATGCATTCAAGTGTTTGAGATTTTTCAAGTTTTTATTATCTCAAACTCTAAACAACAAAAAAGTTTGCGCTTTCCTTTGTGTTCATTGTCATTCATTGTGTAATGATGAATTTTGTTGGAGCTTGGTGTGGTGACAAGGTATTTTTTTTGTCAATGAATTCTTTTCAAGTATGCATTCAAGTTTCTTCTTGTTTTTGCAAATCTTGTGAGCTCATATGAGTTGTTCATTCCTCTTACTCTTGCAAGTCCTTTGAGTTCTCTTGTAAGGTTTCCATGTACTCTTGGCTACAAGTCTTGTGTGAGTGTTTTGATGTGCAATGTGCATTATGTTTGTTAAATCAAATGTTATCCAACAAAACTCAATGCGATGGACCATGGTGGGGTTTGTTATTTTCAATCATGAGTTTCTCCTACTCTTGCAAGTCTTGTGAGAGGTACAATTTTCTTCTTTAATCTTCTAAACTCTTATTCTTATCAAATCTTGGTAGTAAATTGGTTGTGAGTTCTTATGAAAGCTTATTTTTGAGTTCTTGTATGAGTGAGGTTTGTTATTTTCATTTGTGGGTTTCTCTTGCTCCTACAAGTCTATGAAAGGTATGATTTCTTCCTTTAGTTTTAAACTATTATTCTTATTAGATCTTGGCAGCAAATTGCTATGAGTTCTGGTGAATTCTTGTGTGAGCAAGATTTGCTATTTCCATTTGTGAGTTTTTCTTACTCTTGTAAGTCTTGTGAAAGGTATGATTTCCTTCCTTCAATTTTAAGCTCTTGTTTAGATCTTGGCAACAAATTGCTTATGAATTTTTGTGAAATATTATGTGGGTACACATCTTTTGCGTGATGCACATTGTGGTGTGGGCTTGCCAAATTAGAATAAGAAACTATTTGTTGATGTGTTTTCCGTGCCTACAAGTGTTGTGACAAGTATGAATTATAAATGCTTTCAGTTTTTTGCAAAAATGTTTTTTTCTTTCATGTGGTCTTCTCAACTTGTGGATATTGGATGCTTAGAAAAAATCTTCAATTTGACTCAATTTTATCAGTTATGAAATGATTTCGAGTATTGTGTATGAATTCTTGTGCGAGTTCTCAAGAACAAGTTTTTTATGAGCTTTCAATTACAAGTCTTTGTTGTGTAGCTTGGATTACACATTACAAACGGGGTTTATGTTTATGATCTTGTAGGGTAGAATGTAGGGTTTTCACTGTGTAATGATTAAAGGAAAGCAAAAGGAGTTGCATGGTGTTGATGTCATTAAAAGTGTGGGGGGGATTGATTCCAATTTCTTTGATTTGACAACATCAAACATTGATGGTAGCAATTGAGATGTTGAGAGCATGGTGATTGGTAATTTAACATCTAATAATGTGGTAGTAATAATAAAGGTTGTGCAACTTATAGTTGTAAAAGTTCAAGCTACATTGTGGAAACCTCACCATTACTCATCCATTTGTTGTTAATGATAACCTCGATGTTGACATTACGAACCCACAAATGTTGAGATGCATTACTTATAGGTTTGAGCAAGCAAATGAGAATGTTTTGACCAAGAGTTGTTATATTCTAAATAAGGGGTTTATAAAATACAACAAGTGTAATGGGGTGATTCCTACAAAAACACAAATTGAATGTGTGCATCCCAAGTTGCTTACTACTAAGAGGAAGCAAATTATTGAAATCAATATTCCTTTAAATCATATTTGACAACCAACAAAGAAAAGGGTTGGAGATATTAGCATTGGAATCACAAATTTTTTTGGACTATCAAATTTTTACAAATAGCACGATGAACAACAACAATAGTTTCTTGAAAATCTGGTCCTATATATTTGTAAAGGCTACATGTCTTTGTCCATTTGTGAAAATATCTCGTTAAAAATTTTAGTCTTTCACCAATGACTTCTTGTTTTATTTCCATTTCACTGACAAGTTGTGGAAGAAGTGTTTCCTATTATGGTCACCAAATTTATGGACATTCATGTTTTGCCAAAACTTGCAAGTGTAGTTACTATTTCTACTTCATTTGATTTATGGATGTGTAGAAGAGGTGTTGACACGTTTGCTTTGGTTATCAATTATCTCACTAAAGCTTGAAAGGTAAATGGAACAACTAGCTTATGCATGGCACAACAATTGTAATCTTTGCTTGAAAATTTTGGTTTAATTCATTGAATTTTGGTTTTTATCAAAGATGAAACTAATAACTTAGCTTCCATGACTACATCATTGCATTACATTATTGATTGTGAATTATTGAACCTTCTTTAAGTTTATGAAGGCACTTCTTTTGGTGATGTGTTGTTTAAAACATGCCAATATTCTACAAATGATGACAAAGTTTCTATGGGGCGAAGGCAAGTGAATTTGAAAGATGCCCAAACATGTTTCTAAATAATAATTATTTGGACAAAAATTTTTGGGAAGGGGAGGCAAAAGTTGGAGAAAGCTTGTGTTGAGAATGGGTTGTCATTTTGCAAGTTCAAGACACTTTTCAATATAAGGTTTGCAAGCAAAATTATTATGTTCAAAAAATGTTTTGAATTCAAAATAACCATCCTTCTTTGTTATGGTAAGCATAAGACAATGAAATTAAAGTAGTGAATTCCTAAAGCCTAAGTTTGGGTTGTTGCAAAGGCAATTATTTCTTGCCTGAACCTTGTTGTGAATGTTTATGTGATGAATCAATCAAGAGGGCATTGATTCCTATTCGATGTTTTGATTACTATTGTTAGTAATTCATTCAACATGGAAGCTAAAGTTGTGGGACTTGGTGATGGGTCTGAAATTTTGCATGAATTTCATTAAGAGCTCTTCACCTTGCAAAAAAAAAGGTGATAGGAAGTCATTAAGGTGATTAGACCTTTACTTTTGTTTTTGAAAAAAATTGATTCACATAATGTTCACAACATGCTTGCCATCATGTTGGATCTTCATTTCAAATATCTATGAATTATTAAAAATTATAAGGCCCATGGTGCAAAATTTTCTTTGCTTTTGAATATGATGCAAAAGTAACGATTCCATAGTTTATGGCTTATTTTGATCAATTGAATCCTATTTCCCAAGCATGTGCAACTATTATTGATGTGCCTAATTCTCAATCTAAAAAATAAAAAAGTAATATGTTTAGTGTTGGAACATCCATGGAGGAATCGTCTTGTGCTTTTGTTATTAGATAACATTATTTATTTAAAAGGTTATCTATCCCTACATCTACATGTGTAGATCCTATGTCTTGATGGCGGAATCATGAAAACTAGTTTCGATTGTTGGTTTTCTTGCCAAATAAATCCTTGGAGTTCGGGGCTCTGAAATCAAAATTGAACATATTTTTAACTTTGTTGGTGTGTTGACAACCTTGCGATGTTATCACTTATAAGTAGAGAATCTAGACTAGATAATCATGGTTGTAAAAATTTGGCTTAATGATCCACAATTGAATTGCACGCTTATGGCTACTCTATATGAAAGTTGAATGTGTTTTAGTTGAAGAAAATTATGATTTAAATGAAAACTTGGCTGATTTTTTTGAATAGTTGGAAGGTGATGACGATTCAATAAATCAAATGGCTATCTTGTTTCCTTTCTAACTAGAACTTGCACTTTGACTTTTTTCATCATTATGATTGATTTTAGTTGTTGTGTGCAAGTTTTATGCACGAATTTAAATGGACTTCACACTTCACTCCTCACCAACATCGTTTGTTGTTGCCCAACCTTTTGATATCATCTTGGGCTTTTAGATTTTGGGTGATGGAGTGATTTTTGTATTTTTGCATGCAACTTGTGTTGCAATGGGTAGAGTTCTTGTTTCAAGAACCAAGGTTCAATTACTCCACAAGTTACTTCAATATATAGGGTGAATCAGTAAGGTGTTCATGTTTGTTTTACTACATTTACAAATTTTTGTGTAATATTCATATGTTCTGTACATATCTATAATTTATCAACATTTGAATTCTAGTTCATTCATAACCAGACCATATACATAATTCATTCATAGCCGGCAAAGGGAAATTAAAATGGTTGAATACATAACTGATTACACAATTGAACTCCTGAATTTTATAAATATATTCTTATCTTTTTTTAAAAATAAGAATTTGTTATGTTGATATCTGCAGTTTTGTCCTAAAACTAGATACCCAGACAACACTGGTAGCAAAGTGACAAAAAAAAACCTTCCATTTCCAGGGGCATTCCCTGGAAATTGTATTTTCTTGGGCTGTCGGTATGTCATATACACCTCAGCACTAACCTTTATTTTGCACTAAACTTGTTTTTGGTGGTGTGGTATATCGAAAGATAGTTCATTATTCTTTTACCCAATCAGGTGACCCCATCCAAAACCATTTCCTTGCCAGTGCCTTTAGTGAGGCAACAATCACCGGAAACATGACTTTTTCCACACCTCCTAATTGCCCACCAGGTTGAGGGTTTTATTTTTCTGGCCTGATTGTGGGTCCTTACCTTTTATTCATTGTTCTCCCCCTCAGTTGGGGCTAAACGCTATCTACAACCCCCGGCCCCCCCCCCCCAGCGCCCCCACATCGAGCACTGTCCGGCGGCCTTTCTAGGCCTAACAGTGCAGCCGTGCGGCGAACCGTGTGCTTCTTTTGCAGGGTTTGAACTTTTGACTGCTGAAGTTATTGAAATAGAAAAGAGATCCAATCGTACTCAGCGCCTGAACATGTGCCAATGGTTAGTACCATATTCTATGCTTGGAAAGTTTAGGGCTTCGAATCACTAAAACAAAAATTATTCAAATTATAATATACCTGTGTAGTGCCCAAGTGCACAAATATTATAATTTGAATAAAAAATTATAATTACACAGTAGTGTGTAGTGTCCAGGTGCACAAATATTATAATTTTTTATTCAAATTATAATATACCTGTGTAATGCCCGGGTAGATTCGGTGTAGTTTCCTCTGACCACAGGGCCGGCCATCAAATAGTAGGCCTAGCTTTTGCTTGATGCGCTCTCGCCGCTCTTCGTCGTTCCCTCATTTGTTTCTCTCCCGCTTCAATGTGGGTTATAAGACCAGCGTACCAGATGTCAATGTATGTTTTTGCTTAGCTGCTTGCAGCAATCCGAGAGATCTTCATTCTTTCAGCGTTTTGGTGAATGATCATAGCCGTCTTCGTAAGTGCGATCTCAACAGCGCGGGAACGAAGAATTGTAACGAGCCGCTCGCAATTTGTTAGTCTTGATCTGAAGATTCTAGATCGCTGAGGTGATTCGCCAACAAGCGATTATGAGTTCTGTCCCTATGTTTCTGGAATCTTAGTTTGTAGTTCACAGCGCGCTGGGAAAAATAAAGCGCTAAGGACGACAGATGTTTTTGTACCATGGTTCGTAGTTCGTAGGGAGCTGGAAAAATTTTACGCTATATTAATTGAAGAGAAGGAAGAACTGGGGCTATGTAATTCATTTGGGGCTACCATATACTTGTTGACCTGGGATGTAATTTTGTGTGGGCTTGTCATGTGCACAGCCTAGTGAACTCGTCTCGAAGTGATTCGTGAAAAGGAGATTCGGATTGATGGGGAGCATGTCGACCGGAGCAGGCTCTAGCAACGATATTTCCACGTTCACTCGGGGGTTGATTCTCGCCGGTGCTGTCGTTACTATAGTTGCTACTAGCAAGATGGTGCAGTGCGTCGCGAATCGCTTGAGGAACCCGCCAGCAGGTGGGTGCACACGCCCAACTGAGCCATTTGTGAAGATGAAAATTCCTTCCTTGCTGTGTTTTGTTTAGGGGATAAATGCTCCTACATAACCTGCGACCTCCATTCTCATTAGCAACGGACTGTCAGGGTTTATTTTTCCAATTTTCTGTTATCAAGAGTTTGGTGAAATTTCCCAAGAACTAGCAAAATTATTCGAATTCACACTAGAAAAACACAGTAGTCCAAAAATTTCCCAATTTTTGGTAAAAAAACAACAATTATTTTAGCCAATAATCGCTGCCTACTATTCACAGCTCTAGTTGCAACCATCAAGTCTGCACTATTTTCACTCACACAGGATTGGCTGAGCACCATAGGTTGCATCTCTTACGTCCAGTCACAGGGCAGAAATCGCACAAAAAAGGGCTTTCAACAACCAGTTGTGCCTGGTAACAGGCTTGAGGTCGTTGGTCCGGACATAATCTCACTGCTTCCACAGCTCAGTTATATGTGATAACCCATGGCCTCTTGACGGTTACCCAGTCCATAACTATACTCCTTTTTGGATGAAAACATCAAAATTTCTGTCTTCATGGATGAAAATAATATTCTTTGTACATCCATTTCAGATATCCCATTAATGACAAAAATGATGGTAGTTAGGCACGAAATAAAAAACACACAATACTAAAAATTGCATCCACAATTATCCAACTAGGCTAACTTGGCATGATAGGTCATCAAGAATCTCACAACCGTCAACTATGGCTGACCATAACTGGCTCAAGGCTGCTAGTTATCGAAAATAGCCTCAGTGCTCTTGCACCTTGGATATTTCTGCTAATTAGTAGCCTCGAACCAGTTACTGCCAGTTACCTAGTCCATAACTTGGAGATCTGTCAAATGATAATACATATGTCTTGGTAATGGTGTTAATGGATGAACAGAAATTTCCTAGTGCATGTGGAGGCCACCTTATCTCTATGATTATCCTTGCTGGACAAGGGATCTTACACCTACTCCTTACGATTAGGAAGGATATTGGACCTACTTATAGACATAAAATCCCTAATACTCTTAAAGTCTCAAAGAGGATGCTCCTCCTGAGCTTCCTGATATATATGCGTTTAGGTTCATGATAATGTTTGCCTATTGCTGTACCATGGGTCTTTAAAGCCCCTGAGTGAGGGACATTGCCCAAATGTGGGGACTGATCTGATTATTGGATTGTGGAAGGCCCCTAATTTCAGGAATGCTCTGCCCTGGGGTCTTTACCCCACACTTCAGCCACTAAACTTAAGTCTTTAATAGCAACAGAATATGGCCTAGACTTTTATCAAAGAGCCATTCAAGTAGCAAAAGCTCAATAGTGTGTCAGGGAATAGCTCAGATGCTTAATTGACTTTCTTTTTATCTAAATCGAACAGAAGAAGTCCATTTAGCCAAAAGATCAGGACAGGTTTCTTTTTTGTTGAATAAAACCACAGAAGCCCATTTAGTGAAAAGTTCAGGATGGACATCATGAGTTTTGCGGGATTAACAAATCTCCATCTGTTTGGTGGCTTGCAAACTGAGCGCCTTGAAGCCTAAGTTTTGACTACATACATATAGACATGAAACCATCAGTTAAAGCATATAGCCCTTTATCTACCCTCTTACCGGCTTTGAAGGGGTTGGATGGCTCCATGTTGGATGTAAGGAGCAAAGTGATTGGTTGAGGTCAAAACAGTTTTCCTGATCAAAATCGATTTTTTAGTGGTTCAGAGGAATTGGTCTTGAACTGCCTTTCATAGGTAATACCCCTGGAGTTAAGTTTTAAAATTTGAAGTGCTTTATGCCCTTTCAGTATTGTCCTTGAACCAACTAGCTCCACAAAGTTTTTATGGCAAACATCATGCCAACTGCACCATTTCTTTCTTCAGCTGAGCAGGCAAATGTACATTGAAAACTTTGATGGAGTCTGTGTTTACTAGAAGCAAAATTGGTTTCTCTATGTGATTCTAGGCATTGAAAAGCCATAAAAGAATTGGAGAATTCATAAAAATGACCTGGGGTGCAATATGTGGATGGTAATCTAAGGAATTGGTGTGTGCTTGGCTTGAAATTCAAATAGCTCTCCAAACATGATTCCTGCACTATTAATGTGATCCAAATTACCAAATGTTCACCTAACCTTGCATTTGAATGGTGCTGGCAGCTGATCCACGTGCTGAGATCATAGGCACAGGTGAACATCCACTTAATCATCAAGTCCAGATGAATGAAATCATACCTTCTGCAAGCTCTGGGAATACTGAGGGAGCCACTATAAATGTGGTAGCCACTGTTGCAACCTCAGCAGACAATGAGGAGCAAGTTCAGGTGGTAATTGAAGCTCCTCCTTCTAGGTCGGGTCATTCAACAGATGCACAGAATGCAATGGCTGATGTCCTCACCGCAACATACCGCATGCTGGCAGATTATGTGTTCAGTACCTTTGCATCTGGTACTTTCTAGTAGATGCAATATGGACTTGTATGCACACAATGTGATATTAGTAGCTATTTTATGACTTGGGTTTTGATGGCTACATAATATTGCTGGTTGTAATCTTACAATTTGCAAATGAATATTCGCTGTGTTGTGGGCTAGTCATCTTTATTTCTTCTTTGTTGTGTGCTCATAGTTTGTTGCAGTGCGCCCTCCCCTTTTCATCGCATGTATCATTTCCAGGCTGATATGTTCGCTGACCCTTGTCTCCTTCTTTCCTTTCAGGAATTTATTTTTTTGTGAATTGAGCTGTTGTATAAGAGTGTGCATACAAGCTTCTGTGCTCCTTGTGGGCTTCCTCATGTTTTCAGTTAGGTTATCAGGCTGGTCTTCCATGTTCAACAAGAGAGAATGTTAATTTCTGCAGTTGGAACCTGGAGATTTGGAAAAAAACCTCAAGAACATTGGTCTGCAAGAAGGTATCTTTAGAACAGTAGGAACTTCATTTGTGATTTTCACAATAAGTAGAAGTCACAAATCTCAACTTTTGATGTTCTAAATGTGCTTGACTCCCATGACCTTCATGCAAATGATACACTTGAAAATTGGTTTCAAACAAATAAAACTGCACCCTTTCATTAGAACATAGAAGGAAAAAATTTCCAATTTGGGAGACCACAAACATGCAAGCCTGAAATGTAAAGTAATTGGTCATTCAAATCCCCAGATCATACAATAAACCAATTTATGTTCACAATCTATTTCCCCACAAATGAGGTCAACAATCTCCAGCTTACGAAAACAAGGAAGCACTCTGAATTCCGAAAGTGCCATACCTTGTGACGACCTCAATTAACATAGTGATCCAGCTCGTGGACGTTTTGACAGAGGTTGACAGAGGTTTTGACAGTTGCTCATAGTTGCTTCTGTTGTCAATACGAAGTCTAAACACCACCCATAGTGAATGAATGAATAATGCCAGTGCCAGACACCCAGTGCCAGACTGCCAAAGCCTGATACAGTGGATGTGCTCCCCACTCATGGATATCCAAAATCACAATTCAATTGGTGCGCAATCTTCACAATGTTGTGCACACACGAGAAAGGCACCAAATGAGCCCTCTTTCTCCAAGGCCGATCTGTCAACACACACAAGCTTTGTCTCTAAACCCAGAATCTTTGTGGTAATATTGTGTAATGGATGATTACTTTTAAACTTCCTACCCTTCACTTGGGCACATGGCTATATGGGACCCCATATAGCAGCAAACCCTGAATCATCTTTCTCTTTTCTTGGCCAGATCTGGACAAATGAGGATACGAGGACATTGCAACACTTTTCCATATAATAGAGTTTTCATTAAAGTCATCCGGTCTTCACCCTGTCTTTGGGGCTCTTTTCACCTCCTATCTCCTCTTTGAGTGAGGTTCGCAAAGTAAGGAAGTTTTATTGAATATGGGTATGAAATCCTGAAACCCAGCATTTAATGCACAAGGTACGAGGTAATTATACTACGTAGTTGTACATATGGGAGCAGTGAAAATATATGTATCTGAAGTGGAGGCGCTGAGGAAAAGGGAAAGAGGGGGTCAAAACAGCATGAAACTCAGTTTGCAGTTTGGCACAAAAAGTGGTGCATCTCTGAGTTTGACCACCCCCCTCCCCATTGAAGGCTAATGTACTTTTTTGCGTGTTTTTTTAATAATTTCACGCGGTTTTGGACCAAACTCAGGGTACTGGTGCGGTATTTTCCTGACTTTTACTGAAAACTCTAATGAGTGTTTAGCAAAACTACTTTGAATGTTTTGGTTTTGGTTCATTTGAATTGTTCATTTGAAGATGGTGTACATAGTGGCAAAGCGTGTAGTTGTTTTCTTCCCCCAAATGGGATCTAGGGGTAGTGTAAAAATTCACAATGTCTTCGACCTAGACATAACCAAGTTAGCAATCCTAAGATTCAAAATCCAAACCAGCGACCTAGCTGATTGCTGGAGGGTAGAAGTTCACATTAGATCGCTCCCTCTCCCAACAGGACAGACAATAAATGACCCTGAGAACGAATGAGGCGACCCAGATCCTCCTGGTCCTTGACCCTTGTTTTTGCCAGGGATAAACTTCAAGCCGACTGGCCACAGTACACGTGGATCACCGCTTCGAGTCAGGGAATTCACAAATGTTTTCGTGAGTGGTGACCAATGGTTTTTTCCTTGGATGGATATTACAAATTTTCTACCTTTGAAAAGGGAATACCTTCTCTGTTGCAAATTCGTTTCTCTTTTTTAAATATTAGCCAAATTTTGGAAAGTAAAATTTTCCCTGAATTTTTCATAACATTTTGACACCCTTTTTACTTTTGAGGTAGGTTTTCTGTGGTTTTATACAGTTTCAAGAGGGTTTTTTTTACAAACCTCAGGCCAACTGATGCTAAATCTTGTATGTGATGATTCCTAACCAGGTTATATCAGAAAACTGGTAGTAAAGAAACATTGGTGCTCACAAAATTGAACCCCTAATTAAAATAAACCTCAAAGGAACTGCCATTTTGAACCTATTGCTCATTATAATTAGTTGCAGGGTGTATCATAATGTTTTATTTTTATTTATGAGCGACTTTGATGGCCCACCTCATAAAAAATTATGAAACTTTAGACATTCCCTCAAATATAAGTATTCAATTCCAAAATTGGCACTCTTTAGATCATTAGAAAGGTCTTCAGCATAAAACAATAAAGTGAGATCACATCCCAAAACAAGGATATGTAACAGAAGTTATATGACCATTTGAATGGTTGAAAGTCAAATTGTTAAAGTGATTCCTGATCATTTGAATGACACTTTGAATCAAATCAACTCCAATTGAGGATTGTGATTTTTTTGGGACAATCATTTTCAAGGCCTACACATTTGTCTCAAGATCTTGCAATTTGGATGCAAAATGAGAAAGTTATTAACAAGCCTACAAAGTTGCAGGACTTCTAACTTCACAAGAGATTGATAATTTTAGAAGTTTCATTCAGAAGTCTTGAGAAAAATTATCATTTCATTGTAACCCTCATAAGGTCTATTCATTATAAAAGGAGCTAATGACTATGTTGACCACCACTTTGCAGCCTTGTGATTTTGAAAGCGGACTACATGAGTTTGAAATGTAGTTTGGTTTTGGTGAACAATGTTGAAATGTTAGTAAATTTGTACTTCAATGAATCTTGTGTAGTTTTTTCATTTTTGATTTGTTCATTTAAATGATATACGGACTTGGGTAAGTTGAATGTTGATTGGGTGCTTTTAACTTAAAACGTATTTAATTACATCTTAAACTAAACTAATCTTTCTCAAAATGCATGCAAACCATATATTGGGGTGAAAGTATGATTGCATGTTACCATTAAAAACAACTTAATTAAAGAGATTTTTCAAGATTGGTCAAGAAATATTTGGAAAAATTAAAAAATCTTTTCTTTTTTTCCTATTGTTGCATCTATGTAACCAAGGGTTTTGATTATTTGCAAGCAAAAATGTAAGATTCCCTTTCTAGATTTGTAGGATGAAAAGGTTAAAGAAATCATGTTCCTAAATGTACAAGAATTCCAAGAACACCATATTTCTTGGAAATAAAAAATACCCAAGGCTTCATATTTTTAATCAATAGTGCCATCAAACATAAACCATTTCACAAGCCCTACAAGTAATAACCAAAGTTGAACAAAAAAAGAAAAAAATTCATCACTTATTATGTGGCCTTTGGATGAATATTTTTTCACACTTTCAATAATGATCCAAAAATTCAATATACAAATTTTAACATTGTTATTGGATGTTTTCTAGGCATGTGTCATAAACATTCTCTTCAACAAGAAATAAAATTATACATGATTATTAAGGATCCCTACATAATTCTTATGTTCATTCCTAAAATTTGTTATATTCTTGAAACTTTTGATATGGGAAATGTTTTAAAACATCAAACAATGTCCATATTTTGATGAAAATGAACCATTAAAAAACCCATGATGTGCATAATATTAAAAAATAAAATAGTTAACCAAACATTATACCACAAAAACAAAAATCATTTTAAAAACTCAAGGTGGTTAAAAAATAAAATGTGACATTCATTGTGGTACCACCCAATCATATTTAACCCACTCATGATTATGAGAGCATGGTATTAACAAAAACATAAAATGACATGTTTCAATCTAGTTAGCTCACTAATTTATTTTCAATGTGCTTTTGACCTTATATAACAATCTTTTTTTAAAATGAAATGTTTATTGTTGTATACAAAAGGGTTAACTTGCATTTTCATGACAATGTGATGTGTTATTCAGTTTGTTTGAATAGTTCACTACTATCACTATCATAAAGCAATTTTTCAAGTGGTTTAATTTGATTAGGTTGTTCATGTTGACTAATAGAAATCTCCAATTTGATTGAAGGCCAAGGGTATGAATGACATGTGTAAGTTTTGAGACTAATTTAATCGATGTGTTCCAATTGACTACCAATCAAATGGGACTTTTAATCAAATTGGACAAAAAATTGTTATCCTTTATCACGATGGCCAATGATTTAGTCAAATGGGACATCTTGTTGCACCACTAAATAGACCATCTCAATTCTTTAATCAAGATGGCCAATGGCTTAATCAAATTAGACATTCTATTATGTCATTACATGTATGTAAATGATAATTGTAGTTATAACTAAATCTGAACAAGATCAATGTATTTGTGTGGCTAGAAAGTTTCAAAAATATTTCAATTTTTATTGCATCTAATATACCAATTATAGCTACAAAATCAATTATTGAATATGTCAAGGAGAGGTTTTTTTTATTGCCATAAGTTCAACATGGTTATATGAACAAGTTAGTAGAAAGTCAAGGCATTTTTCATGTTTGTAAGTCCACCACAATATGGTTTAATTTCTTTGAAATGTATATGAATACAATTTAAGTTATAAATGAAAGTAATCCATGATGCCAAATTTGGTACCATGAAAATATCATAGTTTACTATGATCCAAAACACTTGTTTCATAAACATTGAATGTTGAACCAAAAAAAGAAATAATCCCTATTGATCTTTGAGATCTATGCCCCACAATTGCAAATACCCTAAATAAAACACACATATTAACTATAATTAAGACATAATCTAAAAGTTAGATTTACATAAAGTGAAAGTGGTTTAGAAGACATTGAAAATTCCCTATAGTGTTGAAAACTTTATATTTGTGGATCATGTGTGAATATATGATTTAAATATTTATTGAAAAATCATTGGATTTAGACTTTTAAAATGTATTTTCAACTACTCATTTTGGTCCACATTCATGTGGAGAAGACATTAAAAATTTCGTATAGTGTTCAAAACTTCATATTTGTGGATCATGTGTGAATATATGGTTAAATTGTTGTGACACAATGTCTTGATATTAAATAATATTGATAATCAATTAGTCAATTCCCTAGCAAAAGGTTTAAATTGATGTGATACAATTTTGAAAAATTTTTAAAAAAAAAACTTCAACATAATTTAAATATTTTTATTGAAAATCATTGGATTTGAACTTTTTAAATGCATTTTCAATTACTCATTTTGGTCCCCCTTCATGTGGTTTCATTGACTGAAACATAGTTCAATGGGAACTTGAGAATTAACAATGAGCAACTTTCATGTTAACCTAGTTACCCAATGTAATTAAAGAAATAGGGGACAAATTTCACTAAAATTTTCAAATTGGATTTCGAGTTTGCGAACATTGGTGGACAATAGAGGTTCATAAATAGGACATAGAGCAAGCAAAGGTTTGAATGCAAGCAAGAGGTCATACTCCAACATGCATACAACAACCTCACACAAACATATGATAAGCAAGAGCAAGGGGGTTGGGGGACAAATTTCAGTAAAATTTTCAAATTGAATTTTTAGCTCACTTCAATGGTTATAAAGGTGTGAACCTTGGTGGACAACAAAGGCTCATAAATAAGTCAAAGGTGGGCAAGGGCTTGAAAACAAACAAAATGCCACACTCTAACATGCTTGCAACAACTTGAAACAAACGTATGATAAATAAAATTTCAAAATCAATTAATTATTTGACAAATATGTGTTGAAGGTGCCAAGGTAGGTAGATTTCTACAACCTTGAGAATTTTTCATAACCTACCAAAATCAATTTTGGTAAAACCTTCTGGGACTTGTTCTTTTGCTTCTAAAAAATTCCCTTGAAGTACTGATTTCTTGGTTTTGTTTTAAATTAGCTATAGAAATTGAACACACATTTTTTGGCTAAAGTATTATTTCTCTATAGCTTTGTAGTTATTTCAAAATGTTCATATCACAAAAAACTCATATCCATTTGTTGATTTATCAATTGATCTTACCTGTGAAGCTCAAGGTTCAAATCTGTTTACAACCAACTTTTTCTTGGATGCTTTTAATCCAAGGAAGAAGAATGAAGATGGAAATTGCCAAATAAAAATGGTTGGCTCAGTTTCCTTAGGGAAAAATGGTTGTTTGAAGCAAATGTGCCCAAGTTCCTAAGGAAAACATAGAGAAACCCAAGGCAAATGTGCCCAAGTTCCTAAGGAAAACATAGAGAAACCCAAAGCAAATGGGCTCAAAACATGGTTCCTTGGGGTAAATGGGCCCAAGCTCTTTGGGAAACCTATGTTTCTGGAGGAAAAGACACCCAAAACATGGTACCCTAAAGCAAATGGGCCGAACTTGTTTTCATGAGCAAACCATGTTCTCAGCTGGGAAACTTTGGGCCCATTTGCAAGTTCCACATCGAGCTTCAATTCCCCTTCTCCCTTGAGAATTTACTTCATCTATTTTTCTTCTTTGGGCAAATTTTGGTCTTCTGTGACCAAATTGCAGAAGAATCAATTCTTTCCCTTGGGAACTTTTTCTATGAAATGTAGCCAAGTTCCCTAAGGAAAATATAACCTTGATTCCCATTCTTTTTAGAATATTATTTTTATTTGAACAACTTGGTTTGGGAAGTGGGCCCACATTGCATGTCCCAAACAGCATCATCTTTCCAAAATGCTTTTCAGAGCTCTCATGCGATGAAAGCACTCAAGGAAAAAAATCAAAACCTTAAAGCCCCAAAAACTAGATTCTTAGCCACAGCATATGCATAATTACTGGAAAAATAAAATAAAATACCAATGAAAGTTTGTTATAACTCAACTTTCAAGTACAATTTTTAAAAACAATTGACAAAATACTTTGGGGTTGAGCATATGGCTTGCAAAAGCTTGGAACCCGGTGCCCCATTTGATTGATTGCTTTTGTGTAGTGTAGAGCTTGCCGTACCAATATTTGGGTTCCAAATTCCAATATATAATTTCCACAATCTATGACCCATACGAGTGGAATATTTTAAATCCGCAAACGGTCTTGAATATTACCAGTACAAAAGTTCCAAATCCCAATAAAGAGTTTCTACAATCTATGATCGTTGTTGACACATCCAAGCCTAAATTATTAAATCCCGGTACGATCTATGACCCATACAAGCATGCACACAATGTGTGGCTCTTCACCAACTTGGATTTACAGTGCACATGCCCTTGTCGGCTTAGTACTTATCCCAGATTATTATGACAGTCTCTTTTCACAACACAACTTACAAGCTCCCCAGTTCCAGCATGCTTGGTTTGGCTCGTGCTTTCTTTTCTAGCAAGCATTCTACCCAGCTTTGTGCCTCCAGGCTCGGTCCAAGTTTGTAATTCCATCGACTGAAGTATAGGTGTTTTCCATCATAACAATAGAAGCAGCAATTTGTTTTTTGGCAAAAAAATCACCAAAAGGCAACTCCATATTAGGGTCTCCCACACACTCAATTGATAATGAGGGTCAAAATCCAGCTCAGGTCACCTAATCCTACTGTGGCCAAGTGGAAGCATTGTCAACATTGTTAAACCCTAAACCTTCATATTGTCACCTTGTCTCCCTTCTTCGGCCATCAGTTCATTAGGAGCATGAGCTTCATTGTTGAATTTTTTGCAATAACTGCCTCTATGCTTGCAAACAAGTCGCCAACAACATGTGATCTAAACTTAAAATTAGATCGTAGCAACGATGCAAAACCTAAAATTTGCTAGCAGCAAGCAATATTTGTACACTGAAAATTTGCCACCACTTTATGTGCATAGGGATTTTCCATATATAGAAGGACTAGTGAGGTAATTCTTGCATTGTGCAAATTGGTTTTCGGTGGTTGAATAAATTCCGAGAGTTTATGATTTAGAACTTGCAACTTGCAATTTATGGATTATGTGGCAGTGGGTATTCAGGAGTATTGGAGTCAAGATATGGCATATAAGAACATGCAATATGGATTAATGAGGGGATTTGACTTCAGAATTTAGAGTCCAAATTATTGTCTATGATCAAGTTCCAATAGAAACTATTGGACTTTGGAGTTGGCTCATTGTGCAAGCTTTCAGACCTTCTACCACTAAAAATCTAAACCCACTAAAACGCCACTAACTACACTAAGTGGTGACCCGAGGTTGTCACCACTAGAGAATGAAAAAAAATAGTTAACTTAGATGTTGTCACAACCCGAGGATGAAAAAAAATAGTTAACTTAGAGGTTGTTACAACCCGAGGATGAAAAAAAATAGTTAACTTAGAGGTTGTCACAACCCGAATATGAAAAAAAATAGTTAAAGTAGTTAACTTTGTAGTGGTAGAAGGTCTGCAAGCTTTGTCATTAAACTTGCAAGTCATCACTATAACCAACTTCAATTTAGATTCTAAATAGTTTTCAATGTGCTACTATGCAAGTAAGTTCTATTTTCATCATTTAGGGTTTCTAGTGCCAATGTCCAATTTTCAATTCTTGTAGCTTCATTGTTTTGTTTAGGGTTTCCAAAGACAAGGTTCACAGAGCTAAAAAATAATGATATAGGAGGCTTCTAGTTGGGGGTTAGGAATTGCTCAACATTGCAATAGAGTGATGGGTTGATCTTGGACTTTGGCGTTGGAATTGCAACTCGGTTGCTAGAGGCCAAAGGATGATTTGGTTTACTTTGCAACTTGAAAGTCTAATTTGGGGTTTCTATTTTCCAATCACTAGTGTTTTTTCTTAAGACTTAGACCTTCATCTATTCGTATTTTTCATTGTGGCATTTTTCTTTTATCTTCAGTTGTTCATTTGTAACTTGCACTAGGCCAAAAATGTCATTCTATGATTAGTCCTAATTGACAATATTAGTCATTTATGCCATTTGTAGGTGATTTGAACCTGTCATTTTTAGTCATTTATCCACATTTAGTTCTACAGGATTACTCATTAAATGACATTTTTAGCATAGTGTTGAAACCACGTTTTTTATTTATTTATCATCATCAAGTTTTTTTTGCAATCTTTAGCCACATTCTATTTTTTTGAATTAAAACCTTCATTGGGTTATTTGAAATTTAAAGCCATTAATGACTAGAGCCAACATGGCCCCTCTTTTATAAATCCTAAAAAACTTCAAATTCAAACCAATCTACCTTATTTCTTCAACCCTTCTAGGTGAGGCTAGTCCATCTTCTTCATTGCCACATGTTACCATGTTGTTTGATGAAAGCCCACCCATTATTTTTTGTGAGGATCTAACATTAAAAAATCTTTTAAAAAAAAGATATATGAAGGAGCAAAAAAAATTCAAAATGTTGCAATTACTAAGCTACCATGGGTGAAGTTTATAATTGATGACAAGGGTTTAATGCATCAAGTTATGTGCAAGATTTGCATTTATGTGGAAGGAAAAGAAAAGCTCATAGTTCCAAAATTAAATAGTTTAGTAAACATGCTAGCCATTGAAAATGCAAGATATCCATGCTCGAGATTGATGTTAGTTCTTACTATTATAATAAAAATTATGTGCATGCCAAGAATGAATGTGCTTTCATTACTCATAGTTAACATGTCCATCTTGGACTATCTCTTCAATGATGTCCCCATTGACCACAAGTGAAAGTATGTGCAATTTGCTACCTTTTTATCACCTTCTTTCACATGGTTATTTAATGTCAACTAATTACAAAAATTTGAAGCCCTTGTAGAAATTGTTGAAAGTGAAAAGTCTTTCTAAAAAACATTAATTTGATTCCTCAAATTGGGCTATGGCAAAGATCATGCAATTTGTGTTGTTAGATGTTATGAAAGCCACATTTGCAACTACTACCTTCATAGCATGAGCATATATAAGGTCAAATCAATTGACAATGCCTTTGGCTTCAATCCACCTTTATGTGGTCCAAAGTTGGAAGAGGATCCCAATCCACCTTTGTTTTGACCAAATCAATGTTTCATCTAACAACATTTTTGCTTTGATGTTTAAATGTTATTAGAATTTGGTGGGTTAGGGTTGGAAAAACTAAGAGGAAAATTGGTTAGTGTGGGTTTTAATGGTTCAAATGTGTTCCAAGGCCATCAAACCAATGTGACACTACAATTCAAAAAAAATGTAGCCCCATTCTTGAGTAGGGTTCATTGTTTTGCCCACAAGACTAATCTTATGGTGGTCACCTTATGAGACTTAGACTGAATGTGTTAGTTGGACAACATTTTATAAAATTTGTATGGGTTTTTTACACATAGTCCTAAGAAGTTTGTAGAATTTTAAAAACTAGTTGACCTAATGAACATGAAAGGAGACAAGCTTCTTTGGAGTGTGAAGACAAGGTGGATCTCCATGCTATTTCTAACATAACAAATATACACAAAATACCCCTTTTTTATTGTGAAGATGCATGTTGACAATGCAAAAAATGAAGTTGCTTTGAAAAACTTGATTGAAATGTGTGACATTGAATTCATTCTTGGGCTTTGTTGCATCCTTCCATTGTTTGAAATAATTCATATGCTGTTCAAAATTGCACAAGGTAAAGATGTCTCTGTTTGTTATTTTGTGAATTTTGTAAAGCTTGTTCAAGATGAATTATATAAGCCTTATTGTGATCCTTATGTTAAGTTTGAAGATCTAGTTTTCAATGACTTTAATTTTATTGAATTTTTTACTAGTTAGACCTTTCCCATGAATTGGTTTTTTGACCTAAAAAATGACAAAGTTGTTGAGTATCTTGTGTTTTTCATTGTTAAAAGTAAAACTCTATTTACCAATCTCGTGTTGATACTAGTTCCAAAGGTTTTTCACCTATCACTAAGGATGTTTTCAAATAGGTTGTGGCCAAGGTGAAAGAGGAATGTGAATGGCCAACTTGAGGTCTTATTTTTATGCTAGAATGACATTTCCTAGAATATCAAATTATGATTTCCTTTGGTGTTGTTTATCCTTAATTCTAAGTTAGGAATCCTCCTAAAGTAAAGGAAACCTTTCATACTCACTTGAGTTTGTTGAAACAAACTTTTTATGCTTCTTATAGTCAATGATTGTGTCAAGATTGTGCATGCCTTGTTATAACTTACAATTTGGATTTGGAAACATTTTTTCAAGATGATAATGGTTCACAACTATGAGGTAGTTTTTTGTGAGGATAATGAATTGAACCCAATCACTAACCTTTGGCACAACTTTTTCATTTCTACCATCCTTAACAATAAGTTCTTTAAAACTTATTAAGTTGGTCAAGATGCATTGAAGATGAATGAACTTCAATAACATTTGTTTTATGAAGAACAAGTTGTGGAATTATTTTTGCATGCACTTGGATTTGTGTATTGAATTCTATAATTAACGTTTTTTTATGTTGCAAACTTTCCCTTATGAATAAGCCATTGGCAAATGGCAAGACTTAATCCATTATTGTGAAAAATGCATAATTAAAGCTTAACACCAAGCTTGTGAGTTTTTTTGAACAACAAATGTTTTTGTAATAGATATGGAATATGCCACAATTTTGATGTGGCTTCAAATTTGATACTATTTTTTGAGTTTCTTTTTACTTCATTTTGTTATCCCCATTTTTAGATTTGGTATGCATGGAGAAGGGTTTAACTTGGTAAGAGTTTTGTAACATGGATTTTGCATGGAGTAAGTAAATGTTGAAGTACATAAGAAAAAGACGGTAATGGTTTCAAATCAATTCCTAACCTTTAGAGTTTTCATCTAATTTTAAACCTTGATTGTAATTTTTAATGCATAATATTTTCAAAGTTTAAGTTTTTTATGTTTTGTGTAGGTGTTATTCAACATTTGAAGCAAAGTTATCACATGATTTGGAATATAGATTTTGGTGTTTAACTTGAAGTACAACATGTAGTTCCATTGCATTTTCAATTGAAACTCGAGGTTGGTTTCTCCAATTGATTTTTTCGTGCATGTATTTTAATTGGTTTAGGTGTAGGTTAGGCCTTGTTATATGATGGGCAACACCTTTCTAGGGTTGGGGTTCAAATCCCTTTCAAGGTGATTAAGCTTTAAATATTTTTAATTTGATTAATTTTTTGTCCATGGTTTTGAATTTCATATTAATTCTATAGATTGTTTTAAGGTTACATATTTAAATATAAATGACTGAATGCACTAATTTTTTAATGAAAGGCATAATTATCCCTATAGTGAAATATTTGCACCTCACATTAACCTTATAGCCAAAAATATTCCCTTGCTAGCCCATATTTCATCAAATTACAACCCCTTGAAAACTTGCATGTCATCAAATGTAGTCCTTTAAAACCCGCATGTCGACAAATGTAATACCTTGCAATCTCACATGTTATCATTGCTTTTGATCATGATTATTTTGGTTGTAGCCACTCTATCGACATTTGGAATTATTGATTTGCCATTGTAGTCACTTGTTACTTTTAAAAAGTGATTGAGTTGGCTTGACCTCGTGCAAAAACTTTAGTCACATATGTTGATTGAGTCTAAGCTGTGTAACCACATTAGCTACTAGTCAGACTTGAAAAACAAAATGGCTGAATAAAAGCTTCCATCTATAAAATTGTCAGTACTGCCACAAATGACAATACTTGATTGCGACAAATATTTTCCTACAATTGAGAAGGTCATAGCTTTGATTGAGGAAACTCACAAGTTTTGGTCCAGGAAAAATTCATCCACCATGATGAATCTTGATCACTGAATTTTTTGACCAAAAGTTTGAATTTTAAAACCAGAAAACTCGAACTTTGTTGTATAATAAATGATTGTAATAAAAGTGGCCGAAACTCGCCAGATTTCCATAAAACAATTAAATCTGCCAGATTGCTGTTGTAGGTTACAGTAGGGAACCTACAATACAGAAGCATCTTTAAAATATTTCCTTTCATATCTTTTTTATGGCCGAACTTGGTTAAATCTTCTTTCGATGATGGCAGCTTAAACTGTATCATAAAATTGGAAGAAAAGCACTGATAATGGCAACTTGTAAAGATTAGCTGTGTGTCGGTGTGGTCCATAGTCAGTACTCACCATGCTGGGACTGCTTGAGTATTAGTGCATTGTCACAGACCGCATCCTAGGGCAGTATACAGTGTTTTGTTTTAGGGCGAAATTTCACTAAGTTTTGACATGAAAAATGTGATTTCAACTTATACAAAATATTTTTTATGGAAAAAATGGCCCAAATTTGCCAGATTGCAAAAAAACAAAAAAAAAAACGTCAGATTTTTATGATAAGTTCAATTAGTTACCCAAGAATATAGAAGCATTCTGGTTTTTAAAAACTTTTATATCTAGTATGTATCCAAACCTGGTAAAATCGTTTTATGGATGGTCGCCACTTGATCTACATCACAAAATTGAAAAGAAAACCTTGGCGGTATCCCCACCAACTTATTTCTATGACTAGTCCACTGCTGTGAATGTATGCATAATGCAAGGTTTCTGTTCCCCATCGTGCTGCACTTGCTATGATGCCACCCACTATTGGCAGCAACTCCCATTAACGGTCGCAAAAGTTAAGAATGATTAATGCGGTAACATATAGAGCTCAAGTACTACTCTAGACTCTAGAGAATGGTAAAGGCGGCATTTCAAGGAAGTTACCAGGGAGTCGGGACAACAAGAGGGCAAGGCTCAAGGCATGATAATAGAGTCCTTTTTCTACTTGCTTTCAATAAGTGTTTATATTGTACTCTTGAGAACGCTAGGAAATTGGAATTGCATCGGGATTTGGAACAACAAGATGTCAAGGCATCATAATAGAGTCCCTTTGTCTTTCCTTTCAACAAGTGTAAATACTGTACTCCTGAGTCCCGAGAGAGAGCCTCAGTGGTGGCACGCCTTGGCTGTGAACTGGCACCGTCACTGGTAGAATTTCATTTAAAATTCACATGCAAAATTGACCCCTCTTACTCTTGAAAGACATTAAAATACATTAGAAAAAAATTCCATCGCCTCCTCCCATTGTAACAAGAAAAGATGCATAAATTTTTTTAAAAAAAAAAAGATCCTCCACCTCCTAATCTCGTTGCAGCAAGAAAACATAGAAAACAGCAATGCTTGATTAGGGGGGAAAAAAATAAAAGGGCTGCTGCAGCAGCTTCTCATCATCAAGCTTGTTAGCAAAAACAAAGCAAAAAATCAAAACACAAAGCTTACCTGAACCAGGTTGCAGGCGGGTGTGGGTTGGAGCAGAGTCTCTGCCCAAAAACAAAAACAGAAAATGCAAAAAGAGAAAAGAGGTGGGCAAAGGCAGAGATGGAGGGGGGAGGGGGGTTGTGAGTTTCTGGGTGAGACAGGGAGATAGGGGAGGAGGGAGAGAGAGAGGCAGAAAGAAAGATGGAGAAGGAGGCTCTGGCGGCGGATTTTTTAAATACAAATTAGTTTAGTAGGTTAAGGTTAGGCTTGTTCCGTTAGAGTTACATTAGTTAATTAAGTAGGTCAGGTTAGTAGGTAAGTTAAGTCAGTAAGTAGGTAGGTTGATAAGTCGGCAAGTAGCAAAGTCCATAAGGGCTTAAAAAAAAGTGGGGGTTGAGAGGAAAAATAAAAGAAAAAGTGAGAAATTGTTTCTTAGAGCTTGAGTTTTTAATTAAAACCCAACCACAACCAAACCAATGCTCATCCACAACCCATAACAGGTTTTTCCAACTGGTTCATCCGTGGATGCTGGGTCACTCTGGACCCTCAATTAAACACCACAACTGGTCGCCTAAAATTTACAGGTCAAACAAGGTAATTGGAACATAGGTAGTTCCTAGAATGAATCAGAACTTACTCCCTAGAATAGAGGAAGTTACTAACTTTCGTAGGAGTCCAGTACTAGTGAGTTCCTCTGTTCCAGGAAGTAGCTTCTTATTGCCTTGTCCACAGTAGCTGGGAGTTGGGCAGTCCACAATGTAAAACAAATTCATTACAATTGTTATACAGTTATGAATTTAATATTAACCATGAAGCGTACCAGAACTTCCTTGAACCTTACGTGGCACCTCACCTAGCGTATCTATTGGTTAGAACTTTCAAAACTCACCTTACCCAGCTCTAGGGTTAGCTTTTTGTCATTATAACACAAAAGGACCGCACGTATGTATGGGTCAGAAGTTGAATCTTTTGAACCTAATCAACTTTTTGTCATTTTCTCGAAAAGTAACAAAAAAGAAAGATCGACGATGGCTAGGGAACCAACAATGCCAAGCTCTATCACAACCTTACCTTAGGTGAAATGGTGTAAGTACCCTAGGACAAAAACTAGGTGGCTACAGCTGAACGGTGTAGGTAGGATGGAAAATGGTTAGTGGCTTTGTGGGCAGCAAGTACCCCTCTCAACACTTTACGGGTTTTGTTTTGTTTTATTTTTAAAAAAATTTGGGGGAGAGTGAGGGGAAGGGGGGGGGGGGGGGGGTGTGGTTGTTTTGTCTGGTGTGGGTGACTTGGGAGCTAGCTGCAGATTTGTGGGCTTGAAGTTTTGTCAAAAAGGTTATGTAGTCTAAGGCCCACTTTAGATTAGGAGTGAGGGCTGAAAAGACGTGGGACCAATACTTTGAGCATTTTTGGCTTGTTGTTTGGCCTCAAGTGATTGATAAATTCTAGAACATTCACATTAAGAATCTATTATATAATTACAACATGGTGTGTGTGTGTGTCTGTCCGTCTTTTACTTATCTTTTCATTTATTTCACAGGTTTTGGGGACAGTTAGAACATACCTTTTTGTTTCAGGTCTCAAGAAATGAGGGGTTTGTCTGTTTAGGGACATGGGGCAGGGCAGGGCAGGGCAGGGAGGGCAGGGCAGGGAGGGCAGGGCAGGGCAGGACAGGGGCAGACAAGAGAGCTTAATAGAGCGTTCAGGGTGGCTGGAGTGGCGTAGCCATGGATTACCCACTACTCGTATTAATAAATGCTGGAACAATGGCCCCAAGGGTTGCAAAGCGGCTTCCCAAATTCGTTCTATCCTTTTTTTAGCATTGGGGCCAACACAAGACTATAAAGTTCACCATTTATTAGTAACTTGGGGCAGATTGGAAAGATTTTTTATGTTTCACCCTTGACGCCTAGTGTAAAACCCATGGGGTTCATTTCAACTTTTCCGCGAATAGGAATGCTTGATTTGAGTTGAACCTTGGCCTTGACTCCTTGTGCAAAGTGGGCCTAAGGTTCCTGTTACCCTTGGCTACTAAAAGAAACTGTCTTCCTTTCCCCAATTAAGGATTGTGGGTTGGTTAGTAACAGTTTCTCGTAAACCTCAGCGGCTAAACAACGCTCCATTCTTAGCAGTTCATTTGCTAGATTTTGCTTAGAAAATATTTTGAATTGTTCCTTCCAGCATGGTACCCTGAAGAAATGCAATGTTCTACACTTTTATAACGTGAATTCTTCAATTGTTGGTTTTTGCACCAAAAGAATTCTTAACAACATTGTACTTGGAGAAATGAATGGTACAAATGCAATTGCTGGAAATCGGCAGCTTGTGGAGGTTACTGTCACTTCACTTACATCTTCGTTTTACAGTGATGAAAATTGCATAATATTAACATCTTAGATAAACTTTAACCAAGTTTCAGAAATGAAGTTGTGGTTATTAGGACAGCGTTTCTCTCCGTCTAAGTTTTGCATGGGCAATGGAGATTGTAAGACCACTGACCCTGTTATTTGTGTGCCATTACCATGGAAGCTACAGAGATGCTGACACATTATGTGCAATTAGAAGGGAGACAGATATGTCATTATACACTTGCACCAGAGAACATATGACACGATGAATTTGGGCATGTGTGTTTGCCTTTCTTTGCCTTTCCAAGTTGTTTTGTTATGGCATATCTATGCATTAGAACCTTATGTGGTGCAACATGTTGTCAATGCACTGGTCTAAAATTTATATGTGTGTAATCTTGGAGGATACTAGTATCAGATTACAGTCTTCCCGGTGTCACATGATTCTACTTTTAAGGATGATGTTACTGCTCTTCAAGGGGCAGGTGATTACATGAGATTAAATATTTTGGTTGAACATCATACAATACAAATATAATATACTAAAGAGATTTCCCAACTTGTCTCGAGTGCAGTGATCCAAAGACAAGGAAGAAGGCAGACAAGAAATTTCTCATTGCAGTACAGTTGGTTCTTGGATGGAACATGTATGCTAGCTAGTGCTCACATGCAGAAATTGCCGATTCCACCCCAAAGAACATTATGACCAAGTTTGATGACAAAACTGGAATAACTTAGACATATAATGACGGCATTATCAAGAATTACTTCTATCAAGAAATATGGAAATTACAAGCTTCTTCAGCATTTTAACACTCTCCTAAATATGAGGTAATTTTGAAGGGTTACGTTGTGCAAGCTCAACATTAATGATGGCATTCTAATGGCATGGCTGTAGTAATAAGAAATCAGACCTACACATATTGGGAGTTGCTGCTTATCTTTATTTCATGTATATCAATAGTTTGACTTGATTACAAACAGAAATGAGGAATACCTGTGACAATGGTGTAACATGGCTAAAAAATAAACTAAGGTTGAAGCAATGCTAAAGAAGGAATGCTGGTGGTCTGTCCCAATTCAGAATTACATTATCATAATTCATCACCTTAATTCTCTGTGCACCATCAATGTTCTTATGACTTCAACATCCACCAACTATTTCCTTAGAAGAGGGGTTTCACTAAGTTCCTATGTTTCTCTTCACACAGTCTTTGCAAAACATAGAGACCCAAATCTCTAGTTTTAAAGTTGCATCCTCTTTCATTGTGTTCAAAATGACGGTAGTGATTCATGTAAGAGAAAGACTTAACTCTTTGTGGCAAAACCAAGAATTGACTTGCTAAGTAGGAGTGTTGCTACGAAAAATGTGGAGTGTTGCATTTCTCCAAATATCATGCTGCAAGGAACACTTCAGGATATATTTTCCCGCAAAAACTACCAAATTAATTGCTACTTAGAGCTAAGAGCACAACATTGCTTAGCTGCTAATCTGCTAGGGGTTGGTGGAAACTCCTGCTACCATAATCCTGATCAGCAGAATTCAAAAGAGCAGCAATTTTCCAAAGATAGGAAAAATTCACTTCAGTAGCCTGGGGTAGCTGTGATGCTAGGGTACCTAACCTCTTTCTCAAAACTTCATGGCACCAGGTGACCTAGCCATTTTCGCAGGCTTCCTACACTTTTTACCTAGGGTCTACCTAACCTCCATCCTAGTCTACCTAAGGCCTGTAGATAGTTCAGGCCTGTGACATAGATCCCAGAAGAGAAGCTTGCGGGCCTTAAAGCTGTCACAGACCAGCGTGTTAGTCATTTTCGAGTAGGTCCTCCGCCTGTCTCTTGCTTGCCGTGCGCTTGTCGCAGCAATTCCAGAGATTTTCGTTCTTTCTGTGATTCGGTGAATGACCTGTGCCTTTGTAAGTGCAATCTCAATAGCATTGGAACTAGCAACAGTCCCCTGAGAACGTGACTCTAGCAATTTATTGGGCTTGAATGTGAAGATTCTGGATTGCTGAGTTGATTGCCTCAAGTCAATTTTGTGAGTGTTATCCCTATGTTTGACAGTTGTGATTCGTAACATAGTGAGGGAAAGATGAAAGCAGTAGTTAGCGACGAGAGAGGGAGACAGAGCGAGAGCTGACTCAGGTGAATAGAAGGTTCTAATTTGGTGCGCTTGTCATGTACAGAGCCTCGTGAACTGCTGTTGAATTGAATTGCGAAAGGAGATTCAGATCGATGGGGAGCACATCGACCACATCAGGCTCTGGCAATGTTTCCACATTGACTACGGGGCTGATTCTCAGCGTTGTTACCATCAGCATTGTTGCTACTAGCAAACTGTTGTGGCACCTCTTGTATAGCCGGGGCCAAACATCTCAAACAGGTTTGGGGCAAACGCAAGCTGATTCCTCACCACTCTCCAAGCCCAATGTGTGAAGATTGGGATTCTCTACTAGCTTAATTTGGGATATCAAGTCTGTGAGATAACTCAAAAATTCATCAAATGAACATGTAGTCTATCTGTGTTGGTTGCGGTGTGTTGAGTAACGCAAATGTGAGCTGTTATGAGCTTTTGTGAAATGGAATGAGTCCTGGAAGACAACAAAATAGGGCATGGGCTTTTATGAAAGGAGCTGTATCGTTTGGGGGTAAAGTCTCAACGCTTGTGAATTTTTCACTGCAGACCTCCAAAGTTTGGTAGAGTGCTTGGCGGATGCTCGAGTGTAGACAATTGCTTCAAACCCGGTTTGTGTATATGTTTTTTCTAACTGCGGACCTATAAAATTTGGTCCAGTCCTCGGCGGATGCTTAACAGACAATTGCTTCAAACCTAGTTTTTCTATAAGGTTTTTCTCACTGCAGACCTGCAGAGTTTGGTCTGGACAGTCCTTGGTGGATGCTTGATAGACAATTGCTTCAAAACCAGTTTGTGTATACGCGTTTCTCATTGTGGACCTCCAAAGTTTGGTCCAGTCCTTGGCGGATGCTTGAGCGACAATTGCTTTAAATCTAGTGTATAAGTTGTTTTCTCAATGCGGAGTTCAGACTGGGCTGTGTTGTATGGTTCAGGGTTTAGGGCTGGTTCCGGGCCTGGCCTCTAAACCTGTTTAGACAGTTTTCAGATCTTATGCATTTTTGTTTTTCCTTCTTTTTTCTGCTGACCGGTTAGACCTCTGGTTAGTTTGTGGAAAGGTTTCAGGTATACAAGTTTTTCTTTAAATTACAAATTTGGGGGTTCAGGCTAAATTTATTTTTAAGGATGTACATGGTACAGGTGTTTTTTTTATTGGTTGTGGAGTGCTAGTAATTAGAAAACAAATCAATTTTTGGACTACTAGTACTTAGGTAAAGCTGGATCCCGTTTCGAATTGGATTCGCATAGGAGTTTTTTGGAAAATTTGGGAACCCAAAGTCTAGACACGTGAAGAAGCAGGTCTAGAACCGGAGCCAATGTTCTATTAAATTTTTTTAATTCATTGGACTGAAAACAGAGGTTCTCTAAATTTAAAAAGAGAGTTGGAATGGGGACCAGAGGTCCTCTTGAGAAGCTAGAACCGGACAACACTTGTCCAGACCCCCAAAGTTTGGTATAGCCGTTGGCAGATACTTGATATTACTTCAAACCCAGTTTATGGGTCAGTTTTTTCTCACTGTGGACCTTCAAAGTCTGGTAGAGGCGTTGGCAGATGGTTCATAAACAACTGCTTCAAACCCCGTTTTGTGTATGGGGCTTTTTCTTTCCCTGAAAGGAAAGATGGAAAGTGCTTTTTTCCACTTTTGTAACATTACACAAAAGTGACAATTTTTTGCTGAAAAAAACATTCTACACTGAAAGAACATGTAATTCCAAGTTTTTCTCCAAAACAATTCACAAAATAGCAAACATTTGCTACAAAAAATAATCTTTGAACAAGGAACACTATTTACTAGTCCAGAAAATGGGGACTGACATCATGAGTTTGCTAAACGAGTTTTACTCTCTTGATCTCTCAGTGACCAACTGAGGAATCATGCTTGGTTTGAAATCAAAATGCCTCTCAAACACTAGTTCCTGCAATATGTAATGTGATCTCGAATACCAAATTCTCACTTAACCCATGCACTTGGATGGTGCTGGCAGTCAATCCAGGTGCAGAAATTACAGGCACAGATGCGCATACACTTGTTCAAGTCCAGAGGAATGAAGTGGTACGTTTGGCAAGCTCCAGCCCCAGTACAGATGGTACCACTACAAATGTGGTAGCTGCTGTTCCAACTCCAGCAAACAATGAGGTGCAAGTTCAGGTTGTAATTGAAGATCCGCCTAGCATAGGCCATCCAACAGATGCCCAAAATGCCATGGCCCATGTGTTCACTGCAACCTACCGCATGATGTTAGATTACATGTTTAGTACCTTTGGATCTGGTACTGTCTGGTAGGAATACATAGCACGTTTCTAGTGTGCACTGCATAAATTTTGCTATGCAGAGCTTTATCATGACAAGTTTCTTATGGCTATAATTACCCATACATTATGAAATGAAGTGATGCTTGTTTTAGGCTGTATCTGACACAAATTGCGAATGAATATTCCACCTTGTTGGACCGGTCTTTCTACTCACTTAATATAGGTTGTTGCAGTGCTCCCGTTACTACTTCATTGAGCACATGCATGCTTTCCTGATTGACAGATCCAATAGTCTCTTTTTTGTTATGTAGTACTAGTTGCGGGTGCATCCGTAGTTCTAACGTTTGTTTTGGTGATGATTCTGGTTGATTGGTACATCACACAAATTTTTTTCTAAACTCTAGAGAGTCATAACTGGAAATTGGCACAGAAAGCCATAACACAGATACCACAGCAAACACAAATATATCCGGCAAGTTTTGATTTATCTCAACGGAAGCGATCTCCCAAACACGGCCAGTTGACAAGTTGCATTCTCTGAGAAAGGGGCTGAAAGTATGGCATGAAATTAGCTTGCCTCTATTCCCAGCTGTTAGCAACCTTTCCCCTACGCCATACGCGACGTACTGGAAGAAGCTGCCAGTAGCGACAATGCTGATGCCGAGACCGGCGAGAATCGCCCTTCTGACCTCAATGTAGAAACAGTCCGGGCAGAACTTGACGTGTTCGATGTGCTCCCCATCTAACTGAAGATCCCCTTCCGCTCTTCAAGTGGGCAGGCACTTCACAAGGCTGCGGACATCACAAAAGCAAGACGAGCTCTCAATCAAACACTAATGTCGTCATCTTTCTCTCACTATTTTACAATTTAAACAATATGGGGTTTAAGAACTCTGAAATCTACTAGACACAACTAAGTCAGAAATCCGAAAATCTCAAAATTCAAGCCGAGCTAGCTGATTTTTGGAGGGTACTATACGTTTGCATCAGATCGCTCTCTCTCCAAATATGAATCAGTCGCTAGAATAACAAGAAATCTGCAATTGCGTTGGGATAATAATTACAAGGGCTCTGTACGTTCATTGACCGAACGCAGAAAGAAGGACAAGCTCAGGAATTCTGTACAAGAAAGCAGCGAAGAGGAGGCCTGAGAGCGTGCTTGAGATCTGCTTCAACAGGCACCTTCACAGACAAGTATGTGTAGGGTATAGGCCCACTTTACCCAGGAAGTGGGCTTTACGGGAATAAGGGCCCCGCGAAGTGGAGCCTAGGAGCTGGCCTCATTCCCGGAAAGCGCGACCCAAGGGACTTTCATGGCATAAAAAGTGCGCACGTTTTTATTATTATTATTAGTTTCCCTTGATACCTGAAGGGTACCTATCCAATATCCAGAGGGTATCACGAGGAAAAAGGAAAAAACATTATTGGGTATTTCAAAAAATATAAGGCTCATAAGTTTTTAACCTCTGGATACACTATAACAAACTGCTTAGGTTTGAGATTGTTTATCTCCTGAGTCCTCCCTGTGCAAAGAACTAGTTCTACCGCTTGCCTGGCGGTTCTCAGAAATCAGACAACCATTTCTGCCAGGTGTCCTCACGAAGGCAGTGACGGGTTACCTGAGACCCCACATGAGCTCCTGTACTCCTGGGTTCTCCTGAGGTCCAAGAACACCAATGGCATGGCCCTTCCCTGAGGAAAACACACTCATAGGAAAACGCACTCGGGAACCTACCCCAACAACTTATTGTCTTAAGAAAACACTCGTGGGAAAACACACTCAGCGACCTCCCCACCAACTTATTGTCTTGGGAAAACACACTTGGGAGCCTCCCCCAACAACTTCTTGTCTGTGACACCTCTCTTCCTGATGATAACGATTGTTGTCTCTCTCTCTTCCTGCTTTTCGTCTCTCCATTCTCCTTGGTGGGCCTCCGGCAAGAAAACATGAATGGGAGCCTCCCTTACAACTTTTTCTCTGGGACTTTCTGTGATGATCCTGATTTTTGGCTTGAGTGAACCAACCGCCAGTGCCCTTTTGGATGGAGGGCAATTCATCCATCGACTTTGGGTTGGCCAACTGCCTGCAACAATTCAATTTGAGCTAGTTTTTAAAAAAACTTAGCCTGTTATTTTGACCTTTTCTTTTCAAACAGGTTTTACAAACCTACCAACACCATTCTAGGGCTTGCAACCCCTCCTCCTTTTCCTCTTCCTACATTTTTGGTGGGCCTAGCACTCTAGTGTCAAGCATCTCCAAGAGCAACGCACGCAACTTCATCTCTAGCACCATTGCTCATTCCAGTGTGAGCTCCATTGTGCCACTACCATTGTTTTTTTCAAGATGAATTCCATTGTGTCATTGCTTATGCCTCCAAGTACATTTTACACCCTACCCCCTTTTGTTAGTTTTTAAATTTTTTTTCTACTTTGCATTGTGTTGTAGAAGACAATGACAAACAGTTATTCATCGTCATCTTCCTTTTTGTGTTGACTTGGTACAAAAGATAGTGACAAGTAGTTCTGTTGCTTGTCTTCATCTTCTTTGTGTTGCTAGAAGGGTTTTGATATGTAATACCCTCATCATTTCGAAAAGATGGTGGGTTGCAATACCTTCATCATGTTTTTTCTGTTTATTTTTTTAAAAAAACTTGGTTCCAAACCCAAATCTTGCGTTTAAAGAGGTTCCTCCAATGCAAAATGAACATGGAGATGCAATGGAAAAGAATAAATAGGCTCAAGATGGCATTGCAAGGTGAATGCATGCACTAATTCTTATGCAACCAAGTGATCACTTTGTAAAGACTTGAACTAAACACATGGCCTTTAGATGCAATTACGTAGATCTAAGTGTCCATTTATTCGTCCTAGGGGTCTTAGGTGACAAAATCACACTTCCATGAATGTTGTATTTTGAAAAACTCACATGCAAAGCAAAAATGGAATGAAAATAAAGCCTTTGATAGAGTAAAAAAAAAGTAGAATCTAAGTGAGATGAGCTTCAAACCAAAGCACAACAAATGCAAAAGGTCTAGTGACTTTTATTAGTATGTTTAATCTTCAACATGTTGTTGGGCATCATTGGCATTATGGCATGGGGCTAGGGTTCATCACACAAAGTACATGGGCACAGCTTGAAAAAGATGACAATCTTGTTGAGGCAATTTGAGCAAGCAAAGTTACCTATGCAAAACTTTTCAAAGTTGCATGGGATGCTCAAAATTGGACATCAAAATCCAATAAATGCAATTGAACAAAAAAAATGAATGCAATATCAAAGTATCACAATTCAAAAATTATTCATGGATGATATATTTACATATTTAAATTATATTTTTCTATTTACATTGTTTAAATCTTTTAATTGGAATCTAATTTGTTTTAAGGTTTTTTATGCTAGGTTTTGAGGCACAACAAAAGAGGCTTTTGTGGCCAATGCAATTTGATTCAATGTGCTTGAACATCATTAGTGGTTCATTCATCATCATGCAACAAAAGCTGAAGCAAACTATTGCACCAATATGGGCATCACTTAGTTCATCTTCCTCAAATGAATAATCATAGATATGTCATTGTAGTCAAGCTTGTAATGAGACTTTAGTGCATGTACCCACCATTTTTGTATCGAACCATTGTAGCTTAACTTGCTATGATATCTTTTTATCACCATAATTTTTGTAATGTGGTTATTTGAACATTTTTGTATCAATCTACTTGTTTTAATTTTGAAATTTTATTTTGGGATTTATAGATTTTGAGATCACTTTATGCCATGTTGCACACAATACCCCCATCCACCACAAATGGATTACATTTACCATAAACCAAATGAACAATAGTTTCACTTAATAGGGTTAACAGATTTTATGGCCATGTTAGAACATTTAAATAATACCTTCATAAATGTACATTGAAGGCAATTATTAAAATGACTAATTACATAATACTTTCATTATCTTTATCATGAGATTCCCACATAATAACCTTAATGAAAAAATGTAATTTAATACTTTCATATAATTATATTGCCCATTTTCATGAAATGATCCCTTGGTGCATGAATCAATTTATTTATGCAAATATTGTACATTTTTTATCTTTTATTGTCAATGGTTTGGGTTCTCCATAAATCCCTTTAAATTGCAATACCCACATCATCAACTAACCCATGTTCATGTTACATTACCCTCATTTAAATTTTTTTGTAATATCTACTTCAAATAAACATGGGGGGACATTGGGTTTGCGATAACCTTTTGGCTAGCATTTATAATAATTTTATGGAATTTTTTAAGGTAAATTTATGTATTTCACATACACACATATATAAAGAGGTTATTGTTTTTCTTTCCTTTTTCATCTACTAAAGCAAAGGAAAATGAAAATGACTTCATGGCAAAGGTATGAATGATATAAACCTTCCCACTTGTTTTGTTTACATTTTATTAAAGGTTGGGGTTTTTCCCCCCAAATTAGGTTTGAAGCAAAAGCTCTATTAATACTTATATAAAATTGTTTGATTTTTTTATTATGATTATGTATCCAATGTTTATAGTTTGTACACGATTTAGGGTTATGTGAAAATAATTCCAAAAATAGGCTTAACACTTAGTTATAAAAAAATTGTTAAAATTTAGCTTTAAATTATGCAACAAATTGTTTTTGAGTTTATTTAATTGAAAGTCATTGTAAGGGTTTTTTGTTGCATAAAAAGGTATTAACTCAATGTTTTAGGGTTCATTTGTATAGGTTTGCCTAGTTTTTCAAATTTAAACCTATGCATCCATTAGGTTGTAATGTATACATAATTTATAGTATATGCAAACAAAATTTACAAATTAAGTTTAGGGTTTTTTTGGTCATTTCTATGAAATTGTTTAGTTTGTAGATAAGGGTCAAAGTTCGATTAGTTCAAATGTTTACATAATTTAGGGTTGATGCAATTGATTGTGTAAGAATTGCTTTGATTTAGACTTGGACATTTGTATAAAATATTGACACTGTGAGTATTGTAGTTTCTCAAACTTTTTAATTACTCTAACCTAAGTGGTGGATGAGAAGATATTTGCAATACTTACATCTTCCAAGTTTTTTATGACCTAAATATAATTGGTAACAAAAATGATATGGGGATTTGCAAGGACTTGGGTTATTTGCATTTCAATTCTTTAATAGGTGCCCCCTTTCAACATGAAGGTATTGTGAAACTTGGTCCATTGTCATTCAAGTCTCATCACATCATGATTGGTTCAATGTATGCAATACCCTAGGCCATAGTTTTGTCATTGTGTATTTAAAAGAAAAAAACATAGAATAAAACAATGTAATATTTGCATTTGAAGCAAAAAATCCTAGTTGGATCTTTTATGTTTTAAGCAATACCCAAATGTTGTACATAAATATCCACCATTAATGATAAAAAAATACAATGATAGTCCCAAAATAAAATTTAATTTTAAAAAAAAATTAAAAAAAAGTTAAAATCATGATTTTGAAAAAATAAAATAAACTAAAATAGTTTATAACAAGAAAAAAGGTAATAAAATTCTAGATGGAGAAATGAATTTAACCAAAAGATAAAAGTTTAGCTAATAAGAGATATAGGTTTTGCTAAAAGATAAAAGTTTAACCAAGAAAATATAGAGATTTTACCAAGAAATAAAATTTAGCCAAGAAGAGATATAAATTTAATTGATAAGAGATATAAGTTTTGCTAAAAGATAGAAGTTTAACCAAGAAAATATATAAGTTTTGTCAAGAAATAAAAGTTTAGTAAAAAAGAAATATAATTTTTGCCAAAAAATAAAAGTTTTGCCAAGAAAAATATGAGTTTTGCCAAGAGAAAATAAGAGTTTAGCCCAAAATAAATTATCTTTTGCCAAAAGATAAAGGATAGGTAAAGGATTAGTGATTATTTCGTAGGTAGGGCTAGAATGTAGGTCAGTAGGGTAGCTAGGTGGGAGGGTAATATGGAGCTCAGGATTGGGGAAAAATTAGCAATGGTCAAAGGTCAACAGCCAAAAAAATTGACTAGTAGAATGTTGGTTAACTTAAGGTAGAGAGGCAGATGAAAAACACAGCCCATCCTATGGACAGAATGGCCAACTGGTGCAGTCATGGGGGGTGGTTCACTCCCGTCCCGCTTTTCCTCCCTCCCTGTCACGTTGCCACCGACTACCACTAAACAGGGTCGTGAAACCGGCGTCGCGGATGTCAATGGATGAATCGTGCCACATTCGTTGTGGATGTCAAAGGATGGATCACGCCAGACCTTCGTCGCGGATGTCATTGGATGGAAAAAGACAGTGCTTCCATGTATTGGGAAATAATACACCAGCTCCTCACGCAACTGCCCTCTTTGCAGCTTTGGCTCTTGTCCTGCCTCTTGTCGCAGTCTTGCGTTCTTAGCTTGTCGCAATTCGAGAGATCTTCATTCTTTATTTGCTTCGGTGTACGACCACAGTCGTCTTCGTAAGTGCGATCTTGACGACTCGGGAACTGATAAATGAAACGCATGTCTAGCAATTTGCTTTGATTTGAAGATTGCTGGGTTGCAGAATCGCCTAGAATCGATTTTTGAGTTATGTCCCTCAATTCTTAAGTGTCATGGTTCGTAACATAGCGAGGAAACAATTAAGACACTAGTACAAATGAAGAGAGGGAGAGAGAGTGTGAGCTGAGGGTTCAGAGAAAGGGATATATGTAAAGAAACAAGAGACACTTGGGGTGGTTTATGTCAACCATACATGATGATGGGATATTATAACTTTGTGCGGTGTTGTCATCTGCACAGCTTAGTAAACCGTTTCCGACGTGATTCGTGAAAACGAGATTCAGATCCACGGGAGCATGTCGATCGGAGCAGGGTCTAGCACCATTTCTACATTCACCGGGGCGCTTCTTCTGGGGGGCGCTGGCATTACTGTTGTCGCTACTGGCAAGATGGTGCAGTACGTCTTGAAAAGCTTGCATCTGCCGGCGCCAGTAGGTAGGGACACACTCCCAACTCCATTTGTCCTTAGTTGCTGTGATAAGTCCCTACTTGCTGTACATTGTGTTTAGGCAAGGACTGTTTTGAAGTAGATAGTCAGGCACATCCGAATTTTTGAGATTCCAAGTCCTTGAAGCAATTTTCGATGGAATTAGTAGGCATCACAAAGGCGATGTAATAGTAAATGGTGATAAGTTCTAACAAGAGAAGTTGGATTACCAAAATGCAAGATGTTAAACACCTGTCAAGGAACATTGTCTAATGCAAAAAGTGGTTGATGATGTTTAACCATGCACAAAATCGTCGGATTTGCCATAGAGTTTGACTAGTTTGTTCTCTTTCTAAACTAAATAGAAATTATGTCTACCTTTTTTAGTGATGGAATCTATGATACTAATTGGTACATTCTTCTCAAAAAAGAGACATTAGGTTTGAATTCAGATTAGGATGGCAAAAGATGTAAAATAAAAGAAATGATGTTGTTTTTGCAGAACATGCAAAACAAACCAAAAAAACCACATAAAGCAGTTTGGCATAGAACCACACAAGGTGACAAAAAACAAGTCCAAAAATGCAGTGGACAGAGCTCATTGAGGGGAGAGGGGTTTTCAGAGTCTCACTAGACAAAATGTTTTTAAAAATGCACTCTTAGTCCAAATGCAGCAAAAGTTTTCAAATTTTGATGAAATTTTACCCAAAAAACTAAGGTTGCCTCTACGGACATCCTTTCAGATGTACACCAGGACATCCTGGGACAACTTTGATTTCCTTCCTGGCATCCTGGAAGGCAATCCATCTTTTTTACCCCATTATACTTTTAAACCTAAATTTTCTATTTTTACTTAGGCACAGGTTCAAACTTACCTCGTCTCAACATGCTCATTGCCTTGCTCTTGACATGCTCAGTGTCTTTTCAGCGGCCTCGTTATCGCTCCCAGTGCTCATCATGGTCCTTCCCAACATCCCTTCTGTACAATAATTCCAACATCCTTTTTGCCACTCTCTGTGCTTTCATTGTCCTGTTTGGTGCCTATTGTCATCCCTATCATGCTTACCGACGTCCACCCTTGCCTACAAAAAAAATCCTGTGGCCTTCCTTCTGCCCCTGTCATCTCTCGCAGTGCTCCCGTCATCCCTTGTGCACGCCCACCATCATCCTTGTCATCCTTCTCACCTGCTGTCATCCCCATTGTTCCTCATCACTTGGAAAAAGAATGAATGGTTTTTTTTTTCCGAAGGCCCCTCCATCCCTCTTGGTGCTCCCTGTTGTCCTTCCCAAAGCCTCTTGTAGTCCCCCTTGTCCCCATGCTTCATTATCATCCTTTTAGTTGTCACTGGTCGGCCAAAAAGCAATTTCTGCTGCCACCATCACCCCTCAGCACCCCTGCTGTCCCCATGGAACAACAACCAAAAAAAAAAACCCCCAAACCCCCTGGACCCACTCCAAGCCTTTTCTTTTACCCAAGACGTCCTGAGAGACACCAAGCCTGGCAACCCTGCACAAAATGTTGAATATGAATTTTTTTTAATTGTTCAAACCAAAGTGAAATTTACCTGCGGGCAACGCTCAAGTTCAGAGGCCACACTATATTCATGACTGACGGTTTGTGGCCCCAACCGTCACAGTGAACCAGCACCCACCAGTGCACCATCCACTGGATGCCCGTTATTATTCAGTTGTGGATGAACTTCAAAGGAGTTAGTATTTGGTTTTACATTGGGAATCAATTCTGTAGGAAATAGGTCTCATACATAGGCAAATAGGTACGAAAATAGGTAACTAGATGGTTTATAGATTATACATAGGTAAGGGCTGTTTTTACTACCTACCTAATAAGATAGTGGGTTGTTAGTGGATAGGTAGAAAAAAAAGCAACTGAGCTAATCACCATGGTTAGCTAAGGAACTGGAACCCAACAGACTAACTGTTTCCTGACCACATACCATTCATCCTTCATGGTGTGCTGGCAGGTGCTGGTTCGCTGTGGCCCTCTAACTGGTGAATTTATTGTAACGAGTAGTGGGTAACCCGTGGCTACGCCACTCCAGCCACCCTGAACGCTCTGTTAAGCTCTACTGTCTGCCCTGCCCCTGCCCTGCCCTCTCTGCCCTGCCCTGCCCTGCCCTCCCCCCCTGCCCCTGCCCTCCTGCCCCTGTCCCTGCCCTCCCTCCCCTGCCCCTGCCCCTGCCCCTGCCCCATGTCCCTAAACAGACAGACCCCTCATTTCGGGACCTGGACGGACGGACAGACGGTCTTCACAAACGACGCGGCGCATTAGTCATCAGGACCTGGGTTTTCGTTTTCGGAATCCGGCTGTCCGGGCCGGTTCCCATTCTCGGAATCCGACCGTCCGGGCCGGTTCTGGGCTCCATTAAAACGTGGAACCGTCGTCGGACGCACACACGCACGCACGCACGCGCACACATGTTGTAATTATATATAGGATACTGTTATATTTATATCATAGTTTTTGATTTTGTTATCTAGTTTTAGGGTTAAATTTATATTTATTGGGGAGGGAAATTGGCTTTATTGAACAATTTGTCGAACTGGACTTGGATCTAAGCACGGGAAATGGCATTTGTTGAGCAATTTGTCAACTGTTTAAAAGACACAGAAATGAGAGCCGGAATAGACGGTGAGAACTAACTACAGGGGTACTCAAAGGCACCACAAAGATTAAGGGGGCAGGACTAATAAATGTCTTTGACCTTTCTTGACCCATAGGTAGCCCCAACTCACCTCCCCAACAACAGTCCCCCAATGGCTTTGGGGGCACACTGTTAAAAAATAAGTGATATACTGTAAATTGGAGCCTTTCTGGTTAATTGCGTTCCCAATGGCCATTCCCAACAGCCTGGCACCCATGTGCTACAATATGTAGCATTTTTGGCCCAACTAAAATAGGGTTTTGCAAAATCTTCGCAAGCCCTCTGGCATAAAGTATGGTCGCAGATAATACTTTCGACCGGTAACACCCGGGAGTATTGTGGCATAAAGTACGTAAAGATATTACTTTCGACCGGTAACCCGGCTAGTATTGTCGCATAATGTATCTTTGGTCCCAGATATTACTTTTGACCGGTAACCCCCGCTGTGGCCCGCGAGGACGGTGGGACAAAGTATGGGTGAAGGTGTTGTCGTTCTCCAGATCAGACATCTGTCACTCTCTGCCAAAAAGTTACCCCCTGCATACCATTTGCACACACCCGCTGCTGAGAAGCTTAAAACCTGTCACAGATAACCGAGCTTGCCATTTTCGAGCCGCCACTCCTCCTACCTCTCTTGCTTGCTTAGCGTGAGCTTCTGGCAGCAACTCCAGAGATCGTCGTTCTATCTGTGCTCCAGTGTATGACCAGAGCCTGTGTAAGTGCGATGTCAACAGCATTGGAAGTAACAACAATCCCCTGAGAACATTCCTCTAGAAATTTGTTTGCATCTTGAATGTGACTATTGTGAATTGGTAAATCGTTTGCGTTACGGAGTTGTCATTCGTAACAAAGTGAGGGATAGATCAAAGCAGTTACAGTTATTGAAGAGAGAGAGACGAATCGAGAGCTGAGGCCGAGAGAAATTTATCTAATTGGGTGTGCTTGTCATGTTGCGCAGCCTGTGAAATTGAATATTGAAAGGAGCGATGGGGAGCACATCAACTGCACAAAGCTCTGGCACTCTTTCCACATGGACCGGGGGACTGATTGCCGCTGGTGGAGCCATCACCGTTCTAGCTACTGGCAAGCTGTTGCAATACGTCCTTTATGGCAGTGGGCAAACTTCGACAGCAGGTGGGGGTTGGGGGAGCAGGGCACAACAGACAACACTCCCCACTTCCAGGGTTTTGTTTAATATATATAAATTTTTGGTTTCCAAAGTCTTGCGAACTTTTCCAAAATTTTAGCAATTTTTTTCTAATTTACACTTAAAAACCAAAATCTTCTAAACACTTTTGTAGCCACAGTGCAAAAATTCGCAAAGAAAAAGAAGAATGCTTCTCCCAACATAAATTGTGAGGGATTGAAATTCTCTACCCTTCCATAAGGTAACTCAGAAATCATCAAACAAAGATTATCTACTCGCTGGTTTTAGTGCGGTGAATTGAACATGAGCTAGAACTAATAGAGCCCAGAAGGAAACAAGATACAGCGCAAGGTTTTTTTTATGAAATGAGCTGTAGTTTTGGGGGTAAAGTCTCAACCATACTGAAATTTTCAGTATGGAACCCCAAAGTTTGGTACAGTCCAGTGTTGTGTGGTTCTTTCAATTTTTCAAGAACTGTGTTGGTTCTGGTTCTTCGAAAACAACAATATCAAAGAACAGGTTATTTTAAAAACCTTATAGAACCAGTGGTTTTGATGAAAGGGCTGACAGTTTTCTGGCCGGTTCTTTGACTTTTTAGAACTATGGTTATATACCAAAACGGATTCTTTGAATATTTTGAGAATTGGCGAGTAAATGGGTATAACACTCAGGTTGATAACCAGCGAGTATCTGTCCCTCATTCTAAGAATCCCCCGGAACACAGTCCTTGACAGATGCTTGATAGACAATTGCTTCAAACCCACTTTGTATACAAGTTTTGGATCTTGCCCTGAAAGAAAAGAAGGAAAGAGTTTTTCTGTCACATTTTTTCTTCTGCAAAAGTTGCAAATTTTTGCTGGAAACCCATTTTACACTGGGAAAAACACCATTTCCGAGTTTCTTATTTTAGAAATTTACTATCAACAAACTTTATTTACTAGGCAAAATAAATGGGGATGGACATCAGGAGTTTCCCAAGCAATTCTCTATGTCAAACTCTTCAGTCACAACCAATGCTTTTTTTTGGTCAGTTTTGTGGCATACCCAAATGTGGCGATCGTGTACAGGAAGATTTAGCCAAATTTGGCTACAAGAAAAATATGAAAGTAGAATTTTTTGAACATCCTTCTATATTTTTTACTACCTATTTGAACCATGTATAGAAATCTGGAATTTTCCATTAAATTTTGATTGAATTCTAGCGGTTGAAAACCTCAAAAGGCACTTGAATTTAGCATTTTTAATTTTTAATTTCGCTATTTGGCTATATATAGCCAGCAAAAAATAAGAAGGCTGGTCACAGCCAAACCTTCAGAACTTCAAGGCTGAAGTTCAAGACATTTCAGTACATGAAGTTATGGAGACATATATAGGCCCCGATCACCCATGACCACTTTGAAGACATGTATGGCTCCATATGCATGTAAGGGTCGAACTTCAAAGTGATATAGTTGATGGCCAATTCAGTACTAGATCCAAATCAAAATTAATTTCAACCATTTTAAATTTTTGGTCTCCATTACTTTCTTCTGCAATAATCCTGCAAGTAAGTGCTTCAAGTCTTTAGGTTTTTTTCGTATTATACTTCAATTAACTAGCTCATGTGAGTTTTGTTGGGAGAATTATAGCAATTGGGCCTTTTATTACCCTTATGTGGAAACTCACATGAGAATTTTGATATAGGTGCTTACTGCAACCAACAATCGTTTCTTGGTTTCTCTATGTGACTGTAAGCCATTATAAAGCCTTTGGAGAATAATAAGGTTAGAAAATACTGATCAGCTCAGGAATTGATGTGCGCTTGCTTTGAAATCAAAGTGGCTCTCAAAAACTAGTTCCTACACTATGTAATGTGATCTAACATACCAAATTTTCGTTTAATCCTTTGGGTCGGATGGTGATGGCAGCCAATCCAGGTGGAGAAATTACAGGCACAGATGAACATCCACATGTTCGTGTGCGAATGAATGAAGTAGTAGCTTCAGCCAGCTCGGGGAGTACTGATGGAACCACTACAGATGTGGTAGCTTCTGTTCCAACTCCAGGAAACAATGAGGTGCAAGTTCAGGTTGTAATTGAAGCTCCTCCCTCTAGCCCAGGCCATCCAACAGCTGCACAAAATGCAATGGCTGATGTTTTCACCGCAACCTACCGGATGATCTTAGATTACATATTCAGTACCTTTGCATCTGGTACTTTCTGGTAGGAATACTTAGCATATTTGGATGTGATATGTGGAACATTAACATGACAAGTTTTTTATGGTTATTACTTATTACCAATATGTTATGAAATAGTGTTCGTTATAGCCTGTATCTCACAATTTGCAAATGAATATTGCACCTTTGTTGGACTGGCCTTTTGGTTTCCTCTTTGTTACTTCCCAATATGTTGGTGCAGTTCTCCCCTTACTACTCCATTGAGCACATGCATGATTTACAGACCCTAAAGGATCCAATGGTGTGGTACTTAGTATTTACTTGTGGGTGCACCCAAAGTTCAAAAGTTCATTTGGTGGTGGGATTGTTGATTGTCCCAATGATTGAAACTGTTTTCTAAACTGTAGACTCTAAAAAATTGTTAGAGAGAAATTGAACTCTTTCTAATTTGACCCAAAAATGTAGGCTAAAATGAGTAGAATTTTGGCAAGGAATATGCGATAAGGTGTGAGGCTCTTGAAAAGAGCCAGGGAGATGCATGAGAACAAGATCAGCAAATATTTGGCAAAGCATATAGGATAATTTATGGAAGACATGTGAGGGGGACATATGAATTGTATGAGGAATGGAAAGAACTGAGATAATTTTTCTAGTGTATGTGGAGCAGTGTTCTCTTTTTTTCCAATTTTGTGATGTGGCTGCAGTGGCTATGCATAAGATGATTTAGCCATATCTGGCTACAAAAATATGTGAAAGTTAAGAAATTAAAGGTTTCTTATCTACTTCTGGCTAGCTACTAGAACTTATTATAGAATGTGGCAATGTTCTTTCTGAAATTTGGCCATCAAAAAACCCAACTAATTTTCTATTATTTAAAAAAATTCACTATTAAAAAAAACAATTACTGCACCCAATTCTAGTTTTTTGAACACTTGATTTGGCAACCAGCTTGCTCTGGTTGGCCAATCAATAGGCAACATTTGCTTCATTTACATTCATACATGTTAATGGCTAGTGTTGAACAATTATTTAATTATTTTTAATAACCTCCAAATCCAAGTATTTTGAAATTTTGGAAATTAACAAACCTCGAATTATGTTATTCCAAATCCCCTCAAAGAACTCATGGCTTTCATGAAATAGTTGGCAAAGAGTCAAGAGGTTGACAGAAGGTTATTGGACCTACCCACAAAAAAGAGACATCACTCCTATGTAGAATTTTGGGATAAAATTGTGGCTCAAGATCGTTAACCAATGTGAAGATAATAACTATCTTTGGGATGTTATTTTGAGATGCATGTAACTTTTGATGGTTAGATGTAACCTTGAACAACAAATTCTCATTAAGCTTTCATTTGAAGTCATTATTCATAATGACGGACATCATGTCTATTTATGTTGTTATCTTATTTTTCTTGTTGTTGAAGATGGTGATATTTTGCCTCTTTGTCTTACATTGTGGTCATCAATTTGCCTTGTTGCAAATATGAAAACTATCATGATAAAACCAAGGTTAGTTTTGACACTTGCAGCATCATGACCTTAGATTTGGTCTTTTGAACATAATAAAGGTATGACAAGGGTAATTGGTTATAAAAAGGGTTTTAGGATTCAAGCCTATTCTCACAAATGTTGAAGAGTGCAAAACAATGAGTCCTGAGATTTTCAAATGGATGCCCACTTTTGAAATTGGTCTTTAGATTATTGTGAATGTCCTAAATCTTGAAAATCTTGAGTCCAAATTGGGTCATTAGTCAAAAAAGAACTCAGTCTCCATTTGAAAATTTGAAATCAAGTTGTGACCAAAAGAATGGTTCAGAATCAAGTTGACAATTTGATTCTTGACCATTAAAACACAAAAAATAAGGGATCAAATAAAATCCAATTGATTATATGATGTTGAAAATGCCTTTTTTGAACTCTATTTTTTCCTTTGAAAGATGTTGAATCAAAGTTTTTATGCATGAATTATGAGCTCATAAAGTTGCAAGATTCATAACTTCACAAAATCAAGAATTTTCAAAACTTTCATTTTGATGTCCTAAGAATTTTTGCCATTTAAATGTGTCTTTGTTACTAATCACAAAATATATTATAAAATAAGAGATGAATCTTCTTTTTCAACTCTAAACCACAATGAGTCTTGTGAAAAATCATTCCTTGTAGTTTGTCCATGAACCATTTTGGTTTCAACTTGCACTAACTAGTTTTTTTCTTGGTTTATGCAAGATAGTTTCATTTTGAATTCGAATTTTTGAACTTGTTTTTATCCCATTCCATTTCTTTCTTTTAGGAGCTATGGAATGCGCCTTGAATTTGTATTCCATTACAAAATTGAGAATCAATTGGGTTTTTACCTCTTGATACCATTTGACAAAGTTACTTCCTGGATTGATCACCCCAGGTCATCACAAATCAAGATTTGAATCTAATGAAGAACATCATTAGATCAAGTGAGATACAGATCAGAGAAGCAAAATAATTCAGAGCTGTACAACAACAGAAAGAAAGAAGCAACAAAAAACAAAACTCGACAATAATCCTCAACCCTATATGGAACCAGATCTGGCTCATCTGAACGAGTTCATTCAGTTCGATTTCAAGCAGCCCTGAACTCAGACTCTAGTTCATTCAGTTTGATTTCAAGCATAACTTTTCCTTTCGTTTTGGTTTAAGGGTTAGGTCCTGCCATTAGGGCATTTTGCTTTGGGACCTGACGGCGGAGCCCAAGGTCGAAGGTGAAATGCCTCGGCAGCAAGACCTTCCCTCATGTAACAACGGAAGGAAACAATAAATCTTAGACCTAGTTTATCTCTGACCGGGACCTTGCAAAATAATTCCCTCTCATCAGGAATCTTACACCATAATTCTCCTCTTACCCACCCGTGAGCACGATTTTACACGAGGTAAGTGCCTTCAATTAATGAAGCAAAAAGGTTTTCAAAGTTGTTTAGGAGAGTAGAAATTATAGAAACACATCATGCAGTTACAATTCAATCGACGTTTAAGGAGAAGCATTATTCGACAATAGTTATATTAGTTCTAGAAAATTAAGACTTGTAATAAAAAAGATTTTGCCATTGTTCCTTGTTGTTGTTGTAGAAGGATTAAAAAAAATTGTTCCCTGATGTGAAAAGGATTTTTGAAGTAAATAAAAACAAGTACCTGGAGAGTGTCGCCGACGTTGATAGCGAAAGCGCCCTCTCGAGGTCTAATAGCGATCCATTGGCCGTCTTTCTCTACTTGCAATCCCCCGATCTCCCCCTGATGGAGAACTGTCGAGAGGTTGTAGTCCGTGTGTGCAGTGAGTCCTACAGTTTTCTCCGGTTCTGGGCACGGAGGGTAGTAATTCCATCGAAAAAGCGCACTACATTTTGCAAGTCGACGACACGACGCACTTCGTCCAGTATTTGACAAAACGTAGTGCGCTTTTTCGATGGAATTACTACCCTCCGTGCCCAGAACCGGAGAAAACTGTAGGACTCACTGCACACACGGACTACAACCTCTTGACAGTTCTCCATCAGGGGGAGATCGGGGGATTACAAGTAGAGAAAGACGTGCATCAGCTTCAGGGCTAAAGCCTTCACGCTCGCATCATACTCTCTGTAAGAGTCAGTGCCAAAATCAGCCCACCCAAAAAATAAAATCAGTCTTCACTGCTCCAAAGCATTCGTCAAGCCCGGTTGTTCCCATTAAGAATATCATTGCTAATTGCTAAGCTCTCCAGCCACCAATTTGAAGCTTTCTGGGTTTCAAGAGCACTTACGCAAAATCTGGGTTGTTTCCTGGACGCCATAGTGTGCCAGAAAAGTCGTCCACACTAGGATCATCAGCGAAGAAAAACCTTTCCGACCACGGCTTCTTGTCACTAAGCGCCGCAAAACCATAGCCTGTGGGCTTTCCCGGTCCTTTCGCAGCTTTGTTCTTCTCCTCCAAGGGCAGAGAAAAGAAATCAGCAGCCTGCTTCTGCACCCTAGATATAAGCTCTAAGGGAACCCCCGTGGTTGATCACCTGGAAGAATCCCCATTCCAGACAAGCTGCTCGGATTTCAGAGACCAAGGCGTTCATCGCAGTTGGGTCCCCAGTTTGAAGACACGACAAATCTATGACAGGAATCTCCATGTCACTGAATTCATCGTGACGGAGAGTAGCTCGTTGGTGGACAGGCCACACATAGGTATCTGAAAGTCCTCCTTGTTTGTATTGCTCCTGCTCAATTTGCAGCAGCTTTTGTGGCACAATTCCTGCTGCTGACCGCCTTTGTCCCGGCATGGTACTGTTAGGACTCGACGCAGCAAGAGCTGGAGCTGCACTTCGGGTATATGACCCACGTGGTTTCAATGACACATTATGCAAAGGAGCAGCAGCTGCTACGCATGCCGAACTATTTGCAGCCATATTGTGCAACGACCGGCGGCCGCTGGCAGGAGCAGCAGCTTCTGGAACGCTACAGACATCTCTAGGTAGCTGAGGAACAACATTCAGTGACTGTATCTTTAGCCCGACCATAGTTACAGCTATCCGGAGTCTCGACAGATGCGTGATCGATTACTGCCGGCTCAAGACCCACAACAACGTACTCGACAAGTAGTTAAAAAAAAAGCGAACTTCTGAGTGCTCAACAAACTCTTCAAGACCAATGACAACTGTGCTTGTAAGTAGCAGCGTTGGTTGATTCACTGTCAGAGTGCGGGAAAGTTTTTGCAAATGTGAAATCAGTGTGCAAAGACGGAAGTTGAGATCTATGCAGGAGAGAGTAGGACTATGAGTCGAAGATAGATTGGTTGGCCGAACTACGTTGCAAGTGATCGATTGAACTTGAGAATGAGCACATATTTGAAACAATTTATAGTTTTGAGCGGCAGCAGCTGCTGCATTACCGAAAAAGACAAAGAAAGAAATCCGGCTGGTGCTTCTGCGGTGATGATGTGAGCATACTCGAGAATTTCTCGTCTTCGTCCTCCATACGTATTGGAGTGTTGCAGTTGCTGCTGGTATATGACGTGAAGAAGAAAGAAATCTCTCTCTCCTGTGGGTCAGGCGCAAATGCAGACAGAAGGTGGCGGGCAGATTCAGAAGATGGCCAGGGTGGGGGCGGCCGCGAGCGAGCATGGAAGACGAAGGCCGCTGCTGCCGCTGTCGCACGCTGAGTCGGTTTAGAACTAGACTTGGCTGCCCTTGCAGTGACGATGAGAGGGGCGACCAGATTTCCGCTGTACTTTCTAAAGGAGCCTTGGTTGACCGCGTGCCAAGGGGAGGCCCGAAACTTGAGGTGGCAGCTCTTTTTTTCTTCACTCACAAACTTGTCCTCCAAGCAGCCTCTTTTTTCTTTGAGGGAAATATTGTCACGAAGAAAACAAAAGGGAGGGGGGGGTGGGAGGGAGCTGCGAAGTCTAAGGAAATCAATTTTTTAAAACTTTATTTATTAAAAATCTAATTTTTATTTAAATTATTTTTATTTTTATTTTTATTTTTATGTTGGAAAGAAGGGCAAGAGCAGTAATATTTCAAGGAAGAAAAAAGGTCGAAATTTGGACCATAGCTTTTAGGATGTCATTACAAATATAGTGGGGTTCGAAAAAATTCTACCTTGCTCTATGACTTGTAGCCAAATTTGGCTGAGTTAGTCCAGTTACTTTACCGACCTCAGAAATTTGAAAAAAAACCCTTGTGCCCGGAAACTGGACAAGCCCGACCTACCTGGTGATAATGTGTAGGCCCGGGCATGCAGGGTTACCCAGCATGTACCTACACTTGTACCTGGAACCTTCCCCAGCACGTGTGTCCCGAGTCCCTTGAACCTTCCCCTTCTTGAGTGAGGCCTTTTTGTGGCTACCATGGTTAGTAAACGGGCTGCAGCTTCGACCACATGTGTGTTGTATAATTTAATTGATTTTGAACATTCTTAAATATTCCAAAACTATTTTTTATTTTCCTTCAAGAAATTTTGGTCTTTGGAAAAAAAAAATTTTGAAAATTTCAATATTTTTACAAATAACATAATTCATGTCAAAGCTTCCAAAGTATTACAAAATCTCTAAGCTGAGAAACGTTAAATTTGGACTCATTTTAGTCTCAGAGACCCCGATTTAAGCTTGGGACTGAAATTTAATAATGATTCAAAGCAACCCAATTTGTTTTTTGAGGTTGTTATAACACCATGGTGCCTTCACGGGTAGATGCTGGTTCATAAGGCCATTTACACAACCAGCCTTTTCATCCCTTGTCATTTGGGAACGATTGGCACATGAATATTTTAAGAAAGCTAGCTTCCTATAGTCAGGACCGAGAACACAACTTTGCCTTCCCCTCTATAGAGGGTCCTCCTTTTCTATGCCAGTGAGGGTTGGCATGAGTGTCTATGTTCCCCCAACTAATATTTAAATTCTTAGTAGTCTAAATTCTATGATATCATCGCCAACAAATCTCACTCATCAAGGGCTTTCCAACTGTACCAATAGCACACCAAATTCTCTTTAAAAATTTAGTTTTGATTTTCTTGAATTGTTTTCACAAAACTATGCAATATTCAATAACTCTTGCACTGCAGATTTCAACATGAGGTCATCTCTGTGCTCCCCTACTCATCCAGGGCTTTCAAGTGCACCAAGGGGGGGGCACCATGGTTTGTTAGATTTCAACGCAACAAACCAAACAAACAGACTACCTTCTTTAGTAGATACCAAGGCAAGGATATTGTGTTTAGATTCATTATAGAATATAGTAGCTTAAGGGATTTTGGCCCCTAGGTAATATGTCTATTTTTATATGAGGATTTTTGAAAGATAATATTTCAGCTTGTGTTGAAACTTGAGATAGTTATAGAGTTATAATATCTTGAAGGATTTTTGTTTCTTTTAGAGTTTTTTTTTAATAATCTTTGTCTGTTCATTGTCAACTCAAAAAGACCTTGTTAAACATCTAAATCCCACCTCAAAAGAATGGTATGAACCATAAGAGCATGTTCGCTTTTTTAACTTGTTCACATGGATGTGGGGTGCAATAGAAACCTTTCAAGACCTTTAAATGTCGAGGAAAGATAAAATTTGCATGTGCTTGTAACCAATATTAAGGATAAACAATCCTTGGATGGCAGTTAACACTACTTGTTCCAAAAATTGAACATGATAAGTTTTTCAATAGCCTTTGTCATACAATACATTACACAAGCATCCAATGATATACATCAAAAAAAAATGCAAAGGAGTAAGCTTACCATGCACAATAAAACATTGTGCATTTGCAATTTAAATTTAAGCTCATTATTTTTGCCATTCAACAAACATAACAACATTTGATATAATAACTTGAAGCAAATTTGATTTTAAAAAATTATAAAAAAGGAAATAAGTCACATCATAATAAAAAACAACACAAAATAAATTCAATCAAACCATGTAAGGAGATTTGTCATAATCCAAGCACAAACATATGAACATTATATTTTATTTGTAAACAATATGAATGATATAATTCTAAAGGGGTTAGGAACTTATGTTTGCATTCAACTTTCATTAAATCCACAATGAGTGCAAATGATGCTTATGTGACAAGAAGCATATCGTACTTGTTTTAAGGTAAATTGCACCCCAATGAACCCATGTTTCTTCACCATTTTTAAAAAATGCAAGATGTTGAGTGGAATTTGTGTTGTAATCAATCACTCACATCCTATGGATTTATTGATGGTCCTATTGTAACAACCCATGAAAAGACATGAATTCGTCACCTTGGAAAAAAAAGGTGGTGTCACAATACAATGTATACAATTGACCTTGGTAGACCTTCATTGTGAATTTGAACTTGCAATTGAAAGTATCGGTCTTCTTACCAAATTTCAGGAGAAATTCCATGGTGTCCATCAATGGCAACACACATGCAAGCCCCATTAACAAGTGAATGTTACAAATAGCTTACCAATAAAATGATACATCACAACAAACCAAAAAAACATAGTAGAAAATATAAAAGCATCTTGAACATTTGCCTCTACCCTTGAGCAAACAACTTGAAAAAAATCGACAATAACATTACAATTTCTACATTTTCCATAAAACAAATAATTCAAGCATGATGTTAGTTTTGCATTCAAATTCTTACATCTACCATATCACAAGCAAATCAAACCAAATTCACAAATGTATCCAACTTTTTTGGGCCTTTTGCCATGGCCTCTACCAATTATTCAAACAACTAACCCACTTTACATTACAATTTATATAGTTGCCACATCATAATCCAAAATTAATTAACTAAATGGTTTCAAGTTCTAAATGCGCCATGGACAACACAATTCAAAAAACTGACCGACTTTACATTACAATATCCAAATTTGTCACATCACATCACAAACAACTCATAATAGCCGAACTAAAATGATTTCAATTTTGCCTATACCATGGACCAAAACATCCAAAAAAATTATGCACTTACATTCAAATTTCTAAATCTACCACATCACAAACCATTCACAAAAACTTAATAGAAATCATTCCAAAAAATTGTCTACCATTTACTAAAAAAAATCAAAGACTTTGAAAATTCTACATTCAAATTTTTAGAACTTCCACTTCACAATCCACTCAAAGAAAAAAAAAAATAAACGATAAAGTGTTGTAATGTTCTCATCATCAAGTGGCTAATACCAATTTCGCTATTCATTATTAATCATCATGTATTATAATTGTGAAGTAGAATGCCAAGTTGACATTATGGAAAATGCAAAGAAGGGGTCATAACAAAAGAAACACATACAAGTGTGGTAACAACTTGAAACCATTACATATTAGTAGCAATGAAAAGGAGAGGTTTTGAAACTTAATCTAAACTCCACATTGTTAAGACTTGATGTAACCAACAAAGTTATTACTAATAAATATATGACAAGTAGGGGCCCACTCCTTGTAGCATTCTAAAAGTGAAAAAAAGTCATGAACTTTAATCATAGGAAAATGTCATCATTGTCTGCACACTCATTGATTTCAACTTATAAAATAACAAAACCCAAAACCATGAATTTCATTGGATTAACATTCTACATTCAACGTTTCAAATATGCCACATTGTAAACATCTCAAACCCTAAAGGTTTTTTTAAAAACCATCCAAGATTTTCATTTGCCATTTGCTAAACAAATCAAATATTTTGAACTTTTACATTTAACTTTTCAAATTTGGCGCATCACAAACCACCCATAATTTTATTTTTTTAATTTCAATATATGCCTTTGTCATTTATTAAACAAATCAAATATTTTGAGCATTCACATTCAAGTTTCCAAATTTTCCATATCATAAACCACCTACAATGTTCTTTTAAAAACAATTCAATATATGCTTTTGCCATTTACCAAACAGATGAAAGATTTTCATTATTTAGATTTGCAACTAGGCTTGTAATTGGGTTTTAGTTGTAATTTTAAGTTATGATAACCATTTGCAATTCAACATATTTCTATAGCTTGAGTGCCATCGGATGTGTTGTAAAAGTTGCAATAGCACAACTCATCATCAAAGAATTATACATACTAGTGGGTGCCCTTGGCCGAAGGCCACTGTGAAGTCCCCCGTGGGTGCCCCTGCCCTGCCCGCAGTGCCCTGCCCCCTGCCCCCCCTGCCCTGCCCCCTGCCCGGACCTGCCCGACCCTGCCCTGCCCTGCCCTGCCCTGTCTGGGCGCCCGTTCTCCCGAACCCCGTATTCTCGAACCCCCTGCCCGACCCTGCCCGGACCCCTGCCACCTACCCGACCCTGCCCGGCCCCCTGCCCCCCTGCCCCGCCCTGCCCTGTCTGGCCGCCCGTTCTCAGTTCGGACCGGTTCCGTTTTTGGAATCCGACTGTCCGAGCCGGTTCCCGGTCTCGGAATCCAACTGTCCGAGCCAGTTTCGTCGCATCAATTAAAACGCGGAACTGTCGTCGGACAGACAGACGGACGGACAGACGGACAGACACCACTGTTGCCTTTATATATAAGATGCAACTCATGCAATTATGTTGCAACTACATCATTGCAACTATTATACGACTACATTACGACTACTTTATCACTATGTTGTAATGATTATGTTGTTGCATTACAACTATCATGCCACTATGTTGTAACTACATATGCAACAATGTGTTCATGTCACAATGATCTATTAACAAATCATCAATGGCCATGTGAGAATTTTAAATTTATTTTGAAATTTATTATTTTTAATAATTTTAATGTATAACATTCAACTAAACGCCAATAAAATATTGACATGTGGCACATAAATTTATAGATATGCAGTCTTAAGTTAGGTAGGCATCACTACTTACAATTCTTAGGCTAGGTAGGTAGGACATTTGAGATAATCATATTTTGTTTTGGGTTTATCTTTTAAGGCGAAACCTTTTGTTATTGGCTTATACCAAAAGTCATTTGTTTTTTAATTCTCCTAATGCACTTAATTATATATATTTTACAAATTTTGAAAGGTAGGACAAATAATTATGGGATTAAAAAAATTAATTGCATCCTAGTTGCAACTCATTTACAATTATTATAAAACATGCTAATGAGTGAACATTTAAGCTCTTAGAGAGTTCCAGATCCTAATACATTGTCCCTTGCCTTTCAAATGCAAAAGGTTATTTTAGACCTTGATTTAGTGCACTTACAATTGGTTAAATAACTCAAAAAAAACACAAGTGAAGATTTGTAAGTGAGACGTGCTAGGGTTGGCTTGGTCCCTGAACATCCAAAAAAATGCATGAAAGGCCATGAACTATGGAATTATCTACTTAGTTTGGAGGTGCAGTCACCTGATCAGATCCTCAACTTTTGAAAGAAACCTACATAGTTGTGCCGTCAATTCCGCCAAAGTATGGAGCTTTCTCACTGCGCATAGTATGAACTGATTTGCTCTTCTGTTGCAGGGTTGAGGAAATGCTTGCAGCATACAGCTCTGAAAGGAAGTCCCAGTTGTACATCCGACAGAATAGGTTCCCTGACCTGAAGCTGACTAATTGAAACTGCTAGATCTTGCAATACAGCCATGTAGAAGCATAAAATCTGCCAAAGGATATATGCAAAGCAATTTTAAATACAATATTGAGTCCAAAGCTCATGACACCTGCTCTGATTTGTTATCAGTCTCTCTCCAGGTTCAAGATTTGGAAAAGCTAAATATTAAGGAAGTCTAGCATGAAATTTGAGCATTCCTTGGTGGTACTACATTTCCGGTAGGAATTCTGGTGTTGGAATTGTAGAAAGAAGAGATAACACTCCCCGCAGGATGTTTATAGAGGGAGTTTCAAAGGAGGACGGTGAAAGTGCATGTTTTAGTATAGTAGAAGATGAGAATCTCATGGGCCCTGGATGCCCCTGAAGTGCTTGATGATCTTGAGCTTGGTGATGAAGAATCTGTTGAGATCAAGGGATGGCGAGGCAAATTGAACAATTCAAAGTCCTCCTTCTACATCACCCCTTTGTGAATACATCAATGGTGAAGGTATCCGAGTCCACCACAGAAAAACCTAATTCTCTTTCTCATCAATAGCGCATGTCAGCCCTTTGCTTATCTCTTTGAGATCATCACTTATTATGAGTGCCAGACTACAAAAGAGATGGCATGGATGTAACTACAGTGCTACAAAGACCATGCCTTTATCTGTGACTGTTGTGATCCTACACATGACACTGCAGAATTGTTGCCAGCCATGTGAGAAGTTGCAGGTGCAGGACATTGAGTATACATTGTTTGACCATCATTTGACTTCCAAGAATCTATGTGAGCATATGCAAACCTTGTATAAGACACACATATCCAATTGCCACAAACACTGTAGACACGTTTGCATTGGTGTGCTTTTTCAACCAGATACAGGATGCAATCACTAATCATTGGTTTTATTGCTATGGCAACTGTGCAATCCTGGTCTTTGATTGCAAAGCCCTTGATTGGAGACAAAGTTCCTGAGGTGAGGGGGTTTGTCAAGGTTGCCACATCTTTGATATTACTTTGCCCTCTGCATTCCTTAAGGTTGAAGATCTGCTTATGTGATGCAAAGCTCATGTTTTTGCTGTAGCTACTTGTGAATGATGGATGATTTTATTTTGCAGTACTACAATTTTGAACACACCATGTTTATGAATGGAAACAGAATGGAGTTGCCATCAAGGCCTTCAGAAAAGCTCACATGTACCACGCCGCCACACAGACCCAAGAACTATTGGTGCTGTCACCATATCTGTGCAGTACAACCTCAGCAACCTTGACCATTGAGGATGGAAGGGTTACTCCGACCAGCATAATGAGAAAATTCAGAAGGCAATCCTGAACTTTTTTGGCAGTAGAATAGTATTTGCCAATCATCCAGCTATGCCTTGCAAACGAGATTGGTTTTGTGTGGTCCTTCGGAAAATTTCCAGTACAGGATACATGAGTCCTTTGCTAGAACTGCAGTTTCTTGTGACACGAACATGGAAAAGGCTGCAGAAGTCTCCAGGGTTGTGAGTGGACAAAAACTGTGAAGATATGCAGATATGAGCATTCAAACATTTTGGACACAAACTCCATTCCTTAATCTGCAATCACACTCGAACAACCTACTGGGATGCCGTTCTCCACTGTGGTCACACTTGGTACAGTTGAGAATCAACGGCAAAAGCATAGAGAATTTGATGATGCAATCCAGGAAAGGTGGATTTGATCGATGGAGAGCAAGCGAGCAGTGTCTGGTCAATCTTGTTTCTGAAACGTACTAGAGATTCTGTAAAACCCTAATCATATCCTAGCCCTAACAAGGGGCAAACGTGCAGAGTCCAGACTCCACAGGAATCATCAATCATTGAAACAAGATGCACTTGGATCTGCATTCCGTACACAGATTTGTGGGCTCAATAGATTTATGTAACCATTTCTTGGTTTTGACTTCGATTCAGTTTAGGTGAAGTATCCATTTCAGCAAAGAATTTTATCTCACGGGCCTGCCAGCGTTCAAAGATTTTCTAGGATTCGGACTCTGTTTGGAGGATTTTGGTGCTGTCGCTAAGGAGATCCTGCCGTAGGAGGTGCAGCTTACGACACAATCGTATTGGCGCATTGGGTGAAATTTATTAGCAAGTTATAAATCATCACAGAACTGGGCTTGAAGGTTTTGTGACAATAGACACCATTCATGCGAGTGGTGTGAAGCGCGGAGGGAGTAGCGATGAGCTTTTCGATGCACAAGAGAGGCCGCCGTAATAGCCCTGAAACACATTTTCCTGTTTTGTTTCTTCAGGTTTCACATCGGCCAGGACGCGGCAATCATCTTTTCAGCTGTTTCTTAACTACTTAGTTCACAATCGACTGAAATACGAAGAATCTGTTCATGGACACTACGGATTCGCGACTTAGGGTTTTCCTGAAATTCAGACACCCTTGCCCACATTAGGATATGGTGCGAACCCCTTAGTAAAAGCTTGTTTTTTCTTTGCTGATATAGGTGATGGAGATCAAGATGGGGTGGAGGGGGAGCCGAGAAATTTGGCGAGAAAAGTTGCAGAGCATTACAGTGCTCGCACCAATCAGACTCGTGAGGAACGGGAGGCGAGTCCTATAATCTATCTGAAAAAGCTCAACAATTGGGTAGGTCTAGAACCTAACCAGTGCACCAAGCCTCCTTCAACGCCTGTTGAAGGACTGTCTGCAAAGCTTTCCTTTTGTCAGGATTTTAATCTCAAAGCTTGCAGATACAATTTGCTCAGAGTTGCTGGGTGCCTCCTGTAGCAAAATCTCATCCACTCCTTTTTTACTTGGGCAGATCAAGAGTGTTCTTATTCAGCGGTACACGAAACCTGGAGATGCAGTTCTAGATCTTGCTTGTGGAAAGGTGAATCTCTTTTTTGGATTTCCTGGCATCTTTACAGTTTCTCTCCTCTATGAACTAAGACAATCTGGCCATGCTATGTATACATCTTATTGTTTTTGCCTACCCAGTGTTCTCTTGAATCAAGATTCACACTTACAAGGGACACAAAACCCTGAATAGACATGCCACATCTGCTGTCCACAAGCTGAGATTATTGCTCCACATGCTGAGATCTGAGCTTTATTGGAAGGTAGCCTACATTGTCAGATTTCAGCATGTGGGTACAAAAACATTCAAAAGTGGTCCAATTTAGAGCCTACATTAGGCATTGATGCCAGCATATGCAATTGCTAGTAGGGGATATTTCATTCATGGTTGGGGACATTTTGACAAATCTAGTAGATGTGCTGTCAATACTACGGAGTGGTGATCAGCTCACTACAATTTATACCTGCAATTACACAAGTTGTGGTTGTACAGGGAGGAGACTTGATTAAGTGGGACAAAGCATCAATTGGCTACTATGTTGGCATTGACATTGCTGATGGATCGGTAAGTGAGATAAACAATGTAGATCTCTGAGAACAATGTTCATATGTTTGCAGTTGCCATAGCTTGGGGTATTCAGGGACTAAGTTCTCTGATCTGTTGGCATGACAGATAGAGGATGCCCGAAACCGGTACAATGGTGAAACTGACCATGCTCGAGGGCGGAGAGGTCACAAATTTCGAGCTCGCCTCTTATGTGCAGATTGCTTTGAGGTGCAGCCCCTTATTTTCCACAGTCTCATGTGATCTCTCACTACATTTGCCACTCACTAGCCTGCAGAATTGGTAGACAATAGCAGAACTGTCATTACTTGTGGACATGGTGGGTCTAGGGTAAACTTACTGGCCACAGGGGCCTCACAACCAGAGGTCACTGAACATCCACCAGAGTCTATGGTCACTGGTGGTGATGCTCTAAACCCATTGAGCAGAAGTATCTACACATATATTGTTCAGTCACTGGTGTTGATTATCATCAGTAAAATGTCAAGTACTGCACTGGCATGCCTCAAAATCTTACTTTCAGTATGATTAGACTATACATTCACTGACCAACTTGAACCTGCCATGTGGGAGCAGGTTGATCTTGGACCAGCACTCAAGGACGATGCACCTTTTGATGTTTGCAGTTGTCAAGTGAGCAATTTGAAGAACTTATGCATGTATTACTTGCCCACAATCCACATCAGAGGGTCTTAATGCATTGAAGCTTGTGTTGCATCTTTCAATATGAGACTCAGCATTTATGATGTGTTTGGATGAGCAGTTTGCACTACACTACTCATGGTCCACAGAAGAACGGGCACGCCGAGCACTGCACAATGTCTCTTCACTGCTACAGCCAGGAGGTTACTTCATTGGTACAATGCCTGATGCCAATGTGATTGTCCGCAAGCTTCGCCACGGTATGTGCACATCTGTCCAAGCACCCCACTAGGCTTATTTCAAAGCAATGTCTTGCACAGTTCAATTTCAGGTGATCTTTTAGGCTGTTTCTCCAGTGCCCTGTCTTGTTGATGCTTAGTGTGTATGGTGTTTTTGTGCAGCTGAAGGACTACAGTTTGGAAACAGTGTTTATGAGATTCGATTTGATGACCACTTTAGGGATAAGGTGGATCACAAGGCTTTATCTGAGCCATATAAACTGATGTATTTATGTCACATTCATATGGGGTAGATGGTGGTTTTCTTATTTACTGAGTCAAGAGAGTTCTTGTGGAATTGCAGCGCTTTCCCTCATCACAGCCATTTGGGATTCAGTATGAGTTCCATTTGCAGGTGTTTCTCTTCTCCCCTTTTTCAATCCTCAGCTAAATTTCTTCAACTTGCTGTGTTTTCTGTTCTCTGAAGAGGATTGAGCATAGATTTTTCTGTACTTATCACACCAGCTTTCTCAACAGTACTTGTCAAAGGTACAACAAGTGGGGAATCAAAAATTAATGAACTCTTATGTGTCTCTCTGATGGATGTGCTTTTGTCATTATATATAGGATGCTGTGGACTGCCCAGAATGGCTTGTTGCCTTCCCCAACTTTCAGGCTTTGGCAGAAGAGGTGAACTTATAGAGCTGAATGTGTTTTCAATAACTTGAATTGAGCTTTTGACAAGGTCTCCTGTTTGCTTCTTGGTTGCATGCAAAGTGGATTTATCTGTTAGTTGGCTTGACTTGTGCATGCAGTATGGATTAGAGCTTGTGTTGAAGAAGAACTTCCACGACTTTGTGCATGAATATAGCCAGGTCCCTGACTTTGCTGACTTGATGAGGAAACAAGGAGCTTTGGGTGACCCATGTACGTGTGTGCTTTCCAGCCACTCCCAGTTAGTTTCTTATGCTGCATTTCTAGAATGTTTATCCTGGGTACCTTTTGGATTCCATATGTTCAGTTTATTGCATTTTGGAGCAGACATGAATGGACAAATCTTTTGCTACCTAGAGCATCCCAGAATTAATGACTCAAATGATGAATTTTCAACTGGCTGAAATAATTTTTGTCTGGATGTGTGCAGCAACAGGAGCTACCATATCAGATGAGGAATGGGATGCTGCATACATCTATCTTGCTTTTGTTTTCCAGAAGGTAATTCAACTTCAAGTCTGGCATATTTTTGCATTGACCATTTTCAGTTTGTGGTTTACAAACATATGAGTTGTACCTTTCTGAAATCCAACTATGTGAAGGCCTTCTAGCCAGCTATCTGAGAGTGATGACAAGGCTTCAGGATTTGAATTGTTGGCAACTTTACTTTTGTTCTAAACTCTGTTATGATAAGTGTGGAAATCTGTCAAAACAGAGTGGCAAATCTACAAATCGGAGGAAAAATGTTCCACGTGGGACACACCAGACCATTCTCCCAGAAGATATTGGTTTTTTGCAATAGATGCTCCCTCCACTCCAGCATTGTCAGGCCACTCATCACTTGCAAACTTGATCCACTCTCTCTTCTCCCCAGGTATAAATCTTGATAGTGACCTGATCACAGTGGATTTGATGTTTTGAATGTTCATGTTGTCAAGCCCACATGGTCTCAGGGCTTCCAGATTTCAAGCTTCTGATGTAGCAGCAGAGCAGAAGCATGACAAATCACACAATATGACCTTGTCTTATGTGGTGCTGATTTGCTTCTTATTTTGCCTAGGCACTGCTAATGGAGAATTCAGGCATGCTTCAGGAGACAAACAAGCCTCCCATAAGCAGGTTACTTGACAATCATGAAATTCTTGCTCATAAGAAGCAAAATGTCTTATTACTTACAGATCATCTGTAGAGTGCAGCAAACAATACTCAAGGGTAACAACCCAAAACAAGGGTGATTTGTGTATCTCCTTGCTTGGGGAAGAGAATGGGATTCATAGTTATGGTCCCATGCACTTCAATTATTCTCTGCACCATCTGCTCTGTTTATGGACTCAATTGCAGAACATGTGATGTGAGGGCATTTCATGCAGTAAAACTGATATTACCCACATATCAATTGGTCCTGTTGGATATATTGAAACTGATATGAACTTGTGAGTACTGCTGTGTATATTTGCTATTGGTTTAGTACATGGTTAGAACTGTTGCTAGCACTAATTGATTCCTTCTCTAAAATTTCAATAGCACATGTAGTGCAGACTGCCAGTTCAGAAGCAAACCATGGTTCTTCTGGAAACTCTTCATTTTCCATATAGATGTGTCAAAGCCAAAAGGTCACTTCAGTTTCTCATCTAGCAATGCTAGGATCCTTGGAAGCTGTGAATTGAGGTCACCATATTCATGCAACACCAGGGAAGTGCATCTGCTTTTTTCATCTGCAAGTGCTGATTGTCTCTGGATGAGGAAGGGGATTTCATCACATGCACCTCATAACCTTATGCTTTGCCAGGGAGGGCCTAGATGGCATCTCAGAGCTCATGGCACTGAAGATATATGAGAGAAACTACACAGCACACTAAGTCAATTAGTGGCAAGCAATTGACACTACCCAACCAGCTTCATGGTAACTGTCCCACTTTACAGTTGGAAGTCCTGCTGGGGAAGGACCATGTCTCATCAGAACAACCTACCTACGCCAGATATTGTATGATCTTATGATCAGTCCACTGTACAAAGCATGATGGGCTACAACTCTTCACCTTCCTCCACAAGATTACCAATCACCTGTCTAATCCTCCACCTATCGGTGTGGAGGTAACTGATGGAGCTGCCAATGCACCAGAAGAGGCTGCTGGACTCTGAGGTTTGTTGTAAAACTGGAGTGGTATAACAGGCAACATAAAATTACCAAATGGTGAATCAAAGCTTTTGAAATTCCCAGGAGCTCCCATTGACTGAGCCCGTCCCAATGCAGCTCTCTTTGCCTGCTGCAATCTCATCTCCTCTGCATACTTCTGCGATGGAGATTCATGTCTTCGCACATTCATCTGGGGAAAAGCCCATCCTCACCCACCATGCATGCTACTTGCATGAGCTACCAATTATGATAAAATAGCACAACCACCAAAAAGCAAATCCTACTACTGTAAACTGATCTCAACATGGCCATACTACAAATACCTTCATACAAATTGAGAATTTCTTCATAATAACAATTTCAGTCAAGCTGAATAGACTTGAGAGATGACCTAACAATATGGCTTTAAAGATTTCAGGTCCAACAGTTCTGTCAGAAGACTACCAGTAACAGGAAGACTCAGGCATGATAGCTCAACAAAATGCTAAAGAGAATCCAAGTTAAAGACCAGTCAGGAACCCAAGGAGTAAGGGGAACACAGAGAAACAAAAACCAAGAACTAAACAAGCAAAGATTTTTTGAAGAGAAAGAGAGCTTTGATAAGCTCCCCATTATAGGATTAACAATCCCCTACTTTTGAAGACTACAAGGGCAAAAAGATGTTCTTTGTTATGCAACCCCCTAAAACTTTGAAGCGTAAACTTTACTCAGAGCTTAATTTAACCATATGAGACATGAAATAACTCTTTTGAGCTACAGAACCTTAAGAGACAATAAAACTAGCCATCACAAAACCAAATTTGGCAGTATTTGGAATTCACATGAGGAATATGAATCCTGTTAATACCTGCATGTTCTGCCTGACAACCCTTGTCAAGACATGCAAGAGGATTGCAGGGAAACAATCTACAATAACAGGTACCTTTGGGTCAGTTCCAGCAAAACCAGAACATAACAAGAATGCAAACAGTCATAACCTTATTAGTGTCACTCACAAAGCATTAGACTATCAACTTCATCATGAATGGCAGCAAATAGCTGTGGTGTTCCCACTGACTTCATCAGCTCCCAATGGTGGGTGGCAATGAGTATATAAGCATCTGCGTGACATTTTGGCAAACAACTATACAAGAATATGCATCCTGAGTATTGACTGGAACACCAAGAGCAATGGGAAGACTCAGTCATGATGTTGGATGGCAGTCAAAAGACATAGCTAATCAAAAAAGGCAATACCATCCTCATTCAAGCTGCAACAACTGGTATAATAGCTCTACAGAAAGGATTTAAGCCACTTAGTTCTATAAGAGAAATGACTTGCTGCATTTACAGACCTAGGTTTTATGGCCATACTACAAAAACATATCACCTGGGTCATTGATTCTCAGTAAATTTGATAACACAAAGGCTACAGTTCTCAGCTTACACAAAATTCACTCTTTGAGAACAAGGTTGCAAGACCTTAACGGACAAGTTTCCTGTACAAACAAACAAATCAGTAAAACTGGAAGGTGAGGATTCATGGCACTTCAATTAGGAAGCATTTTGGGATGTCTGAATGACCCAAAAAACTCATGGTTGAAGCCTGCCTGTTAACATGAGTAAGCAATGTTTGATCTCAATTGAACACACAATTAGAAGGTGAACATTGATCAACTGCAGCAAAGGCAGAGAGGTAATATACCTCAGGTCGACGTCCAAGAGGTCGAGCCTCCATTGCTCCAGCATTTGCATATGCATTCCTGCAATTTCCATCTCCGGTCAGTTCTCAATTCATGACTGCAATGTTGTATGGTAAGGAAAATACACACTGAAAATATCCTTCATAGACAAGGATGCATAGAAGAAAGGAAATTTGTAAGAAAATTTTCCAATGTCCATAAATACTCACCGTCCTAGTTTGCCAGATCCACTGTTGCCGTGTGTGGACTGATCCCCTTGCATCTCTCCTGCCAGACGCATAATACAGAAAGCCTAAACAGAAAAGCTCAGGCAATAGACATCCTAATTTCAGACAAGAGGGCAACCCTCTCAATGAAGCATACACACATAAACCACCATACAACCAGATGCGATTTTTCAATGTTCGCATCAGCCGTTGGCACTGACCTTCCTCCTCACTGATTGAATGTCACATAATCTCAAACTCCATGAAAAACCTAGGTCCTTCACAACAACCAGAGGCAGGAATCAATAACCTAGGAAAAATTCGTAGAAAAGTTCGCTATCATCGAACACTACCTTTGGTAGAAGCTCGAGACCCCCTCTCTCTGTCTCTAAAACCGCCTGATAAGCTGTTGGAAGCAGGTGGCTGAACCCCTCCGGATGCCATGGCGCCCGGCGCACCCGTTCCGCTGCCCGGTACCATAGGAGAGCTTGTACCGGATCGGTCCAAAACTCCTGGACTAACAAACCCGGGAGGCCCTCCACCACCGCCTCCTCCTCCTTCTCTCGTTGCTTCTACATGCCCGCGTCTGCCCTGTCCAGAGAGAACATAGGCACACGAAAACAATCTTTTGTTGGTCCGCAAAAAAAAAAACAAAGCACAACAAAATTCTCTCTCAACTCATTCCTACTTTCCCTGATTGTCCCATGATTTCTTCAGCTCAAACAAATACATACGTACGCTGCGGCGGCGGCGGCGGCAGCGGAGGCGGCTTTGACGAGACGTCGACGAGGTGGGATCGGATGCTCTACAGACACCACAGCTCCCGCAGCAGAGTCCCGATCTGACATCGTGGTCCCGATCTGACTCACAGTGGTTGCAGACGGCGATGGAATTGGAGTGGAAGGTAATGCCGAGGCTTGCTGTTGCACTCCCGGTTGCTGCTGCTCCATGGCTGCTGCCCCACTGCTGCCACAAACCCTTGACGCTCCTTGTGTCGAAAATCAAAGCCGACAGTTTTATCAAACACAGTCCGGTGGAAGAATGTGAGATGAACAACATGAGAAATTAGATCTCTGTATATCTCTGTTTGAGAGATGAACCAAGCAAATGGAAGAAAGAATTGATGTAAACCTCCCCAACTTTATTCCAAAGGAAACAAGAAGACAAGGGAAGCAGAACGGACAAAATCGAAAGGAAAGAGCCAAGAGAAGTCGATCATGCACACTACGCTAACTAGCCATGGCACTCATTGAGAAGTTAAGTAGTCATATACCAGTGTTGGGCGGATATTTGAAAAAATCAATATCTACTGGCTCCGATTATCCGCCAATTTGTTGTCCGTCGGTTCCGGTTATCCGCCAATTTGTTGTCCATCAATTCTGGTTATCTGCCAATTTGTTATCCATCGGTTCTGGTTATATTTAATTTTTTAGTTTTTTCACTTGTTATAGCATGTAAGGATATAAAAAATTAGTTAATCTAATATTAGATTTCAATATGGACGGATATCCGCCATCACTAATATCCATTGGATATATACTAGCATTCTGAGTAACAAAATACAATATTTTTTTCCTTCAAAAATGCATCCAAATAAAGTTTCAAGTCCAAAAGTTCATCTTTCTCAAATTCACCTTCATATCTTATATACTAAATGCATCCAAATAAAGTTTCAAGTCCAAAAGTTCATCTTTCTCAAATTCACCTTCATATCTTATATTAATTGCGTTGTCTGTCTGTGACGTGACAATTATGCTACCGGTTCTACATTTTCTCTGGCAGAACCGGCCTCTGGAGAGTGCAGTTCAGAATGCATCCATGAAGGTATCTTAATGCGCGGAAAGAGTGGACAGAATTCTCGAAGAATTGACATACCTTAGAAATAATTACAACAGTGTGTGTGTCCGTGTGTGCGTCCGTCCGACGACGGTTCCGTGTTTTAATTGACCGGCGGAACCGTCCCGGACAGTCGGACAGTTCCACGTTCTGGGAGCGTTTTCTCTGGCAGAACGGGGGGGGGGCAGCAGGGGGGGCCAGGACCGGGCGGGGCAGGGCAGGGCAGGGGAGGGCAGGGGGGGGAGGGCGGGGTCGGGCAGGGCCGGGCACAGGGCAGAGGGCAGAGGGCAGGGCAGGGCCGGGCAGGGGGGCAGGGGGCAGGGCGGGGCGGGGGCCAGGGGGCAGGGCAGGGCGGGGGCAGGGGCACCCACGGGGGACTTCACAGTGGCCTTCGGCCACGGGCACCGACTAGTACCTTAGAAACACACTTGGTAACAGATTTTGGGGGATCTTTGACTGCGGTAATAACTAATAGTCATATTTGGTTAGGTAGGTAGGTAGGTGGGAGGGAAGACTAGGTAGGTAACTTTACTGCTGCACAGAGCACCACTGGATAGTTGTCGGGCAACCGTCCATTCAGGCTGCCCGGTCCAGATTTTTAAAAAGTAAATACCCCAACAAAGCTGGCTTTGGGGGGTGGGGAGTAAATGAATGGTCTCGGGCAGACTCACTGACCATTACAGGAAAAAATTCACAGAATCTACTGGCTGTTTTATTTGTGGCGTATCAAAAAGAATTTCTTTCATATTTTTCATAATTGATATTATGGTTAACTAATATTATGGTTAACTAATAAGGCGTATCAAAAAGAATTTTTTTCATATTTTTCATAATTGATATTATGGTTAACTAATATTATGGTTAACTAATATAAAAACTAATCTTCACACGGGCACCCACTAGTTCCTATAATTCTTCTTCTAAAGTAACATCAACCTCGATCAACTTTATCAAACTAAGAGGTTGATTACCACTCACCTGAAGATCACTAGGTAAATTTTTACTAACAACAATTAGCTTATCTAAATTATCTGATTACAAGCAGCATCTCCTTAAATTTATAAATATTCCAACCAATAAAAAATTCCTCTCAGTTTCTACTTGAGAACCTACAATGCCAAGAATCTAATGAACAACAAATGCCACAAATGAAAACAAACATTCATGTTTCGGCAACCACTCTAAAAAAACATTTAATGTTTTTCACATTCACTTGAAACCTCTTAAACATTTATAATTCCTTATTTACCACCTCCTTTGTTGGCTCACTTGTCCCAATAGACATCTCAAAAATGTCAAGACTACTTTGTTCATCAATTTGCATATCTATCACAAGTCAAAATCCTGCCAAAAGGTGGAGGATATGGTAGCATTTCAAAAAGATATGAAATAAGGATCGTTTATCATACTCTTGCACAATGGAAACACCATGTTTTAGACCAATAACAAATGAAACCAACCTTAGACTTTTAAATCTAAAATCTAACATAATGAACATGTTATGTGCTTTGATTTTTTCATATTTCTTTTATAATGAAATAAAGCCATCTAAAACCTTAGATACTTATCTCTTGAAGTTAAATGCAAGTAATGACAATTACAAAGCTACAGCAGAATCATCATCAATCAAATCCTCCATACTAAATGAAATCCTAGATTATTCTTTAAGTTTTAAACTCATAGTGATTATTGCATTCAAAAAATCAAAAAGTTCAACACACAAGCATTCAGAATTGGAAACACAACATCAACAATGATTTGAAATATGTGTTATGTTAAAGGTGGAAGGACACGACTAGTAATCCTCACTGCAATTTGTTGATTATAACAAAGAGTAATTATTGGCTTAAATTGTAATTCCTATTGAAAAAATATGATTTTATTTGCAAATCTACAAAAACAAATCAGGGATCAACAAAACAATTTACAGTCTATAATAACCAAAAACAAAATTCTTGCAAAAAATGAACAAAAAATAAATTGATTAAAAACAGAAATAACTTAATTTTCATTAAAATGTTGAAGTTTATGGGCCTCAAACCAACTTCAATGCAAAATTTGTTCCATTCTTATAACCTTCATCAAAAACATTTGGTCAAATAATGCATTTTTGCAAATCTACCTAAGCAAATTTAATAGACACATATTTCAATTTTTTTACAAAAAATTTCATCATTTGTGGCATATTGGCATGCATCAGAAAAACATGACCAAAAGAGGATTCCCAAAAGTTTTCTTTTAAACTTAAAGTTTCACATTTAACAACAAAATTTAAAGCATTGGTTAATGTATTCAAATTTGAACCTTCATCCTTAACATATATTATTATCTTATTTCTCAGGCCATATGCATCCAAAAGATCAATGAATAAACAATGTTTGTCATGCAATTTCACTAGTACAAAAATGGGGTGTAATTCATTAGGCTAAATCAGTATGGGACCTTAAAAGTGAAATAAGTTCACCACACTTTAATGGTTTCACATAAGTTAAAATTATTTCACTATAATACCACTATGTAAACATTGTGTTTCACTATTGATTGACATAATTCAATATTATAATTTACTATGGTAAATAAATTTATTTTATGTTGTTGTTTTAAATACCCTATGTTATTTTAAGATATACCTTATATTATTTTAGGTTACTTTAGTTATTATAACTTATACCCTAAGTTATTATAAATTATTATACCTTAAATTATTATACATTATTTTAGGATCTACCCCAACATCTAAAAGTTGATTAACAAGTAAAGAAACATGCATTTGATGCCCTACCCAAGATAAAAGCCTAGTCCTAATAGTCCTACCAAATGATGGTTCAACATAGATTCCACATTTTGAAACTAGGCCAATTTTGGAGCAGCCTTATGGTAATGGAACCACCCAGTAAAAAGTTTTAAAGTATTCTAGCTAGTTTATAATAGGTTTTTTATTTTAAGTTATTTTAAATTAAATTATTCAACTAACTTTAGGTTGTACTTTAAATTATTTTATTTTAAATTAATATATGATATTTCAAGTTATAATTTAGGTTATTGAAGGTCATTATACTTTATGTTATTATAAGTTATTTTATCCTACATATAAGAATCTAAAATAATCTAAAATAGAATATAATGATCTAAAGTAAAATAACCTAAAATAATCAATAATAACCTATGAAAAATAATTTAAAATACCCTACAATAACTACCAATAGCCTATGATAATATAACCTAGAATATCCCATAATAGTTTATAATATAATAGTCATCAAGAATCGTAATATAACCTACAATAACCAAAAATTATCACCAATAGCCATTAATAAAATAATCACCAATAGTTGGTAATAAAATAACCATTAATAACCACTAATAACCACAAATACAATAACCACCAATAGCTTATGATAATTTAACCTAAAATAACTACTAATATCCACTAATAGAATATCACCAATAGTCATTAATAGCCTATGATAATTTAACTTAAAATTACCACCAATAGCCACCAATAGTATAACTAATAATAGCCATTAATAAAATGGCCACCAATAGTATAGCTACTAATAGCCATTAATAATCACCAATAGTCATTAATAACCACCAATAAAATAGTTACCAATAGCCATTAATAACCACCAATCGAATAACCAACAATAACTTATGGTAATATAACCTAAAATAATTTATAATAGATGTAAATAACCTAAAGTGAAATAACATATAATAGCCAAAAAAATTTATAATGGTCAAAAATAACCTAAGGTGAAATAGTTTAAAATGGCCAAAAGTAACTTAAAATGATTGAAAATAACCTAGGGTGAAATAGCTTAATATAGCGATAAATAACAAAAAATACCTTAGTTATAAATAATGTAGGTTGAAATAATGTAAAACAATGAAAAGTGGCCTTAACATAGCTGAAAATAGCCTAACAGAAGTAATATTATTATGGTATCAAAAAACTTATCCATATATTAAACATTTTCTTTTACAAAAGAATGGTAATTGAAATGTTATTGAATAGTGGTATTCAAAAAAAAAATTGTTCAAATGATTTTACATTTTCAAAAGGAAATGAATGTAATTACGTACATTATTGAAAAAAACAATTAAATTGTATTTTGGTTATTTCATTTGGACAAAATCTCAATAAGATTTCAAATTTCAAATTTTAGGTTTTTGTGATGTTTAAAATGAAGTATTTGATAAATAGAATACAATGTAACACACTATTACAACAAATGTGGTGGATTGATGGTAGAGGTGTTTACCTCCATCCTAGAAGTCAAAGAATCAAACCTCACAAATGGAGTGTGATCAAGAATGGTAAATTGCTCAAGATTTTCATGTGCACTTGATTAATAGTGGTAAGTTGACCAAATATTTTTGTATGTAATTCCCTAAAATAGATGTTTATTTAGATTGATTACATGGTCTATGTACCTGAGCTAGGTTTTTAACCTACATAGGTAATAACATGTGTCAATAATTCATAGGCTAATAATCATGAAATTATCAATAATATTAAATATTAAATAATTTTTAAATTTATTTCTATGCTGCCTAGTTGTTCACTAAGTATTAATGGACCAATTCATTATCCATAGCAACTACTCTTTGTTCATTAGGGGATTGATTAGTTTCACCATGGTAAAAATGTCCAAATTCACTTAAAATCTAATGAAACTTAGAGTGAATTAACACACATTTTGGTGTAATGTTAATAACTTCAAATAGACCAAGAATTACTTGTTTTGGTTTCCAATTTAATTCCAACAAAAGTATGACCAAGGCAATAACATTCACCTAACAAAAACAAAACATATGTTTGCTTGGTTTTTTCCACTAAGTCAAGCAAAACAATGTGTGAAAAAAAAATTCGAAAGGGGAATTTTAACACAAGGCCAATTGCAGCATTAAATGTTTTAACCACACACTCTCTACGAATTGTAGAAGCAAGTGATTTTTTACTATCAAAAGTGCAAAATTCTCCATAAACATTTCTCCTCCACATCATCTTTTTTGAAGGGATGTTTTGAAGCAAAAAATTCAAATGTGGAAGAACTAGAAATATGGTTCTTTTTTGTGCAAGTTGTGTCTCAAAATTTTCTCTCCCTTGATAATTAATTTCTTCCTAAAAGTTTTTGAAAATTATTGGAAGGTCTACATCAAAACATGTTATGCCACTTGTTTTGTGTTATGACATCAAACATTTCTTTAATTATTTTCTTGGATTCAAAAAACAAATAGGTTGAAAATGACATAACAAACAACAAATCATTTGAAGAACATCTAGGATTATTTTTGAATTGTCATTAACATAATAAAAGACCAACAAAGAACATTCTATTATGAGGAAGCCATTTTTTTGCTGAATTTGCAATTGTTCCAAAATGTGTTTAATAATATTTTCATCAATTTCTTCACATACTTTTGAAACTTAACAACAAAAGAAATGAAAGACAAAAACAAAAAAACAAAAGACATGGATGGAAAAAAAGAAAAAAGAAAAAAAAAGAAGGAATATTTATTGGAAAAAAAAATTGTTAGGTTGTTGACTTCAGACAATTCTCAACCTGCAATAAGGAAGGGTGGGGGGTAATACAAACTACTTTGATGAAGATGAAGAACAACGTAAGAAGTAGCAACACAAAAAGGAATAACAAGCATGAAGAGGAGCAACAACAAAGGAATGGTAAATCTTAATGTTCTAACATTGTGTTAAATTCATATTTTATTCTTTTCACATGTTCATTTTCAATCATATAATATGTGCTTAAACTAAATACATAATCCATAATGCCATTCAACACAATTTCTCATAACATGTATGCATAGTTTTAAATTTGTCAAAATTTTATAACAATTTCACTTCTCATATTGATGGAAAAAGAAATATATATATTATTAAAAAGAACATGGAAACCCCAAAAAAAAAACATATTCAAGTTACTCTTTGGTCTTCATCAAAACTACTCTCTACTTTGTGTTTATAGAAAACGACAAAAAAAACTCCAAAAAACTCCAAAGCATCTTCAAATCTATTTAATTTTCCCGCCTTAATTAATTTGAATTTAACCTTAGTAGTCTTAATCTCACCTGATCATCCTCCACTACTATTTACTTTGTTTCTACTAAATCTCCTTTGTCTAGCCTATCCAAAATAGACATAACACCTACTCATTATTCCCATGCATCCTAATATGTCTGATTACTATTGTACGATTCTACCCTTCGCATTATCCCCCCTATACTTTGGATTCCATCCTCGAAATCTTGCTATGACATTTTGTATTGAAAAAATCTTGAGTTTACAAAATATACTACCCTTTATTCATGCTTACTTTATAATTGCCTAGTTCGTAATTATAATCTCTTGTTCCACATATTATTGTTCCTCTACTTCAACAATTTATTCAATCTACAAAGGTTGTTGTGGTTGCATCTAATGTTGTGTTTCTATAATAGTTTGTGTATGACCATTATCCCCCTCATCCTATGATGTTGGTGTTGTTGTAACAAACTAAATCGATGGACAAACTTCACCTGCTATAGCATACTATGTGGACTTTGTTTAAGTAGACACCTTTTGTTTCTTTTATTCTATTGGGACTTACTCCTTAAATTGTGCCACTATTTATTCACCCATGGCCTCCTCTGTAGTGTCTCCTCCCTTCATTCTATAAGTGTATTTGATTGAATTTCTTAAGCTTTCCCTTTAGACCTGCTTCATATTGATTAAAATTTAAAATATTATAACTGTCCTTAGGAGTTATAGAAGGTGAGTCATAGCTAAACTCTATATATGTTTCCTGGTATGCTTTCAACTTCCTCTTATAACTAGTTTCATCTACCTTGTGTTCATCAAACAAGATCTATAATTTTTTTCTAGTACACCGGAATTAAGTTCCACCATTTATCAACATTAGATACTTATAGTTGTAAGGACTTCTGGTTAGTCCTTAAAATTGTATTCTACATTAGCAAATTATCATACTCCTTCAATATGTGATTAGACATATATGATTCCATAGTTGTGATTAAATTCACAACTATAGTTATCCTCTTTACATCCTATTGTAACTTTTGGATTGATATGTTGTAGGTATCTTGAGTATTGTCCTTGTCCCGTAAATTTCATCCTATTGATTAATGATGTTATAGCTACATAGTTGATTTTTAGATCTTCCTATTTTTTCAAGGCCCAATATTCAGCATCATCTCTTTCTTGGTTTAGTTTAACAAATCTCTCTCCCCCTTAATAATTTCATATGACTACACTTGTTGCTCCAAAGTCCCCTTTCTTTGATTTGCCATAATTGATTCCATCTATAGCTTGTTCAACTTTCTTTCCTTAGCTTGAAATGTCTTCCTATATTGAATGTAATTACACATATATGATTATGTACCTCTTATTGTGCTATTATAACTTTGTCTTCTAGCTCCCGCTTTTTTGCTTCATTTTTGTCACACAATGTTTGAGCCCTAACAATTCAATCTTGGTTTGTTCCATCTTCTTAGTGTAATTTGCCACACACTGGAACAACATAGCAATCCACAAATCTTCTTTTGCTTCCTAGCTTAATGGTCCACTTATGTGTGGGGTTTGAAATGCTAGAATTGCCCCTATGGATTTTTTGCAAGTGGCCATGCACCTCTATATGTTCCACATCTATCCCCTAACTCATACAACCTTGCTTAGAATGATGGTCTATCCTTGTGATGTGTAGTTTGTAGTTCGTAATGTT